>PJRA01000493.1:0-35913 GCA_016987375.1 Brachionus koreanus | reverse complement strand
ACATTTTGCAGAACGATTTTTGGACCCTTAGAAAAAAATTTATTTAATTTTAAATTTTTGTTTTTGTTTTTTGTTCTAAAATTCACAATGCCTTTAAATTAAACTACAACTTGGTCTTTGTTATAAAATGAATAATTGTCTCTTTTTTTCCTAGCACTTTGGAAAGGCACTCATCTCCTTTATCAGTACCACATTGAGCAACAGCTTCAATATGATAAAGAGAATAAAATAAAAATATTTTAAGTTTTTTTTATCATTTTCATTTTGAGAAATTAAATTTTTTTTTAAATTAAAAGAATAAACTGATTGCAAAAAGCCAAAAAAAGTTTATACATCGAGCTTATAAATCTACTTGTAAATTATTCTGTAAATAGTAGTGTTTGGTAACGCCAGTGACGGCCTTTGAACCGCCAAAACTTGGTGTTGGCCGTTTTGACTGTAATGAACAAAAATATAAGAATTCGATAAAAGTTAAGAAAAAAAAAAATTTTCCCTGCGGCCATCAAAACGGGCAACACCATGTTCCAGTGGCCGTCTCTGACCGTACCCAACACTGGTAAATACGGATCTTTCTGAAACTTAGTTACCATTTAATATTACCAATTTTAATTTTTGTTATCTTGCTCTTAATTCTTCAAAAATTCAAAGATTTATTAAATTTCCCATTTTTAAAGAATATATTCAGTTGAATTTGAGTTGAAATTCAGTTTTATTTATAAATTTATTTTTAAAATAAAATTTTGCGCTATTAAACTTTTTTCCATCAGCTATACAAACAAGCATGTTTTTTTTATGAATTGATATCTAATGTCTAGGTGACCCTTTTGAACTAAATTGAGAACTTCTAATCAAAAAAGGCAGTTGCCTTGTTTATTTAATTGTTTTATGGAAAAAAAAATAACTCCTTCTAATCTTATATACAAAAAAATTTGAAAAATAATCTGATCTCGAAAAGATAATAAATGCTTTAAAATTTAAATAAAATGAATAAAGCGGTTTAGGACACATTCTCAATCAAAGTCAATTTTAGGTAATCTTGACCGTCATAGAGGTTTTAGTGTTAAACCCAATGAACAGAATCAATTACAATAATAAATTTGTTTTAAATAAAGAAAATTTGCATAAAATATTTTTAGTGTTTTTTTAAATTTTTATTAAATCTAATCTTAGTTATTTTAATTATTGGACAATCGATTCAATTGCATGATATAAAATTTTTGAATTAAGCATTTAATTATTAAAAAAAATAAGAAAAAAATTAAGCGAATATTATAGTCTATCAATTAAGGCCTTAAAATATGGATTATCTATTTGGCATGATTCCGATTGAATTAGTTCAGTAATTTTATTACTATACTCTTGATCACTAAATGAATTAATATCAATGCTTTGAATTTTTTTGAACAAATTGTTGATTATTTCGTCAGCTTCTTGCTTATATTTATACTTTTTACTATGTTCTTCTATTTCTTGTTCTTCATTTCCTAAAATCGGGCAGTAGTCTTCCAAATATTTTGCTTTTTCTCTGGCATAATCAATAACATGCTCTGGAAAGTTAGCTAGTCTAGCTACATGAATGCCAAAACTTTGATCGCAAACACCAGGTTTAACTTTATACAACAATGTTAAGGACTCATCAGTAGTCATGGCGCTAACATGACAATTAAAAACAGACTTTATTTCTTCGCTTAGTGCAGTCAATTCATGAAAATGAGTGGCAAAAAGAGTAAAACATTTTACTTTTTTAACCAAATAGCTTAAATGAAAAAATATAATTGATTTTTTTTTGATAGTTTAGCTAATCTTACTCTGAAATAGCCCATGCTAATCCAAAACCATCATATGTCGATGTTCCTCTTCCAAGTTCATCAATTATCACTAAAGAATTATTAGTAGCTGTTTTTAAAATGAAAGATGTTTCGAGCATTTCAGCCATAAACGTAGAAATTCCTTTGTTTTGGCAATCATTTGCACCAATTCGAGCCAAAATACAGTCAACAATTGACATTTCAGCACTAGATGCCGGAACAAAGCTACCAATTTGAGCCATCAAGGCAACTACTGCAACTTGTCTGATATATGTTGATTTACCGCCCATGTTAGGACCTGTTATTATGCAAAAATTTTTTTCATCTTTAACAAAATCACAGTCATTAGGTATGAAGTTAATTCCATCCTGAAGTTCGAGGCACGGATGTCTTGAATCCTTCAAACGTAAAATACCTGTTCCCATCGGATGCAATTTTGGTCTAACATAATCAGCCTGAGACGACATAGCCACAAGGGAAAATGATAGATAAATGTCTAATTCAGAAACTAGATTGTTCAGACTTTGTAAGGGATCTAGATAGCCAGAAGAAACTTGAATTAATTCATCGACAACGCTTTTCTGTTCTTGCTCATACAAATTTTTTATTTCGATAAATCTTTCATTTAATTCTTGCAATTTTTCACTCTGAAATTTTATTCCATCTTTTCTTGTTTCAATAACTATGTAACTCTTTGAGCTACTGATTGCTTTATCATCTTTTCTGGACACTCTAAAAAAATATCCATTTTGTGCATTCGATTCGAGCTTCAGAGTAGAGAGACCCAGGTCTCTAGACACTTTATTGGCTAGAGTTTCAATTTTTTCTTCAACATTGTTTAATTTTTCTCTTAATTCTTCAAGTTCTGGCTTATAGCTGCTTTTTACTAAAAATAAATGATTTTTTATTTCGTCCATGTCCAACGTTGATTCGATCATTTGTTGAAAATTCTTAAAATCCATTATGATTGACTAAAAATATCAGTTTTTCATCTAATTTGTGTTTCAATATTCAACAAGCTTACATTTAGCGGATTAATGAACATTTCTTTAATCAAATGAGCCTTTGGACCTTCATGACTTAGCAAACATTCGAATAAATTTGGTAAATTATTAACAGCACAATATATTTTATAACAATCCTTTTTAAAAAATTATTCATATTTATAATTTTTTTTAAATTCTAATAAATACTTGTAAGTTAGCTTTCTTTTTAATAAATTTCCATTCGATTCTTTGAAAATCGGGCATTTTTTTCAAATAATTCTCAACTAAATTTTGTCTCAATTCACTGTCATTTATCAGCGTTTCAACTAAATTTTGTCGTTCCTCTATAGTAATAAGACAAGTAATTAATTAATCTATGACTTTATTTGAAAAGTTTAATGGGTCTGTCTAATTAAATTATTAGTGAATATTTTTTAGTCATATTTTAAATTAAAAATAATTTTTTATAGTAAGTAAAAATATTCAATGCATTAAGATGACTTCCTTAAATCAGTATTTGTCAAAGTTGGAATATAAACTATAATGAAAACTTTTTGCAAACTTTTCCAAACTTTTTTTCAATTATTGAGATATTCACTTTAACAAATTTCCATAACACCTCTACCATTTTCTCAACAAATCAATAAATAGAAAAACAGGAACAGAAAATTTTTAATTTTTAAAATTTTTTAGCTAAAGCTAATTTGTAGCTAAAAAAATATTTTGAATAAATAATTTTTAATTTTACCAATTTTGTGAATATCGATCAAAGGTTGTTTGATCCACTGAGTAAGCAATCTTTGTCCTTGGGTGGTGCAGCATTTGTTTAGAACACCATAGAGACTGTGGGTTTTGTTCGCGGTTTGATCAATTCTATTTGGCAAGAGATTTAATGATCTGAATGCACCAGAGTCTAATTTTAGATAATTGTTCAAGTTGTAGGATTTTATTTTGAATTTTTGTTCACTGTTTGAATCATTTAATAGCTAATTAGAAAGAAAATGATTATTTGATTAATTTAGAAAGGAGATTACATCAAGGTAACGTATCAAAGAATTTAAACATCCGATGGTATTTCTATCTTTTAATTCGATTAAATTAGCAACATTTTTTTCACTGCCTGTTTTAACCAAATTATTTAGTTCTGAACATTCATTATCACTGTTAAATTCAGCTAATAAAAACTTATAAAAAATTGAATCAATTTAAATTAGCAATCTTGAAACTTTTTTTCCGCTCAGTAACCAATATGTTGTTTCGAGCCAAAACTTTATCCAGTTTTTCATACAGATCTCTGCTCCCTCCGGTACTTGGAATTAAACATTCCTTGGGCCCCAAATGAATCAACAAACTCTTGAGTTACAAACATTATAAACAATTATTCTCAAAAGGTTTAGTTTTTTACTTCTAAATCGGTAAAATTGTCTTTGTAAGCTATAAAACACACTAAAAATAATCTTGAAGTTTTATCCACAAACCCACAAGAAAGTTTCTTAGAAAAGAAAAAAATAATAAAAAAATCTGATTAATTCAAATTCAATGCTCACATTTATATTGTCTTCTGTCGAAATTTGAATAGCAATCAGTCCAGGATCATTTATTGTATTAGATGACTGAGATTCTTCGTTGGAATAAAGAATATCTTCGAATTGACTTAAATTACCCGGAGAGCCCTAAAAAAAATTCTAAAATAAAGTTAAAAATAAATCTTTTTTTTAAACATGATTTATTAGAGTCCATTCTCCAGTTTTGCTATTTTTTTTCCAAATTTCAACTCTATATTGTTTTACCAAAAGCAGTTCTTTGATAAATAATTCAAAATTGTTGTTCTTTACATAGCAAGTTTCTAGTTCAGACGTATTGGATTTCCAAATTTTAATAACATTGTTTGTCTTAAAAAACTCTCTGGCTGCAAATACTGCGTCTGGTCCATGTAAACTAAAATATTCTCCTCTATCGAAAAATCTAATAGTTGCTGGTGATTTCTTTAATAAAAAAAATTATTCCAAACTAAAAACTAAAATTAAATTCACTTCTGGCAATTTGAAATAAGCGTTCAAAAAGTCTTTGTCCTGAACAGGCTCTAAAATAACATTTAATTCAAGTAGAAACTTAAGTTTATTATACCTGTTGAATGCTGCTTGAGAGTACTGCTCATTGTTTGAATTTATTTTCAACTTCTATATTTGGCTTGAAAGAAATTTTGAAATTTAAGCAAATACAAATTAATTTTCAAATTTCAAGTGATTATTTTAAATTTTTTTTTGTTCTCTACTTGAACTTTAATATTTTAGTTTATTTGAAATTTATTGTCTTAGAATTCAAATGTGTTATTTTGGAATTATTTTTATTTTTTGATTAGCTAAGAAATCACTCAATGAACCACTTACGTTTCTAAAGTAAAGATATTTTTTTAATGAAATAAAGACGGATCTTAAATAATTTTTTTAAAATGTTTAGATAAGTTAAATTTAAAGAATTCAACAACAAAATATTTTTCAAAATCATTTCATTAAAATTTCTAAATCCGTTTAATACGTTTATTTTTTTAAACGAATGCTTTATTTTTTATCAATTAATATATCAAAATAATTTTTTTAAAATTTCAGATAATTTTGTATAACGAAATTTAACAATTAATTCTAAAATGAAGATAAATTATTTTTCAAATTCTTTTCAAAAATAAAGAGACTTTTGCAATAAAGATTTATTTTTATTTTTGTTTTTTTTTTTTGAATTTTCAAACTAAAACTAGTTATAGACATTTTTTCTCTGGAGACTGAGATAATTCAAATAAAAAAATTTTATTGAGTGATTTTGGACTCAACAGGTGAGATAAAAAAATAGTTTTGATCGTTTTAATTTTATTTTTTTTAATAATTTCTAAAATTTTAAAAATAATTCTTAGCTGACTAAAATTAATTTCAAATAAGGAACTTTTTATGTATTTTTAAAGATTCTTCAAAGTTTAGTTATAAATCATTTTTACTTTTTATTATCTTAAAAGCTTTAAAATTTTAGAAAATTACGAATCTATTTTGTACAAATTTTAAAAAATTATGTGTTTTTTTAAATTTTTTTAACTTATCAATTAAAGAAAAGCAATAGTTAGTTAGCTAATCTAAAAAATATAAACAATTTTGCTCTTTAGTCTTGAGCTATCTATCAGCGAGTAGTTTGACTCCTCTTTTGTACCAACCATGGCATTTGGAGACCAAAACTCGCGACACTTCAAATTGGTTTTGATTAGTAAGAAGCCTTTCTCTAAAAAGATGAGGCATTGAGCGAAAAAGATGCTAATCAAAAGAAGAAAGATTTTGGCTTTATGTTGGATGAATAAGAAATTTATTCATATAATTATCCCTTCCAGTTCTTCTATTTTTCCCATTGCTCTTCTAACTCTGTGAGGTCTAACGTTATCTTGAAGAAGCATACCTAGCTTTCGGTTGACCCAAGAAGCATATTTTTATCCTGTATGTAACCATACATTGGTTCTAATTGTTTAAGCTTTGGTTTGCTCTCGAAAGTCGGACACTGAGCATGATCGGTAACCGCTGGTCTCCTGATCCTTTCATCCTTTAAAGACTCCTATCAACAATGTTAAATTTTATAAATCAATATTGTGCCTTTCTTGCTTGTTCTCCACAGCACATGTTCTCCTTCCACTAGACATATTTTATAAGCTAGCTCTGTTGCTGAGAGACCTTTTTTTTTAATAATAATTGAGTCATAGTACCAATATTTGGAAATCTTCGTTTAAATTTTTCACTCAATGATATTTTTTTAAATTAGATAAACATATTTAGACATATAAATGCATTCAATTTTGTTTATTTTAACATATAATACGACTTTAAGTTTTAGATTTACATAGCTACTTGAATCAAAATTATTCAACATTTTAAAAAACGCAAAATTTTATGACTCAACAAAAATAAAAAAAAAAAAATTCGTCAAAAAGCATAATAAAATAAAAATTGAGCTAAATTTCTTTTTTTTTATGAATTTTCAAGTAATCATACAAAAATTATTCATATGGGTTAGTTGGTAAAAAATGAACAGGCCAAATCGAAATTTCAAACTTTAAGTACCGCTTTAAAAATAAAACAAACATATTTGGTATCAACATAGCAGAATATTAATTCGAAGTATTTTTTCTAAATGTTAGTATTATTATTTATATAACTTAAATAAGTAAAGAAAGATATATTCATAAAACAATTTTTTCCAATAAGATAAAGTATTATTATTTTTGAATTGATATTAAACGTAATTTAATAGATACCTATTTAATATTAACTTGATAATTACATTTTTATATTTCAAAATTGTAAAATAATATAATATTGTGATCCATTGACCAGCTAAAAGATAAACTCAAAAATTTATGTCATTTTAAGGATTAATTTTGTCATAATGACCAACAATGTATAAAGTTTTATTTGATCAATATTTTTTTTATTAAAAGAAAATGAATAATTGGATACAATAATTTTTATTTTTATTCAGTATAGTGTTGTATAAATTTTTTTCTTTTAATCCTCGGCAAAGATAGATTTTTACCGGGGATTATCTACTTGCGGTAATTTATTGGTAGCCTTCAATTGGGTTCAATACTAAACTTAATTATAAATAAAAACTATTCAATCTAAAATGGTATAGTTTTTTATAATATCTGCTATTTTAAATTTAAAGATACTAATTTATTAATTAAGAATTTTTTTAAATGCTTAATTTTAAATTTTCTGTACAAAATAAATTTATAAGAATTGCTTTCATAATTAAATTATTTGTATAAGCAATAAAACCAATTGTGCATGCTTCAACAAAATAAAGACTAGTTATTATTTGGGTAAAATTTGATGTATTTGCATGATTCTTTTATTTAAATCATAAAATTATTTTAATCTTGTCAGTGATTTAAAAATTTATTGTTTTCATAAATATTATTTTTTACAAATTTGTTTTAAAATAGTAATTTCTCAAATTTCAAAATTGAATAGAATTATCGTTTCAATGCAATTAACATTAAATCCAATTTAGGATTTGAAGCGATAATTAAAATGATTATACTTAATTGAAAAAAAAACAACATATAAATCTTTTGATTTGCCCAGGTACATAGGTACGAATGGATTTGTATTTGTTTGAATAGTTTGCCAACGATTTTAAGCCACCTTATTAAGAAGAAAAGCTTAGGACCTCGTTTTGAAAGGAAATCTTTTGTTAAAAGTTTGTTTAATTAGAAAAACCTTTTAGAATTATAATACAATGACGTTTTTATTAGATAAAATATAATAATTGGTTGATACAATTTTTATTAGGTAAATTCTAGAATTTACGAAACATGATTTTATTTTAGTTTTGTATTTAGTTGAAAAACGATTCTTAAATGCAAAAGTTTCACTCTTAATCACAAATTAAATAATTTTCTCATTTTTAATTCTAAAGAATAAAAAAAAAACAAGTTAAAAAAAATTCGAATTTGTTTTGCTACATATTATGAATTCGAAAAATTTTGAATAATAATCAGGTAATATTAGAGTTGAATTTTTGTTTTTATTATCATAAATTTGTCTAAAATAGAATATATTAAAAAATTTTAAAATATTTAATTCTATTTATTTTAAAAGAGTTTTTCAAGGACTTAGTTTATAATATGAGCTATGAAAAAAATTTTGGGGAAAATTTTTTTTCCAATTCATTATCTAAATTAAACAAAAAATAAATTTCAATTGAGAAAATTTCATAAATTTAACTTTTTGAGATGACTTTCGAAATAAGTTTAAAATTTTTCTTAGTTAATTTCGTTTCTTAGTTTCTTAGTTAATTTCAATATAGAATAGAAATTTTTCAATTTACTTCGTTTATCAATTATTGTATTTGAGTGATGGTCTTTAAAGAAAATTTTAAATTCATATTTGACTATTTGACAATTAAATCAAAATACATGGCAACAATAATAAATTAAAAATTTTAATTTTATTTGTTAGATAATTTATTTATTATTTGAATCTAGGAAATAAATTAGTTATTTTTAATGGCAACAATCTACCAACCATTTGAGTTATCGTGTCCAAAATGTACATTTTTGAATTCAGACCGTCCAAAGAATTGCTCTATGTGCAATTATGAATTCAAGCCAAGGGCTCTAGCTCCCAGTCAAATTAACAATGGTCAAATTGACCTGACTAATAACACCAACAACAAAAAATATAGTGCTATCAAATCTAAGTTAAACGATGTAAAACAATTTATTTCCAATTTAAGTAATCAAACAAACAGTGTCAAACAAACAACAAATTTAGATGATAGTGTGATTGAAATTGATCCACAGTCGAATAGACCAATTTCGAGTTCAAAAGATAATCAATGGGTATGCAATACGTGCACTTTTGCCACCAATCCTAGTTGGTCAAATGTTTGTGAAATGTGTAACACACAAAGAAATTCAATTCCAGCAAAAATTTCGAGAAATAATTCCGTTGTCTATGACCAGACCCTAAACGAAGACATATATGACTATGCTCGCATATGGAACTGTCCCGAATGTACATACATTAATTTTGAGAAGGACAGCAAATGCGAACTGTGCCAAAGTCCGCGACAAAAATCACCCAAAAATTCTATCAACAACGAAAAAAAAAATTTAGGCGAAATTTGGATTTGTAAATTTTGCACTTACATTAATCCAGACGTATGTACCATATGCGGTCTTTGTCACGCGACAAAAGATGGTAAAGAGGAAAAAAAATTTTGGGAATGTAACGCTTGTGGAATCAAGAATAAACCTGAAGCGAATAAATGCGCGCTATGTTCTTTTGACAAAAGTTATGTTCCGATGGACTTAGATGGCAACGATTATGATAACAACTATCAAACAGACTATTCAAATTTTATGGGTTCGTCAAATTCACATAACAATTCATCTTTAACATGTAGATCCCATAAAGCGAAATCGCTCATAAAACAGTATACAAATGCTACTACAGAGGCAGAAAAAGTATGGAAAAATATTGTTACATATTGTAGAATAAATGGTCATAAATTTGTGGACGATTCATTTCCGCCATGCGATAAATCACTTTTTATTGATCCGAAAATAAAGCCAAAAAATATTGGTCATATTCAATGGCTTAGTCCTGATCAAATACACACCCATTCTAGTGAACGTCATTTAAAATGGAGTGTTTACAATGAGCCTAAATTTAATGATATAAAACAGGGATTATTAGGAAATTGTTGGCTATTGAGTGGCTTGGCAGTCATTCTTGAGCAACCTGAGCTGTTAAAAAGAATTATAATTACCAAAGAACACTGTCCACAGGGATGCTATCAGGTAAGGCTATGTAAAAATGGCGAATGGCAGACTGTTATCTTAGATGATTTGTTTCCATGCGATCAAAATGGTTATTTGATTTATTCCCAAGCAAATAGAAAACAATTATGGGTTCCCTTGATTGAAAAAGCAATGGCAAAGTTGAATGGTAGTTATGAGAGTTTGATTGCAGGTCAAACTGTTGAAGGCTTGTCGTCACTAACTGGATATCCCTGTGACTCTATTCGTCTAGAGCCTAATTCTTCCAATGAAGAAGAAATCGATTTTGAAATGATTTGGGCCAGAATGCTGAGTATGAAAGAAGCTGGTTATGCTTTAGGTGCATCATGTGGAAGAACAGACATTTTAGATGATAGAATTTTTACAGATAAAGGTCTTTTACCAAGACATGCTTATTCAGTTTTGGCTGTTAAAGAAGTTTTTGGAAATCGCCTAATTCAACTGAGAAATCCTTGGGGTAAGTTTTAGTCTTTGATCCTTGCAGTGCCAAAATGTGTATTAATTGATTTAAAATACTTAAAACTAATGCTTTTGTTCAAATATAATACCAAAATATAATTTTAGTAATCTGATTAAAAATATAGTGCTAAATTTTTTTAGGTTGACGTGAAAATTTTAATTTTCTCAAAAGACTAGATTAAGCATTAAATTTAAAAATTTGCCCATATCAAAGTGAAAAAGAGAAAAAAAATTTTAATCGGATGTTTTAATAAAAAATTATTTTGACAAAAAAATTCATATAATTTTGAATATTTTTTGTTAATTTTGTAATTAGATAATATAAAATATACTAAGAAAATGTTTTTTTTTTAATCATTTTGCAAATTTTATTTTGATTAAAGAAATAAACTTAACAATTATTTTAAGAATATTTTCGAATCAAATTTGAGCTATAATAACTTGTCTGGGTGGCAGCCTTGCTCTAGAAAATAGGATATTAGGAAAAGCTTGGAGAATTTTTTATAGGGAAAATTAAAACTAGTTATTTGTTTTTTAAATTTACAATATTTAGTTTCACAAAAATAAAGCTAGATTAAAATTAATAATTGCTATTATTTATAAAAAAATTTGAATTTGAATTTTTAAAAAATTAAAAATAATTCTGTATTTGCTTTTCCTTAATTGATTTAATTTTAATTTTCAGGAAGATATACATGGACTGGTGATTGGTCCGAAAATTCTAGACTATGGTCACCTGAAATCCGTAGAGCATTGGGTCTGAAGTCCAAACTAAGAAACACTCCAAGGCTTCAAACAAGCAGCAGACAAGATGATAACCACTATTTCAACGTAACTCGTCCAAGCTACGACGAAGGAGTCTTTTGGATGTCTTTCTATGATTTCGTAAAATATTTTTGCTCAATTGATATTTGTAAATCAAGAGTTGATTGGCTAGATAGTCGAGTTAGTGGATACTTTAGTTCTGAGGGCACACGTGAAATGCTCGCCTTTACTTTAATTGTTTTTGAAACATGTGAAATTGATATCGGACTATTTCATAAAACAGTTAAAAACAGAAAAGAAACTGGAGATCTTGACCTATGTTTTGTTGTTTTGAAATCAAATGGAAGAAAAGACTCAGTTGGAAAATTGGTCACATGCAGTAAGAGATCGGTGAGAAGATTTATAGGATGTGAACATATATTTGAGCCAGGCGAGTATTTAATTGTGCCATGCTCTTTTAACTTTTGGTATTCACGAGAAGCGCTGGAAACTAATAATAACTTATACAATCTAGTTATTCATAGCACAAAAGTTTTCTATCTTGAACAAGAAATGCATTCAGCTTTTCTTTTGGCTGACACAATAATTCAACTAGTGACAACATTAGGAAGTAAAACCTCCTCAGGATTAGATAATGCTTGTATATACACATTGGCCAAAGGTTATAGCGGAATAATGATTGTTGCCGAGAATTTAAACGAGAATAGTTATTTACACGTAGAGCTTGATTGTGAACGCAGCAATAATGTTGTATCAACTCGTCAATCTTTATTAACCAAAGATTCTGTTCCACCACTACATAGACAAGTTTTAATTGTATTAACTCAATTGGAAGGAAGCAACAGCTACAGCATCCAGTATAGCATCAAGTACAGACTTAGTTCAAATCCATATTTGAATACTTGGCCAGGTAATGAAGGGAGAATGGTTACAAATTTGCCACCAATTAGTAAACAAACTTTTGGTCTGCATGTACCTCGTTCAGTATTTAATTAAATCAATGTTGTTATTCTCAGACTTAAATTTTTTAATTACTTTCGATTAACTTGATACTTCATGCCACAATTTGATTTTATACACTGAGAAATTTGATTTCGTTAAATTAATTTAAAAGATAAAATTTTCATGCCGAATGATTTAATCGATTTAATTTTCAATTTTATTTTGATTAGTTTTTTTTTTGAATAAAAATTTTAATTTATTTTTTTAGTTATTTATTTTAAAAAAATTTTTTTTATAGTTTTTTTGTCTTTTCCAAGTCATTTTTCATTAAAGTTTTTTTCAACAGATTTTCTCAAAATAAATTATTTGAAATAAAATCTAAATTTTATTACAGAGGAAAATTTTTTCATGAAAGAAATTTGAGTATTTTATAAAAATATCTGCATGATTTTTTCTTATTAAAAAATACTTAGAACTTTTAGATGATAACGTTTGTCATCTCTTACTTTTATCTTCTGAATTTAATAATTAGGCTATGGCATTTGATTAAAAATAATTTGAAAAATTATCATTCAATTTTAGATTGTGTTTGATATTGAGAACCAAAATCGATATATTATCGATATCGGATGCGGTTAGTTAAAGCTTCCGATATCTCTCAATGACTATTTTTTTGGGGTCTATGGGCCACTTGACCGTAGCCGTTCGGCCAATTAAGCTTAGAACTAACTATTATAGATTGAATTTAAAAGATTCATTTCTTGTATATCAATGATGTCTAAATGAAAAGAAAATCAGCTAAATTAGATCAAGTTAAATTGATTTCATATAAAATATTGATGAAAAAATTTGGAATTGGCAAGAAAGCTGTAAAAGAAACGAAAAACACATGAAAATTTAGTTATTTTTGTATTTTTTTAAATAGCTTTTTTTACAAATTTTTATTTTTTGTCAGTAAACTCTTTTTGTTTGTTGAACAAATATCTTTATCACTTAAATTGGTTTATTTAGTCAATAAAATATGTTTCATTTTGTCAGTTCAAAATTAAAAAGTCATTGCAATAAATATATTTTAAAGGCAATTATTTTTATTGCCAGTTAAAATAAGTAAAATTTATCGCCTCATTTGAATACTTCTGTCATAAAAATATTAAATTTGTTACTCCCAAAAAGTTTTGGAATTTTATTAATCTATTTTTAACGCGCGTATGATCAAACAGTCAGTGACCGAAATGGCAATCCTCAAAACTCCAAGAATACAAATTAAACCAAATAAAAGCTCTTAAAATTTTCCTTAAAATATTTATTTTTTTGGTTTTTCAGCTTTCTTTTATACCAAAAAAAAATACATAATTTTTCATTAAATGTAAATTCTGGTAAAATCTAGAAAAATATCGTCAAAAAAAGGTAAATTTTAAATATTTTTTATTAATTTTTTTTTATTATCTATAATCAGAAAGATTGCTATTTACTGACTCAAATTTTTTAATTTTATTTTCATTAGTTTTTATTTCTAATAAAAATTTTAATTAACCAAAATATAAAAAGTTTTTGAGAAGTTATTTAACCTAATTTAATACTATTAAGCTTTTATTTTATATTTTAATGTTTAATAATCGAACAAAAAGAAATTATCATTTGATTGTAATTTTTAAAATTAAATTAAGCAAGACATTTCTTAATTCGTTATCATGAAATGGTAGTGAAATAGCTTTAAATTTTGTTATTTATTTTTTAAGCAAAAGTAATTTTTAATTTGATTTAGATGTTTTTTCCTAACAATTAGCTAAAATTTGCATTCCTAAACATACATTAAATTTTTATGTAATAAACTTTCTTTTAAATTTTAAATAGAAAAGAAAAAATAAAAATAAGACAAATTTATTAACAATTCGTAGAAAATTGTTGATGAATCACAAACTTAATTATGTGGTTAGTTTATTTGTTTCTACGTTGCAATTTAGACTTAAAACTAACAAGACAAAATTTCTAGTTTCGAAATAACTAGCTGAAATATCTAAATAATTTTATGTTATTATAAAAATGAGAAATGAAAATCCAACATTTAGGCGGTTAGTACCAGATGACGAAGATGAATCAGTTCTCGAGACAGAACTAATAAATAAAACATCTCGGCTAAAGCAAATTACTATTCAACTTGGCGATGAAATCAAAAATAGCAACAGATTTTTGGACGATCTCGATAATAAATTTTCAAAGTCACATAACATTTTAACATCAACAATTGGCCGAGTCGGAAAATTAGCTCAGAATGGAAATTGTAAAATATACTTTTATCTTATACTTTTTACTCTATTCGTTTTCTTTGTTCTTTATCTGGCGATAAAATTTGTATAAAATTATTAAATAAAATTAAATTAATCTTAATATTTCATCTTAATTTTAATAAATGATTTTTTCAGAAAAAGAATAAAGTTTGTTACTATTTAAAATTGACATAAAATATCTTTATGTAACTAATTTTTTAAATTCCAACGAATTCAATAAAAAATGAATAAACAATTTATTGAACCAGTAATAGGTTTACTAAATCAAACAAAACATAATTAAAATAAACAACATATATTTTTTCAGAAAAAAAAAGAAAAACCGAAATTTTTGAATTTTCATTTTGTAAAAAATGTAATTAATTAATAAAAAAAGTAATTTATATAATTTTTTATTTAAATTTGCAACCAGTTAGTGATTGGTCCAAAGTTATTTTCAGTAACGAGTCCAATTTTGAGGTCTTTAATCGTAAATCAAGAGTAATAATAAAAAGGTTTAAAAATGAAAAGTTTCACACCAAGTTCTGTATAGCAAGGTTACAAAACGGCGGAGGGTCAGCCAGTATCTGAAGATACATTTCCTACAAAGGCACTGGTATATGCAACATTTTTGCAAAAGGAAAAATTAATCAATTGGTCAACATTAACACCTTGGGAAACAATTTTTTACCATCTGTTGAACTCCAATTTGATCCAAATGATCCTTGGGTTTTTCAACAAGTTGGGGCTTCAGCACATACCGCTCACTCAGTGAGCGACTGATTCAAACAACAGAACATTGAAGTTCTACCATGGTTTGCCCGTTCACCAGATCTCAACCCATCGAGAACTTATGGTCATACATGGGTGCCAAAATGGTAAACATTAAAGTAACCTCTATTAAAAATTTAAAAGAGGTTTTACACAAAGAGTGGCTACAGACTCCGACTGAGTACGTACAAGAATTGATTGAATAAATGCCATAAAGAGTTTTGACTTGATATAAGGCCAAAGGCGGACATTTCTAAATAATTTTGTGTTAACAAATAAAAAAAAATTTCTAAACTTTTGGAACATAATGTAAAAATAACATTGGCGGATTCTAAAATTAATATTCAAGAAGTTTGGATGCCATTCGATAAAAATTAATTTTGCCGGGTTTTTACAAAATTTTTTGGGTAAAATATTGAGAACCTTTTAAATCAAATTTGGCATTTCTTTTTTTTCAAATTTTTTTATTTTTAGATGATAACATCTAAAAAAATTTGTCATAAGAAAATTAAATAAAATATGTATAAATTCGATTTGGAGAAATGCTGATGTATATAATAAATAATGAACATTAAACGACTTTACGAGGTGAATGTAGCATGCTAATTGAATTGCTAACCATTCTCCCTTCATTACCAGGCCAAGTATTCAAATATGGATTGATGCTATACTGGATGCTGTAGCTGTTGCTTCCTTCCAATTGAGTTAATACAATTAAAACTTGTCTATGTAGTGGTGGAACAGAATCTTTGGTTAATAAAGATTGACGAGTTGATACAACATTATTGCTGCGTTCACAATCAAGCTCTACGTGTAAATAACTATTCTCGTTTAAATTCTCGGCAACAATCATTATTCCGCTATAACCTTTGGCCAATGTGTATATACAAGCATTATCTAATCCTGAAGAGGTTTTACTTCCTAATGTTGTCACTAGTTGAATTATTGTGTCAGCCAAAAGAAAAGCTGAATGCATTTCTTGTTCAAGATAGAAAACTTTTGTGCTATGAATAACTAGATTGTATAAGTTATTATTAGTTTCCAGCGCTTCTCGTGAATACCAAAAGTTAAAAGAGCATGGCACAATTAAATACTCGCCTGGCTCAAATATATGTTCACATCCTATAAATCTTCTCACCGATCTCTTACTGCATGTGACCAATTTTCCAACTGAGTCTTTTCTTCCATTTGATTTCAAAACAACAAAACATAGGTCAAGATCTCCAGTTTCTTTTCTGTTTTTAACTGTTTTATGAAATAGTCCGATATCAATTTCACATGTTTCAAAAACAATTAAAGTAAAGGCGAGCATTTCACGTGTGCCCTCAGAACTAAAGTATCCACTTATTCGTTTTTCTTCTAAACCATTTCTTAATTTACAATAATGTATACGGGTAAAACACTCAAGGAAGTCAACGAATTTTAACTTGATAATTCCTTTATCCTCTGTGATCTCATTTTTAAGTCTTAGTTGCTTAAATACACTTTTCTGAGCTTTATTTGTTTCGTTAAATCCTAAAAAATAGACAATCAAATTAGAATTTAATTTATTTGATCATTTTCAAAAATTATCAATAATTAAGTCTTCAATAATTTTTTCTAGACTATTTTAACTATAAATTTTTTAAGGAAATTTAAAAATCTGCATTATTTAAAAAAAATTAGTAAATAAATAACAAATTTTTATGATAATGTCAATTAGAATCTTTTGACCAACATAACATCAAAGTTCTTTTTATCCCATCACATTATTCTTTCTAACACGCTAATTTCTAAAAACATAATTTCTTTTTAAATAGAATCAAAAAGATGTTAAGCATACCGAATTTTTGAAAGAAAAAAATTATTTATGCAATTAATTTGCAAAAAAAAATGTTAAATTAAAGTAACTTTTAGTAAAAAAAGCCTATTCTCATTTAATTCTATCTATTTGGTTCTACAACTAAATGTCAGAAACTTATTATTTCGGAATTAGGAAAAAATAAAAAGATGTCAGATTGCAAAATTGATTTATTTGTATAACTTTTTTTTGTGAAAATCATCAAAAAAATTAAAATTTTAATAATAAAATTTTCAAAATCAATCTTTTTTGAAAAGTTTGTTTTTCACAAATTTCTTTTTTTTTTGATTTCTCTTAATTTATTTTAAATATTTTAGTCTTTTGACATCAGAAATGTTCATAATTTGCAGTTAATCATTCTTTCCGTCAATTGATAATATGTTATCAACACAAAATGTGTCTTTTTAATTTTTCATGATTGCAGAGCGGTTTTAGAATCATGAGTAAAAAAATTAGTGTCGAAAAGTAGAAATAATTACTCATGTAATGAAAAGGAAATTCGAATTTGCTCAGAATTACGAAAATGTTCAAAAATTTTTTCTGAATTTTTAGGGCTGACTGAAATAAGATTTACAAATGCAATAAGAAGATTTAAGATTAATTTTAATATCAACTCTGTTTCTGAAATTTTTCAGGAAATTCCTATTTCCAATACTTTATGGCTTATTTTTTGCATTGCTTTTTTAAGAAAAACTTTTAAAATTGTTTAATTCTAAGATTAGTTGGTTAATCAGTTTATTAAGGTATTTGGTATGTTAGTAATAAAAAACGTGTTAAATGTGCTTGGATGGAAAAATTGGTATGCTGAAAAGTCTAGCTAGTATTTTCTATTGTCAACTAGGGTCTTAAAACTGACAATTGATTTATTTTCGATTATCAGCTTTCTACTTAGCATCTTCAAATCATTCACTACAAAAATTTTAAAGACGTTTTTTCTTTGAGCATAATTCTTATTTATTTCTCTTTTCAATCTGAATGAATGGTCTTTTGTAGTTCTGCCTCAAGTGTGATTGGAAATTGTCAGCAAACTTGATCTTAATATTTTTAATTTCATGCATTTTAATTACGTAATTTTATTTCTTTAAAATTCAGCAAAAAATTAATATTTGAAGAACTATTCATAATACTTGTTACCAGTTAAAAACGGCTTGTTTTTAATGAAAGAATGGGGCATTGTGAATTTTGTAACAAAAAACAAAAACATAAATTTTAAATTAAAATTACTTTTTTCTTTGGATCTCAAATTTGTTCTGCAAAATGAATCAAATGATACAAGGTTTGTATCACCAAAATTTAGTATGCGCAAAAACTATGCAGTTTAATTTTAATAATTATCTAATTCGTATACTGTTTTGCACAATTGCACAGTTTTTGCATATACAAAATTTGGATAATACAAACCTTCTATCAGTTGATACATTTTACAGAACAATTTTTAGACCTTAATTTTAATTTAAAACTTTTGCTTTTATTTTTTTTTCAAAATTCACAGCGCCAAAGAATGGACACTCAATTTTAAAATTAAATAAAAATTTTTCCACTAGCTTCAATTTGTCATAATTTTGACTTTTTTATTTTAAAAATTTATTTTTTGAAGACTTAAATATTAAAAACATAAAAAAATAAGTTACCCCAAGGATTTCTAACAAAAATGCAATGATTGCCATTGATCAATTGTAATCTTACAACTGAATAAGTATGCTCAGTTTCCAGGGCTCTTTGTTTAATGTTTTCATTGTTTGAATCTTTTGTGTCAGCTGTCAAAATATAACCGGCTTCTTTTAAACTTAATATTCTAGTCCAGATCAAATCCAAATCGGTATCTTCTGTGGATGAAGATTCCAGACAAAAAGAGTAGCTAGGGAAACCGGTTAATATTGACATTCCCTCATCACTTTCACCACCTATTAAACTCTCATAGCAGCCACTCAACTTGGCGAGTGCTTTTTCAATTAAAAGAACCCATAATTGTTGTCTTTTAGCTTGAGAGTAAATCAAACAACCATTTTGATCGCATGGAAACAAATCATCTAAAATAACAGTCTGCCATTCTCCATTTTTACATAGCCTAACCTGATAGCATCCTTGTGGAGAGGATTCATTGGAAATTATAATTTTTTTTAATAATTCAGGTTGTTCGATAATGACTGATAATCCACTCAGCAGCCAACAGTTTCCCAAATTTCCCTGGGTTACATCTAAATAATTAGGCATTCTAAAAACCGTCCAGTTAGTTTTTCTTAATTCAGATCTAATTTTATCGGGTCTTAGCCATTCAATTGAGTTTATTTTTGCTTGGTTTTCATCAAAAAAAAGTGATTTATCACACGGTTGAAATGAATCGTCGACAAATTTTTCATGCATCAATTCTAAAATACTTATAATATTTTCAAATATTCTGTTAGCTTCTTCTTCTGAATAAAACGACATTTTGGAAAATAAAATCTTAAAAAAAAGACTATCACACGTTGAAAAATTATTTTAATTTATAATTAAAAAAAAATGTTAATAGATAAGCATTTTTATCAATTGAATATAAAACAGAATATAAAATAGATTGAAGTTATTTGCACTATTACTTGATGGATTTACCGATAATATTTGTTAAATTCTTAAAGTAAATTAAATAAAAATTTTGAAATTTAAATAATTTTACATTTTTATATTTTCTATGCAATATTTCTAACAGTTTTATTTAATGATTTGGTCATTTTCAAGCTTCATGTGAATATTATAAAAGCTATCCCGAAAACGGTTCTTTTGAAGCTTTGAAACGCGCCGTGTTAAAAAAACTATTTCAAAATGGAATACTTAGATTAGATATCGTCTTATCCTTAAAGAAATTATCCTAAATAAGAAAAAGCAAAACTTATCTCTAAGATATGAAAGATACTAGAATATATGTAGAATTTATTTTGTACAAAGTGTAACCAACTCATTCAAGAATAGTTAAGTCAATGATTTTGCGATTTATGATACAGAAAAGAAAAAGATAAACTAATAATAAATCGTTTGTTGAAATCACCGTTAAATATTTTTTATCTTTATTATTTATTATGTCCCACTCTTTGAAAAAAAAATTTTTTAATTTTCATTTTAGAGTTTTTTTATTCTCTTTTAAGCGTTTTTAGTGAAATGGTAAAATAGTTTTTATTTTAAGATTGGCACATGAAAAATACTGGCATTTGAGTTAAAAAAAAACATTTGATTGTATGTTTTTGTTATAAACTAAACATCCGATTTAGAATCAACTTTTTTCTTGTTTTACACAAATATCCGAATACTCTTCTAGTAGATATTTCGTGATTTCATTTCATTTTTTTGGAAAATTCTTTTCGACTACACATCTAATTATTTAATAAAATAAATGTCAATTAGTTTTTCATTTTACTTTCAAATTTTTTAAATATAATTTAAAAATAAAATTTTTAATTTTTTTTCAAAGATAAAAAATAATCATCAAATTTTAATTAGGATAATGTGAATTTTTTAATTTACTTTAAAATGAGAGTTTGATAAAAAAAATTATGCATCCAACTTATTCATTAAGCGAAAAAAGTGCTGCCTTTTGAAAATTGAAATTTAATAAATAAAAATTCAAAATTATTTAGCTTGTGCATTGAAATAAAAAAGTTAAACTAATTATTCTTTTCATCTTTTTCTCTCGTAGAGAAAATTATTGAGCATAAAATAGAAGATAAAAATTAATTACTAATCAGGGTGATTATTCTCAAGCAAAGTAAACTTAAATAAAATAAAACTAAAAGAATAATTTATTTAAAACAAAGCATAAATCAGGTATATCAATATTTAAATCAAAATTGTGATCTCTAAAAAAGAAAATTATAATCAATTTAAAAAACTTTAATTCTTGGTGTTTTTTTTCTAAAAGAAATTTTTAAAATGCTGAGTTTTGGCTACCATATAACGAATTTTAGCTTTATTTTTGAAAAATTTTTCGTACGCAATTCTTTTTATTTTTATCTTAATGTGAGAGTTTTAATTAGTTTGTTAGGAAAATAACAGGATTTTAAATATATGCATAAACATGAGCGAATTTTTATTAAACTCTAAGCTAAATACATTTTTTTTTCAAATTTTTATTTTATCATAAAAAATTTAAATTTTTGTCAACGATACGAAAAGAGAAAAATCATAATGAAACTTAGCCAAATATAACAATTAATTTTTAGAAATTTGAAATAAAATATGATACAAAAATTAGTGAAGTTGGTAGCAGCTGATCGCCAAAAAAATCGATGAAGACGTCGAATGGATTAATCAATGCTTTAAATTATTACTAATTACATTCATAATTAAAATGCTAAAGGGAATCTATTATTTAATTTGATCAATAATTCGTTCTTCAATAATATACAACAATTATTTTCCTAATCCACCAAAGATAATGGTTTTGGAAAAAATAAAAAAGTAAATATACTAGAATTCAAAGTTAGATTTCAACAGAGATTTAATCACGAGTTAGTTTTTAACTTTAAACAAAAAAAGATAAATTAGAAAAAAGACATTAAAACATCTCCTAATAGATATTATTTTTATTATTAGAAAATATATTCATGATTTTAATACGAATGACTTAAATTAGATGGTTCAATATTTCAATTTTTATTACATTATTTAGGAAATATATATTTTTTTAAAATATTTAATTAAAACATCTGTTAATTTTTTAGAATTTTTTAAGCTTTTTTCAATATAAAATTTATAAAAAAAAAATAAAAATATTATTTATTTACAAAATTTCTTTTATTAGTTTTAGACAAAAGAGAATTTAAAATAGATTTTTAATTAAATATTTTTATTTTAAATTTTGCCAAAATTATTAATTTGTTAAAATAATTAGACAAAATTTCCTTTTTTTAAATGAATTTCGGGGAAAATCCGGTGGTGATTGTCCGAACGGCAATAGCCTTTGTTTAAACCCAAATGTTCAAATTACAAAGTATTTTTTAAAAAATAAATTCAAGAATTAAAAAATAACAGTTCTTTTATTTAAAAATAAAATAAAGTTTCTGACTAGATGATGCTAGTGTTGCTCATTAAGAAGTTGAACTAATGACTAATGATTTATTGATGATTTTTAAATTTAATATCATTAAATTTTTCGAAAATCTAAATTAACAAGAATCTATAAACTCAGTTTAGAATTTTAAATAATTAACCTAGTTACTTCAGACTCATAGAGTAACCATGATATTTTATTAGAAAATATGTCTTGAAGGCGATTTAAATATAGAAATTTAAAAAATTTTTCTTTTCAAAAATAAAGAGAAAAAAATTAATTTTTAAAGATGTTAAAAAAAAAATATATATATATTTTTTTTTGTTTATTTTTAATTTAAGTTATTGGAAGTGTATTTTTTAATATTATTATTATTTTTTAAAGAGCTTGATTTCAAATTATTGATTTAAATCTTATTTGTTAACAAATAAAGTTTAAAAACCTTGTTGAATCGACAACTTGCATTTCATTAAATAACTATTGATTAAGTAACTATAAGCAATTCAGCTCAATTAATAAAAAATCTATTAATTATAATGAGAGAAGATACAAAAGCTGAAATTCTTTCGAGTTTTAGAAATTTTACTTAAATTAAGGAAATAACTTGATTGATTAATTTTAGACAATATTATTATTAAAGAATGGGAATACAATTTTTCCAATTTTGAAAAAAACATTATGAACACTCCATTTGAATTAAGAGAATGCAATAGTACTTCGACGTCTTCAAAAATGGTATCAGCACTATCTAATGTATCTGAAAAAGCTAAAAAATCATTATTCATATCAATTTCTCATCCTTTAAATAAACTAAATTCTGAGTCAAACTCTATGGAAAATTCTAATAAGTTCGCTCTTTAAACTTAAATTTAATCTTTTAAACTGTTTATTATTTTAAGCGAAAAAAGTGGTGAAATTGATGTTTTAAACACGTCCAATACAGAAAATTCAAAATCTGTTTTAAGCTCTTCTATCGAGAACACTTCGCCGGCTTTAGTTAAGCGCAACGAGGCCAAAAATTCTCATCTGAGAGAGAAATATTTAGATCAAGATCAAAAAAAGAAGCAAAATAATTTTTTCAAAAAATTAGAGGCTCATTCATTATCGTTGAGCTCAGTTTTATTTGGCAAAGAGATCATAGAAAACAATGAAAAAATGAATGAATTAAGCACCAACATATCCAATGATTTAAATTTTGAGACAAAGCCTGTATATTTGTCTAATGTTGAATCAGCAGAAAGTAGTAATTCTAGAATTTTTTTCTTATATTATGTTTTTCTTATATTGTGTTCTAAGTTAAAATAAAAATGAAACCGGTTGGAACACTTGAATATAAAGTTGAACTAAATGACACAATCGAAAAAATTGCTTTAAAATGGAATACAGTGCCATCAGAAATTCAGCATTTAAATCGACTTGTGACAAGAGTTATTTTTCCTGGTAATTACTTAAAAAATTAACATAAAATAGATTGAATTATAAAAGAAATACATAGGTCAAGTTTTGTATGTGCCAGATCCGAATTATTCTCCAATTGAAGTAATCCCTAATCATTTTGCCAAAGTCGAATTTCCTGTCAAAATTGACCAAGAACCGAAAGAACTAGAAGCATCTTTAAAAAAAGAAAATAATTCGAAATCCTCACTTGGATTTAAGTTTTTTAAGGTATTTTATTAATAATTAATTTTTCAAAATTTCTACTAAATAATAAAACAAAAATTAATGGTAACATTGTTACACAACCTGTTTATAATAATTATTTATTTTCTGTACCGAGCTAATGCTCCCTCAGATTAAGATAATAAACTAGTCACTAATTTTTAAGCGTATACTTTTTTCCGAATTTTCAAATCTTATTTTCTACTTTTCTGTCACCTTTAAACTTAGTCTGAAATGAATAGCATTAGATCACAAAATTACTTTTATAAAATTTTGAATGATCTATTAAAAGTAGACTTTTATACTTAGTAAATATTACAAATGTACAAATTACTCTTTTTTTTACTTAATTTAGTGTAATTTTTCTCGTATTTTTGCCCATGGGGCTTTAAACTAATAAATAATAATAATAAAATTACTGCATCATTTTATTTTCGAAAAATTTAAAATTAAAAAAAATATTTTTCCATTTATTTATTAAACATTCATATCATAATAGCATATATTCTTCTACAGTATATTATGCATTGGGTTAACGATCAAAGAATTTCAAAAAGTCATTTTTTTCTCCTTTTGGTTACTTAAAGTCGTATTTTGAAAAAAGTGCTCTAGAGACCGAAACAGCTAATAATCTGAAAGAGCCAGATCTTGTGAAGAATTTAAATGTGAGGGAAACATCCATACAACCTCTTGAATTAGCAACATCAGACTTGATGCTGGTGAAAAATCACGGATCGCTTGGTTTTTCTAGAGATGTTCTAGTTGATGACAAAGCATTTCAACAGTATTTGTTTTTTTTAAATCTTATAATTGTAAATAATACCCTTTATATCGTACTATTTATTTGACATTTTGAATTTTTCGGGTTTTAAAGTCATCAAAGGTGACTGTGAATCATCCATGACGAATATAATTAAGGTACTCACTTCACTTTACAAGTTAAAGTTCGCTTCAAAAGTTTATTTCCAGGAATCTGGTAACAATAGAAACCAAAATATGTTCCAAGATGTCATATTATGTGATTATCCATTTTTCAATTGAGCTAATTTTCTGTGAGCTAATTTTAAGATGGTGAATGATTTTAAAAAGAAATTCTAAATAACACCGAAAAGAATTTTAATTTTCATATAAATGCTAAGATTTTCTGGAGTATTTCAAAAAATAAAGTTTAATTTAAAAAAAAAGAACTTGAAATTGACTAATATCTAAAAGCATAAAGTATAAAGTGGTTCTTTCTAAAGTGAAACTTTCCGTTCCTGAAAAAGGAATGAAAAGGATGGAGATGCGTTCCGTTCCATTCTTATAAATAGTTTATGCCGCTTATCTTTTTTTTTTAAACTTTTTTATTCAAAGCAAACTAGCTCTCAGTCTGGCTCTACTCTTTTTGTATAGAAATAAAATCTTTCAGGTCTTATTATCTTATTTATACAGGTCCTAGCGGCTTCACCCTTTGGAGTCTCTTTGATTGCATTTTTTTTTAATAGTGATTTTAGTGAGATTTTTAAAGATGATGTTGAGCTATCAAAACCGTTAGTTTTTCTTTTCTAGTCTAGCCAGCGTTAAATAGTGCTGGCAATTACGGGCTAGCATTTAGTTGGCCATTAGCTTTCTGAATTTTATTGGGTTGATGATTAGCAGCTTTGCTGCTGCTTGCTTTCAGGTCGCATATTTAGGCAATTATATTTTTTTCTAAAACTAACATCATTTTTGTAATCAGAACCCTCAAATACCTCCAAAAACACTTTATTTGGATTTTTTCTTAAAACTTATATTTAGGTCATAATTGGTCAAGAGAACTAATTACAGCCCCGCCTTTCAGCAACATAGAGATCCAAAAAAAATTCATGAATAATGGAGTTCAAAAGCTAATTTAATAAAAACAATTGAAAAAATTAAAATAAAAAATATTTAAAAAATACATAAGCGGCATAAACTATTAAGGATAGAAAAGAATAAATGGAACAGAATTGAAATGAAAATAATTTTTTAAGAACGCGTCTCCATTCATTTTGTTTCTCTTTCAGAAACGGAAAGCTTAACTTTAGCAAAGATCACTGTAATATATTAAGTTAAGAAAAAAATTTTTTTTAAAAGGAAATCAAATTAGTTTTTAATAATAGAATAATTAAAGATTAAAAAAAAAAATCTAAATTTTTGAGTGCTAAAATATTTGAATATTTATTTTATAAATAAAGGGAATTTTTTAAATTCAGAAAATTAATTTATTTTAAAAATAAGTGGAAAACAACTCCGAGTTCAAAGCCTGGCCATGTCGAGTTGCAAAAACAAAAATGTTTGTCTGAGCCAACTAAAAGCTCGAGTGAAAATTTAAATAGAAATAAACTGGTTAGTCGACATACTCTTACAGAAGAAGAGGCTAAAAAACTTGATGAAGAGTGTACCCAACGATTTTTAAAAGTAAATTGTAAAATAGTGACAAGAAGCAAAGGTTGCTACAGTGGAGTTCTCATAATAACACCATCAGCTTTAATGTTTGATCCGCTTGATCCAGGAAAAGCAAGCAAAATTGATGCCAGACGAGACAGCTACGAGTTTAATAGTCGAATTTATGACGAAGCTAGTGCTATAATACCCATTGAAATCATATCAAATGTAATTATGTATGAAGATTTAGCATTAAAAGATGTGCAAGAATATTTCGACTATCAGCATCACATTGAGTAAAATAAAATTTTATTCTAATCCAAAACAAAAACAATCTAATTAAAAAAATTTATTCTTGTAAGAATGATTGAAAGTGATTTAGACGAAAAGAAAAACATGTCCAACAATGTTAAATTTGAATTGAATGAAAACGAAGTTGCAGACGATACAATTCACTTTGAATCAACTAAACAAAATGAAGAAAACAACAATGAAGTATTTGAAAAAAATGATTTATCGTCTACAAAGTTGACAAACGAGTTAAATGATGATGAAATCAGTTCAATTGCATCATCATCTACAAATAGTTCAATCATATCCTGCTATTTATGCATTAAAGTTAACAAAAATAAAGATTTTATTAGTTGTCCTCTAAATCGCAAGATGAAAAATAGGCTGACATCAGAGTTTTGGTTTCAAATTAAAGATGACAGGTAAATTGAAATAAAAATTGTTTCTTTTAAATACTTTTTAATAACCAATTGAATAATAATTGTCTGAATTGAATAATATTGAATAATATGTTTTATTTTGTTTAAATGATGCAGATCTAATATAAGATCGGTAAGCAGAAGTAAAATCGTTAATTTGAAATTGATGATTCAAATTCTATAAAGTCAGTTAACTATTTTTTGTCCTTTTTATTAAATTGGAAATTAAAAATTTAACATTTTCAATCAAAAATAGTGTTGGAAAACGGCCAGCTTAAAACTGGCGGCCAAAAATAAAAGGGTGGTCATAAATACGGCCAAATAAATGCTAGTGGTTATCTGGACTGTCTCACAAACGATCTAAATTTTTACCCGAAATGAAGATTTTTAAATTAATAGACAGTTTAAAAATTTTATAAATATTTTTTGAAAATTTTTTTCAACAAAAAATAAATATTAAACTTAAGTTAAAGGCATTTCGTTTTAAAAAAAGATATTTTTTACCTTCCGAATCTTAATTGACCGTATTGATGACCGCCCGTATTTTTTAGCGGTCGGCGGCTTGACCACGAGTCAGTCAGTTTTATTTAAATTTATAAAAGAAAAATTTCAAAAGCTGGTCTAGCAGCTGAAAAACAGTAATATTTATAGATATTTATTTATTGTCTTCTATTGTCAAGGCGTATTGATTTTCACTGAGATATGCGCAGAAACTTGTGCATGTTGTCCCTCTGTCCGGAATAAAATCTGGTCCATTTTGCGCACACACGTTTCCAAAGCCCGATAATCGCTTGATTGTCCAGGTGTAAGTTCACATTGCGGGCTGGTCCGTTCATATGCATTAAATAAGTAAATGGCAGCAAAGAAGCCGCTGCCTCATTATATAAAATTTTATCAGTAGGAGCGGGGATTGAGAACTCCCTTCTCGAATTCCCGTCGACTACCCCGAGCCCAAATTCACTTTCATCGGAATACCAGGTTTTCCAGATGCAGTTCACCCTGTTCCTGAAGCTAAGAGTGTCGATCTTAAGTATTAGGGACATAAACCACCAGTACTCCCTTCGAGTAATTGATGTCATTTAAATAAATGCGATAACTATCGGAGCCACTTTACCTGCGTAGCCCAGATAGTAATTAAGATATACCCTAATATTTTGAGTATTATGCCTATCAGGATCTGAGACGAGGAGAGCCTCGGTAATTTTCCTTAATAAAAAGGAGATTTCCCTGGACCTCTTAATACCTAAACCATCCTAGTTAGCCACCAGGTAACTTATCCTTTTAACCGGGTTTAAGACAGACTTTGTTATATTAAGCACCCACCCTGCATTTTTTAATTTTTACCTTAAAACACCGATTAAAACCTGGAGGAGGCTTTTGTCTCGGTGTTCTATAATGAGGTGGTCCAGATGCCCGTATGTGTATCTGGTATATCGTTTGTTAAACCTTAGTAAACAATTCAGCGGCATTTGCTGGATGTAGTGTGCAATACAAAGCCCGAAAGGCATACGGTTGAAATGGAAGAACTTCCCGCCGTAACCAAAGGTGGGTACGAATTTACTGGCGGGATAGACTTCCACATTAAAGGAAGCGTGTTTAAAATCAATTTTGGTATACCAGAGGTGATTTGGCCAAGATTGCTCCTGAACCACTTGGTACAAAGATTTAAGTGCGAATTTCGGCGTCTCAATTACTTTAGTGAGAGCCGAAAAGTCCGCTATTGGCCTAACCTTGGAGCCAGGTTTCGTAACTAGGAAAAAGGTTCTGCAGAACCGGGGTGGTTTAGAGATAGGCTTCTTCTATTATTTTAGCTTTTAGGAGATTTGCGATCACCAGCGGCCAAAATTTTAGACCGTAAAAATGACCGGTCAAATGACGTCCGCATACTACTTGGTCGAAAACAGTTGCGACCAAAAAACTTTTGGCCGGTTGAGTGACCGTGTGTTAATATTAATGCTGTTTACAGTATGGTCTTGAAAAATTTAGCACAATAGGGTTGGGAATACAATTTTTAAATTTCTTCATTAATTTGGAATTAACTTACAAAGATTTTTAAACGAACGTTTTAAAAAATCAATTGGTTAAAAAACAACAAAAAAAATGAATTTTAGATTATTTTTAATTTTAGTTACCGACTGTAAGTAAAATTTGATCATATAAATAACCTCTAAAAAAATTACATTAAAAATGAATCTATTAAATGCTAGTTTATAATAATTTAATTTCTGAGTAATAAATCAATTATGACTGACGATTAAATTAAATTTATTAAAATAAAATATAATGTCATGATTGAAAAAAAATAACTGCTATGCTAACATCTTTATTAATTTAACCTGATTAAAACAATAAATTTTTCATTTTTTTTCTTTTACCAAGTACTGACAAAATATGTGCTTTTTTTCTACAATGGAAATGTGACAATACGTACACAATTACAGATGAACAAGTTCCAAAATCTCGATTTCAATTAGTAAAACCAGATGAGTTGACAGAGATAGTTCAGGAAACAATAAAATCAATGGATTTGTCGAATAAACTAAAAAAAAACTTTTCAACTACAAATCGTTTAATAAACAAAAGTGCTGGCTCATTTGTCAAAGATTGGGAAGTAATGCTTATCGATTTGATATTCAAAATGCTATTTTCTATCATTTCAATTTTATTTTTAAGGTAGTTAATATAAAAGAATTGGAGCTTAAAATAAAACAAGAAATCGAAATTGAAAAAGAGTACAATTCATTGCCAAAACTATCTGAACCATCTTCAATTCTTAAAGAAGAACATTTAAGAAAAGTTCAATTTTACTGATTTTAATTTTTTTAAAATTAATCAATTTTTTTATGTTCCATAGTTAAATGTGAATTTGATTCCTCGTGCAGTAGGGTACGATTGGACACTTAGTTTCAGTACTGATTTGCATGGCTTTAGTTTAAATACACTTTATAGACAGTTAATCGAAATTGAAAGTCCATGTCTTGTAGTTTTAAAAGATAGCAACAACAATGTAGGAAAACTTCTAATCAAAATTTAAAATAATATTTTTAATATTTAATATTAATCACAAAGATTTTTGGCGCAATGTCGTCTTGCAATTTATATCCAAGTGAACACTATTATGGCACTGGAGAATCATTTTTATTTTCGTTTACACCTAGTTTTAAAGTAAAGAGACATTTATTTGGGAATTATTATTTGTTTAATTATTTTTTTTTAGATTTTTAAATGGACAGGTGAAAATAATTTTTTTATTCGCGGAAATGCTGATGGCCTAGGTTTTGGTTGTGCTGAAGGCTATCATGGACTTTGGTTTGACGGTGATTTGCTTAACGGTCATTCACAACGATCCAAAACTTTTGACAATGATCAATTGTCATCAACAGAAGAGTTTTTAATTACTGCAATGGAAGTTTGGAGTTTTTCAGACTAATTCTATTAGATTGTTTAATTTTTTTCCTTACTAAATTTTATTTGTTAAGAATATAGTGACTTATTGATGCTTAACATATGACTACTGACTGTCATGATTTATCTAATCGCTTCGTCAAAATATTTATAGTTTAAAATTTTGATTCTTTTCAGAATTTAATTTAAAAATTTTTTCAACTTCATTTACTATTATTTAATCAAAAAATAAATTTTTTTTGAATCATTTTTTCTTTTCATTTGTTTATTGTGTAAAACATGATAAATCTTCTTACTCCTTTTTTTTATTTAGCTTTTTTCAAATCAATTGACTAACATACACTCAAATATTTTTTAGTTATTTTGTTAAAATTCTTATGAGCATAATTTGATTTTTATAAGTATTTTTTATTAAAATAATGTCAAATGATTTTTTATAAAACTTTTTCATGATTCTTACTATTGATTAGAAAATTTTTAAAATTTAGTTTCTAATTGACGCAAATCAAATAGTATTTAAAGAAATAATTTATTATAGAATCTAAATTATTTTAAATTATTTCAAAATTCAAGAATTTAAAATGAATCGAGAATATCTTTCTGACGTAGAAGTTTCTTGTCGAGGCATTGACCTAATGGTCAACAATGATTGGGATGGCTGTGAAAAACTTTTTACTCAATACAAGTAAAATTCAATCTTTAGCGGAAAAATTGAAATAAATAAGTCTCATTTAGAAATAATTCACCTTTGACCAACTACTGTTACAGCTTTTTTTCTTTCATGGTAAAATTAAAAAATAGAAAAACCTAAATTGGACTAAAATTTTTTGTAAAGAAAGCAATACTCACATTTGAAGACCATTTACTCGAAACGGCACATAAAAACATTGAAAACACTCAAAAGCTTTGCACTGAATCGACAAAAATGTTTTCATCATTCAAAAAAGCGTTCAAACTTTCATCAAACAGCAATAACAAAGTATTTAATATTAAATAAATTTGTTAAAATGACAGTTAAAAAATTTAAAGACTCCAGATATTCCAAAAGAAAAAGTACTCGAAGATAAATTCACTAAGGCAATAATCTTAGCCGATTGTAAATTGTATTTGGCTATTTTGACTTTTGTACGTCAAATAGCCAGTAGCTATCTTACAAGTGGTCTGCTTCAAATTCGCACATCTTGGAAATCATATGCAAAAATCCAAAGACAATTATATGGTCTATATAAACAGCTGGAGCCAAATGCTGAGCAAATTTATGGTAGTGATCCGAACTCAAGTGTTCTTCAACTATGGATGGATGAGAATGATGAGAGTGAATCAGATTCAAAACCGAATAATTCTGAAGATAAGTCAGATGATCAGATGTCTGAGGCCATAAACGAGCTTAGTGTAAGTGATGATGAGGTCGGTGCTGGTATGCCTTTAGAAACTGTTAAGCGCTTACTTGGTGCTGTCAGTTTCGGATATGGTCTTTTTCAAATATGCTTGTCATTCATGCCTCCAAAAGTTTTGAAACTCATCAAGGTTTTTGGCTTCGAAGGAGACAGAAGTGTAGCATTAAAAGCCATCAATTTTACCAGTAATAGTAAAGATATGAGAGCTCCTTTTGCGGACATGATCTTACTATGGTATTCTACTCAGGCAACACCACTTTTTGGACTCAGCGAAGGAGATGTTTTGATAAGCAACGAAGATACCAAATCAATTTTGGATAAAAATTTGAGCAAATATCAAAAATCATCTCTTTTTTATTATTTTAAAGGAAAATATTATCGTTCATTACTAAAAGATTTAGATGCCGCACTGTCTTTTTATGAACAAGCTGCTGAATATTCAAATCATATTCGAGAAATAGAATTAATATCTATTTATGAAATAGGCTGGATTTATTTGACCAATTTAGAATATGAAAAAGCTTTGAGTAAATTTTTGATCATGCACAAAGATTCAAAATGGTCACGTTCATTTTCGACTTATATTTGTGCTATTTTATCTGCATCAATGAGTAATTTAAATCAAGCAAATCAGTATGTTAAAGAAGCATTAAAAATAATTGCGGCTAATACTAAAAAATTAAATGCCATAGAACTTTTCACTCAAAAGCGATGTGAATTTCTAAAAAAAAATCCAATTAAATCAAAAAGTGTTGGTCAACTTTTTGTCATTGAATTACTCTACTTATGGGTGTGTTTACCTTACTCTACAAAGGAAAATTTACAGAGGATGATAAAAGGTTTATTGATGCCTAAAATTATTGATATATAACGTTTTTTTACTTTTCAGCATGCGATGAAATAAATGACAAAAATTTGTTAGTAATAAAATGTCTGCTTGAAGGATCACTGCATTTATCTTTGCAAGATCAAGATTTTGGTGAACAGGTTTGCTTTTTTCTGACTTTTTAAACAAATGTAATGCCACCCTAAAAATATTTTTACCAATCAGCTAAAATTTTTAAAGTGTTAATTAAAAGGTTAAGATAATTGAAAAAATTGAAATTAACTTGTAATTTTTTTTTGAACAAATTTAACTAAAAAAATTCATTTTAATTTCTTGAAATGAATAAGTAAGTCAAAAAGTCTTCAAAATTTTTTTTAAATTTAATTAAATCGCTAGAAAATTAAGAATTTCAATTTAAAAAAAAAAGAAGTTATTTCAATAAATTTTTATTTTTATACAAGAATCGATATTGTAAATTAAAAGAAATAATAATATTATATGTTTTACGGTTGTCTTAAATTTAATCCCAAAATGAAAAGTAGAACTAAAAGACAGATTTTGATTTAAGTGCTTTAATGAATGCTTGGCAAGGGGAGAGAGTGAAAAATTTACTTTTGGAAAATATGCATTAGTTTGTGCTAATTTGGAACTGGGTCTTATTTCGATGAATAAAAGTGATTTGGCAAACGCTAAAAGCTACTTGAATAAAGCTCAGAGTGGTTATAAAGAATATGAACTTGAAGAACGAATTCAAACAGTGGTTAAATCTTCACAACGGCGTCTTAAATTTAAAATGGACAATGAAAAAAAAAACAATGCACTAAAAGACAAAAATGATGCCGAAGAACAAGAAAAAATCAATAAACAAAATGAGATTAAAAATTTTTATATATCTTAAATTAAATCGGTGAATTTTATTTATTTTAAAAATTTTTATTTCAATTAATAATCGCATTTTTCTTAGAATATGTGCATTTAGCATGATTAAATTAATTTTTTAGTTTATTTTTATTATTTTAAATAAAATAAAATTAAAAAAAATATATTTATTGAGTTAAATTTTTTTTTCGACCACGAAAAATTTATCGTTTTCGTTCAACTTTTGCCACTTTTTGCTGAGCTTTTTTCTTTCTTTCTTCTTCTCTCTGTCTCTGTTCAGCTAGTGCTTTTTTAGCCTGTTCTTTTTGTTTTCTAGAAGCCTTTATAAAAAAAGTTAAAAACTTTTCAAACATAAAAAATGGAACAATTTTATTTTAATTTTAATCAGTTTCAAAATTTTAATTTCTTTCTTAATATTTAAAAAAATCGCAGTTGGAAAAAAAATAGCTTTTTAACACTTCAACGCTTTTCTAAGAATAAAAAAAAATTTAACTTGAAAAAATTTTTAAAATAAATTTAACAATTAATTAAATAAAAAAGATAAAGATAAAATTTATAAAATTTATTTTCTTCTCGTTATCGTTATTAATAAAATCTTTCTTTTTATTTTCCTTCTTAAACTGTCCAAATTTGAAATATCAAGATAAAATTTTTAAATAATTTGAAAATTTAACCCTGAAGCTGAAATTAGCATAGTTAGACTCATTTTAATTTAAAAAAATACCCTAATTATTTTTTTAATTAATTTAAAGATTAAATCTGTTGGATATTAGATTTTTCAACAATAAATATTATAAAAAAAGACCAAACAAAGTTGATTAAAACACACTGACCGTTTACAATGAAATGGGAACTGTAGATCGGAATCTTAAAAAAATCTTTGATAATATTTTTAAAAAAATAATTATTTTTCTAAAATTTAAAATTTTCTAAAAGGATTTCTTAAACAGATTAAATTTTTTTAATAATTAATAACAATCTACCCGAAATTAGACAATGCATAAAAGTATTTATCGTTGTTAGAAGTTAGGAATATGAAAAATAAAAAATCTTTTTTTTTTTATAAAGGAGGCAATAGTTGGATACAATCGGAAAATGGCAATAAACGCAAATAGGTACCATAAGCTTGTGCATAATTATATTAATGGAAAAAAGACCCTACACAACTTGATTAAAGAGCTTTAAATTGAGAGTTCAGTGAGTATAACAGTGACCTTACAGAGGCCGCTGATATTTTAAACGACTCCTTTAAATAGGTGTTAAGCAGGAGGATGGATCCAGACATGATCGGCATCCTGGTTCTAAAAATTTGCGCTAAGGCTTTTCCGTTTGGAGTTATTTTTCATGAGTCGTTTGTGGTTGGAGTATTGCCAACCATCTGAAAAAACAAAGCTCATTTTACTTCTCTCCATAAAACAGGGAACAAGTTAGAACTGTCTGATTATCGTATCAAGTCTTTGAAGGCATAATAAAAGAAGTAAACCTCAAATATTTAATGACAAATAAATTTTTGTACGAGTTTCTTCCACAAAGATCCTGAAGTAGAAATTTGCTTGAATACCTTGATCTAATTACACAAGCTTTATCCTAATGATATCCTTTGGATGTAGAGTATACCATTTCGCAGAAGCTTTCGACAAGGTTTCACATCGAAAGCTAGTTATCAAACCCAAGTTTCATGGTTTAAGTGAGCGGTTGATAAACTGGATTTGTGTATCTTGAAAAAGTCGTTTAGGTATCCAGCATTAAACTTCTTTACATATTAATGGTTAGATCTCACTTAGATTTAACCATCAGCTCTTGGTGCGCTTACCTTAAAAAAGATATTGAAATGATAGAAAATATTTAACGCAGGGCTACCAAGCTAGTTCCAAATGTAAGGCATCTGGCTTAATTGACACGCTTACATAAATTCGGCCTGACAAACCAAATCATAATATAATATGTCTTGATTTAAAAATTTCTAATGACTTGTTGAGTCTTTTTTTTCTTCACTTTTGTACAAATCTGTCCAAATCGTTATAATAATTAACAGAATCGATGGTGTCAAGTTTGAAAAAGGATAATCTTTGGTCAAACTATTCATGTCTATAAATTAAGAAGGCGTTCAAAGACTCTAAGTCGTAAACCAGAGTTGGTCAAACTTAGAAATTATTTTGAGCTCAAAATAAAGTTGATTTTTACAGGATCTTCTATAAAAACATTTAATATATTTCTCTCTTATATCATCCTTTTGTTTAAAATTTTATCTTAATCACATTTTTAAACTTTTTTTTTTTAAAAAGACTTTTCTATTATTCCACGTTTTTCCATTCTTTTTTTTTAAATTTTGTTTATTTTGTAGTTTTAAAAATAAAAAAAAACATTTTTTTTCTTGATTTTTATTTTCTAGAAAATTTATTAATTTTTTTATGATATTAGATATTTTAAATGTTAATTATTACTTAAATTG
>PJRA01000549.1:1625421-1640057 GCA_016987375.1 Brachionus koreanus | reverse complement strand
GTAGCCTCTGTGTCAGATCGGAGCTGTTGCTCAAAAAGGTACTTGAAAAGGAGATGAGCGCCTCCCCATTATCCGCTAGGACAGAATAGGGTAAATAATTATTATTATATCAATATTGTTAAAATGCACTATTCTTTTTTGCCATTGGAACATGTAAATCTTGCTTATGAATATATTAAAAAAAAAACTTTTCATCGTTAATATAAAATATCTCTTAAATATTTCTAAACTTATTATTTAGGCGTAAAAACGCGACTTGTTCGCATTCAACCCATATTTCCACCCGAACTTTGGAATTGACGTGAGCGCATAGTTAATAGTTTACTTCTGCGTAAGTAGGTTACTAATAATAGTGTGGAAGCGTGGCACAAACAATTCGAAGGTTGTTTTGGTAAAAAGCCTGATTTATATAAATTAATTTAAAAGTTACCAGAATTAGAAATAAATAAACTTCGTACCGGTAAATTTTAAAGCAAAGCTACGGATAAAGAAATTCGAATTTATCAGTTCTGCACTTCATTTGAAAAAGATGATATTAAAGGTCTCTTAAGTGGTATGTATCAAAATTTATGTGAATAAGGCTCTAAATCAATAATTATAGTCTTCCTTGATTTTTTTTTAATTATTTTATTTAATTTTTTATATTCAATAAAATTGATCAAAAATAAGTTTTTAACTAATTTTTTAAGGCTAAAAAATCTTATTGCGAACATATTTCTGTGAATATAATTTTTGCCAACATAAGTATAGTGCTTTATGATTAACAAAAATTAAAAAAAGCAATGGACCTAAAACAGATTCTGGGGGTACACCTATTTTCAATTTTACAGCTTTAGACTTTTCACGTCCAATTCTAACTATCTGAGATTTATTTCAAAATAGTTAGAAAAAAGACCCAAAGAGGAATTATCAGAACCATAATGTTAGAGTTTGAAAAATAATAAATTTGTATCAATAACATTAAATGCTTTCTTAATTCAATAAACAAAGAGACAGTTGTTAGTTTCTTTTCTTTTGTTTTCTATGAGTGAGTTCGGAATGGGGTCTGAGTACTAAACTCAATCCTAACTTTTACCTGATACTCGAAAAAAAGTCATTGCTAATGCCTAAATTTAATCATGATTTAATAAATTTTTCAGCAGTTAAAAATTTTATTCTAAGATTTTGTTTTCATTAAAGATATTCAGACTGTTAAAAATAATCGTTTAAGGAATATATATTTTTATTAAAAAAGTTTTTTAAAATTTTTCTTAGATCCATTGCTTCCACTCATTGTACTGGTAAATAGTTGGATACCTCATCTTTTGGACGCAATTTTTCAGTCGACATTTTTGGCTTTGCTAATGGTATTTTGGCTTAGCATATTTCATGGATTTAGACATGTAAAATTTTCAATTAAACTAAAAATTTTATTTAAATATAAATCTTTAAAGAGCGACCGAAATTTTACGACATTTTATGTTCCAAAATTCGTGATAGTATTCTCAATTTGGCTAATTTCACTTTTTCTGCTTGTTTGGCAACAAATAAGATCGCTAAATGATCCTTCATACAATTTGTCAATTGATGAAAATTATTATTCTGTAAGTTTGGTTTGAAAAAAAAATCATGATACTTTGAATGATATAATATATTTTAGGTTTTTAGGATATTTCTTTTCTTTTTTTTGATAATTTACTTGTTGTTTTTGTTGTACTTAATGGTAAGAGCAGCTGCTGAGCTGAAAAAAATGCCCTATTTCGGTAAATAGAAATAAGTTTTTAAAGATTGTTTTTGCTTTAATTCAAAAATTTTTAGGAATTCGTATTAAATTTGCGTCAATAATGATGTTCATAGTTATTTTAACGCTTCTCACAATAGCAGTAATGAGACTTCAAAGTGATTCGTTTAAACAAAGTCTTTTTGAAAATTTTACAAAAAATTATCGCAATACGACTGAGTTTTGTGCACTATTCTCAATTTTAAACATTTATATGTACACATTAGCTTTTGTTTATTCTCCAGCAAAAAATGCCTCCATAGGTAATTTCATTTATATTTAAAGGATAATAGGCAAATTTTAAAAGCTCGATTTGATTTTATAAATAAAAATTTTATAATAAATTAATTGTAACTATAATATCTTTACACATTTTCTAAACTTAATTGAGCTTTTAAAAATCGCTTTAACACTCAAAGGCCTGAAGGATTTTTGATCCATTTTATTTGACTCGTTTTTTTTTACTATTTTTTCAATTAAAACAAAATTATTTTCTAATAGAAATTAAATAATTTTATGATATTTTTTATTTATGATATGATTTTAAAAAAATGTATAAAAATGATTAAATCTATTGAATAAAAAACAAATAAAGGAAGTAAGAAAAGAGGTTCAGAATAAACTTTCCGGCTTTTGAGTTCTAAACTACTGTAAAACAAAATATTAAAATTAATCACTTAGAATCTGATTATTCTAACAATCCAACATTTGCCATTTTAAATGACACTGATGAAGAGGATGTTGTGTAATTTATTGAATGATAAAATCAAATTACCTAACCTAATTATCGAATATTTTAGAATGGAACCATTAAACAAGACACCGACTTTTTGATGTAAATAAATTAGCACCGATTTTATGAGTGAAGAAATGCTTATTTTTTGAATACAATTGTTTAAATTTTGACTAATTAACTGATTTAAATAAAATAAGTTAAATGAATCGTTGTTTTTATTTTTCTCTTTCTCGATTTTTTTATAAGCTAGTTTTAAAAATCATTAAATCATTGCACTCCTATTTGTCTTTAAAAAAATGGGTTTAATATTAATTTTAAAATTTTTTATCCTTGATCAATATTAAAATAATGTTTACTAGAGTTTATGTTAATTAAAGTTGGGTAAAATCTCTTTGAAACCGAAACAGCAACTAATTTTAGACTGATACTGTGCCTTCAAGATTGAATCAAAGGTCCAAGCATATAATAAAATAATGATATTCAGTTCTTAGTGAATTCAACATACAAAATCAAATCCACGATTCAATATTGGAATTAAAATGGTTCTTTAATAATTTTTTTATTATAAAAACATTTTTTTAATTTTATCTATATATTCGTATGAAATATTATATAATTTTATATAATTAATATCTTCTTTTTTATTTGGTATTATTTTATAAATATTCAAAGAAATTCTCATCTTCGTTGCTATGGATATCTAATTATCTTTCAGTGGCTACTGAAATTTTTTTTTTTATAATTTTATATTAACTTTTAATTGATAAAAAAAATGATAAAAAATTTTAGAAAATACGAAAAATGAATACTCTTTTATTATTTTTGTCATAATAAATAAAAATTAATAAACCATCATTTTTAATCAGAACACCAAATAAACCAAAATGCAAAAATTATATCAGGACTATCAATCCCTAAGCTTTCATTTATCTAAAATTCAAAACTTAATCATAACGTTTCAACACGACAGTGTAAATTTAAACGATAAGGAAAAATCGATACATGTAGCCTACAATAAAAGATTAGATTTGTTTGTTATGGATTCATTAACAAGATGTTTGAATATTAAAAAAAGCTCTGATTTTGACCAAGTAACAACACATTGTGCTTGCTATTTTAAACTAAATGTTTCATTTGATCCTAATAATTCGAATATTAAAATGGTCAATAAACTAATAATTACCTCGAATAAAAATGCAGATAAATTGAGAAAACGATGCAGCGATTTATTTAGTTTAATAGGCTATGAAATTGATGATAAAAATGAAAAATGTTTTTTACGAAAAGTCAACACTCAAGGTGAATTTTTAGATGCTATAAATTTTAAATTTTCAAATTTGAATAAATCTTTAAATTATTATTTGAAAAAATTGAATAAAGACATCGATGTAGAGTTTAATTCTAATGGAAAAGAAGTCTTTGAGAAATGGATAGAATATCTTGAAAATATTGAATGTATAAATCTTGATGAATTTGATGAAAAAACAAAAAATGCAGTTCGAGATTCAGCTTTATTTTATTTTTATTTGTCTGTTTTTTATTATTTTATTAAAGATTTCTACTGCTTTGACAATACTGAACTTGTTATATTAGATCCCAATCGGACACCATTTTATGGCTTACACTGTGAAATGCAGCTAATATCAAAATATCTGAATGAGATAGATGAAAATAACAAGTATATTAGTATTTCAAGTGATTGCTGTGTGCTTTGCAGTCTTGTACTGAAAAATCTGGGCCTTAATTATTATGGAGCTAAGAATAACATGTGCAGCAGTAGATTTTGGAAACAGCCAAGATTCGATCGAGAAGTTAAGAAATATCAATTTGATAGGCTTCATAACTTTTATATAAATCTAAATCAAGAACTTAAATCAGTGTATATTTTGTTAAAAGAAAACAAATTTACTGAAGAAAACAAAGAATATACAGATGAAATTCCTTATTCAGATGAATGGATCGATAATCAGTATGATTTTTGGAAGCAGTTGTTAAAAAAAAAAATCAAAAGGTGCATAAAAGATTTAAAAAATAAAATTGAGGATGAAAATCAAATGTTAAGCATTATAGATGAATATAGAATATATTTTTCTAATGAATTGGTAGATTATTTTTCTTCAAAAATGCGGTCTATTTTAAAAGAAAAAAATTTAAAAAAAAAATTTTTCGAAATAATCAAATTAGACAAAAATTATAGAATCAATTCTGTTATTGAATCATATTCTATTATGGAAAGAAAAGCAAACCAATCAAAGAAACGTAAATCAGAAAAAACAGGAGATTCCAAAAATGATTTTAATAAGCGAAAAAAAAATGAACAAGATGTCAAATAATTTGGACTATTAAAAATCTTATTGAAACTAGGCTTTAATTAAAAAAAATTTCAAATAAGTTTTTTCAAATAACTTAAACTATATATTTTGAAATAATTTTAGAAATTTAAGAAATAAACGTTTCAGTGAAGAAAGAAAAAGCAATTTTATCTTTTCATTTTAAAAATATGGGTTTGTCAAGAATTGACAATTTTAATAAAACTGATGATAAAATAGATGATCACTCAGTTTTTTTTAGTGTTATGGAATAAAGATTAAATACATTTTTTTGCATTAACTTTGACTGATTAAAAGATGCTACATTAGCATTATTGGTTAATTTATTTATTTAACATTAGAAAGCCCGACTGATTTCTCATTAAAATTTCAAATAAAGTTATCAAGATAGATTAAACATTTTCTTTGAAAATTTATTCATTTTCTAAAAAATTAAAATCAAAATTTTTAGATAATAAAAACCGTTTTTTAAAATTTTATTTATATGTGGTAAAAATCAAGTTTCAATTTTTAAAAAAAGGGGTCTAAAAACCCCTTGGGCGTTCTAGTGTTAATTAAAGTTTAAGTCCTATGAACAAATTGAGATAAGAATAATGGACAGTCAAATATCCAATTAAGTAAAAATTATTGCTTAATATTTTTCACTGCGCAAGAATGCAAATGTGTATTTCGCTGAATTAAATGATCATTTGGTCATTCAATCATATCTGGAAGCAAAGAAATGACTGCAGTAGAGTATATTTAAAGTTATATCTTATGATATCTTGTTATAATTAGATTGTTTTGAAAAAATTTAAATTAAAGCCTTTTTAATCCTGTACTTTGCTATAAATGAACAAATAAATAAGTTAAATAAATTTCAATTTGAGAAAAAGTATAATAACTTAGACGAAAAAAGTGATATCTTGGGTGATATTTTATGGTGATTATTTAGATGAAACATGGTCTTAATTGTCTCGAAAAAATCAAACAAAAGCATCAAAATTAGTTGGCAGCGCATTCCAATTTTTCACTACTCGGTTTGGTAGAACCGAGTAAGCGTTATAATAAGTAACCGAGTAAGCGTAGTAAGCGTTATAATTGTTTTTTAAAATCTGACTACGAAACCGAGTAGTGAAAAATTGGAATGCGCTGCCAATGTCGGTTGTCACAGCAAGTTCGACCAACCAGTTCAAAAACAGATTGGACAATGTCGGTAGAAACAAAAATAACGAAAAGTCTACTATAGCGGGATTACGTTAGTCTTCCTGCTTTGTCAGTTTAGTTTAACTAAACTTGACCGTAGAATATTAACTATTATTATTATTATTATTAAAATAAAAAATTAATGGAGCAAAAAATAGAAAGTGTAAGCAAAGAATTTAAAAATTTATTAATCATTAAAAAAAATTAATGAGAAAAGATGATGAAAAAAAAATTATGAATAACAAACGGTAAGAGGCGAATAAAGAAGTTTGCTAAAAAACTAATTGAAGTGAAGTACAAAATAATTTTGTATTTAATAAAAATAATATCCTTGTTTTTTAATTGTCATTTCTTCTTCGATATTTAAGTTTTTTAATTTATTAATTTTATTTTTCAAAAAAATGGTTAGTGTAAGCGTTATAATTACAAATATATATTATCTATTCATTATACTCTTACATTCATTATTCTTTCGTTTGATAATACTGCACTACAATCTAGGACACCCTTTTTGACCATGTTTTCATAATAAAAAATGTTATTGCGATTTGTAGTTTGATCAAATGAGGGAACACGGTTATCATAAAAATATCAAAAATATAAAGCATAAATTTAATTGAAAATTTCTATTTCTAACTTTTTTCTGATAAGTTAAAAAAATTAACTTGATATGAATCCAAACTGCCTGGGAATTACCATTCTAAATCAATTTTTGGTTTTTCCAAAGATAGAAAAATAACTAAGATATTTAACGTTGTTGAATTTTTTTTTAAAATCTGAATCGGATTTTCTGTTTATTGAAGGTAAATTAACAAAATTATCTTCATATCATTTTTTTCTCATTCAATTATCTATCAATTGATTTATAATAGATGAATACAAATTATTTAAACCTTTAAGGACACGAAAGTACTTGGTTACGAAGCTACTTACTTCTGACGACATGTTTTTTTATCTGAACTCTTATATTCTTTCTGTTCAATGTAAAATTCATCGCTGAACATGATTTGTCTTATCTTAGCTATGCTTCACTTTTACACATAATTTCACATCAAGAAAGATAATTTTGAGCTTTGATAATTTTTGTTTTTCAAACTGCATATTTCTATTTATCCTTTCTATGTAATAATCTATTTCAGAATATCAGCTCTTTTTTTGTCACTTATACAAATGGGACAATTTTTGGGAATTTGAAAGTTTATTTTGATCTAAAAAGAGATTTGATTTGAATTATATCAAGAAGTTCATTTTTTTCATTTTATAATTAGTTTAAAGCAATGGTATTCAAAATCTCAAAGATTTGCTATTAATGAGCAAAAAGAATTCCAGAGATCAAGATTTTAGTTCAAAAGAAATTCAAAATTTGGGTAAATTAGACAATGTTTTATACAAATACCTTCTAAAAGAGTGCTTAAGAAATCAATTGAATTAAATCAAATTCAAGCAATTTTTAGGAATTTGAAAGTGTATTTTGGTATCAAAAGAGATTTGCATTGTAATTTTTATACCACATAATGATTTTTGTACATATCAATGCGAAGCAAAAATGAGGGTTTAAACGAAGGCTAAGGCCATTCGGACGAACCCTGGGGTTTCTCAAAAGTATTTATTAAAAAAAAAAATCAAAAGAGATTTGATTTGAATTATATCAAGAAGCTTATTTTATTCATTTTATAAATAGTTTAAAAATGGGTACCAAATTTATTCATAAATATAAACAAATCCTTTGGAAATAATATATTAAGATTAAGCGGTCAAAAATTGTTTCTACTTATTTATAGCTTTTACTTAGTAATAGAACAAAAATCAAGAAGCAAAAAGTAAAAAACATTGTACTCAGTTCCAGAGCAATTGACGTGAATAAAAATTTAAATAAAAGCTCGGTAAACTCAACATAATTGAGATTAATTTAAAAATTAAAAAAAATCTAACAATAACCTTTTGTACTTTTTAATAAAATATTTTGATTACGCATCTTCTCTAATTTCCTGTAAATTTAATTATCATTTTTTTTAAATCGATCAATTTAGATATTGTTCTCTGAAATCGAATTAATATGATACATTTTATCTAAATAGCTAATTATTTATTGGCATATTACTTTTAAAATAGCTTACATAGACTAGCATGATGTTCAACTTATTGGAAACTTAATTAAATTGATCAATTATATGATGAAACTAGAAAATTTTAAATATATTTTTTAGGCAAATCTGTTTTCTACCTTTTTATTTATATTTATTTATACATGAAAATTATTAAAAAAGCTGAATGAATATAAATTTTTTAACTAAATAATAAATTAATTGTTTTTCAACAGGAAATATAACATTTGCAAATATTTTGCTAGTTAATACCTAGAGAGGGAGTCAACAGAATTCAAATTATTTCAGGTTTAATAAAAAAATATTTTTCTCTTCTATTTGAAAAAAAAGTTCTATTTTTAAATTAAGACTATCATGAAATTTAGAGGATTTCTCAGAGGTTCTTTTAATCTAATTTTAAATAATTTTATCTAACAATAAAAAAATCGTGCCTGACTAAATTAACCTCAATTTTTACCATTTAAGCCTCTTTTTTTAATTTGCTTAAAATTATTTTCGCCAATTTTAATTATAAATATCTAAAATGATAAAATTACATAAAGTTAATAAAATTCCTTGGAAATTTTTTTCTTCAAAAAACAAATTGATCAAAGATTTTTAAGTGGTTGTTCCAATGAATCAAAGCTTTTAATCTCTAACGTCAATAGACTTAACTTTAATTAAATTTAATTAGTTGTTAAGAAGAGTATTGTAGGAAACAAATTAGTCAAGAGAACAATTTTGAAATTTAAACTGAAGAGCTATAGGAACTTTTAATAAATCAGACGAAATTTCTATCATTTTTAATTATAAATGGAAAATATCCGCTCTAAACAAATAGCTTCCACTATAAATTAAAAAAATCATATCACGAACATACATTTCATTTAAGTTAAAATAAAAATAATTTTTTTTAAGAGTTTAGATTTAAAAAAACATTTCCAATAATAAAATGAAAAAAAATTGTCTAATTGTAGTAACTGTTATGTTTGTAATAGTTCAAATAAACGCTCAGTATTTCAGCGCTTCAGATGGCATAACGGTCGGTCGCCTAGGAAAACGATCCTATTTGTACAATTTATTGAAGTTGAAACCGTCAACATTGTCTTCGGCCCAAGTTGAGACTGATTCCTCGGTAAATCGAGACGATTTTCGGCAATTAGACAAACTATCAACAATGAGAAAATTTTACAAACAATTTGCGAAAAGATTCTCTAATTTGGAAGACGATGTGAACGAGTCTAGTGAAGAAGGACTTTTCAACTATAATAATTTGCCATTTTCAAAAGAAGTTTTGAGAAAATATTTTTTAAAAAAATGATCGAAAAAAGCATCATCTAATGGACACTAAAAATTAAATTTGTTTTATTTGTATGCTTTTGTCAATCAGTTTCATTTAACCCAATTAATTAATTTAAATTTTTGTACCATTTTATTAATCGCATGGGATATTTTATTTTTTAAATATTGATAAATAAATAGTTTTAACTCTAGTCTTGATTTTTTAATTTATTCAGCTTGTAGGGAAATAAAGAGATTTTTAAAATTTCAATATCCATTAAACTAATTGAAAAAATATCATTTTTTTTCGTATATAAATTTGAAATTTAACACAAATTTGATTTTTTAAAATTTTGGTTAAAAGAATTGTTTACCAACAAAATTATTGGAATATACTTTCGAATCTTCCTTCACAATTTTTCAAACACAATTCTCATTTGAAGTTAATTGAAATCGTTTTAATTTACAATAATTAATTTAAGAGGCAATTTTGTTGCTAGCCAAAAATATAAGAAAATGATATTTTAAAATATATTTAAATTAAAAAGCTAAGCCATTAGCGTGGTATTTTTTAAATTAAGATTTAAAAATATAAATATTTCATACTCATTCAAATTCAAAATCACATTCATTCTGTTAAGAACTATTAACCTACTCTACTCGTTTATGATATTAATCAAACATTTTTATTTAGAGAAATGAAAGCATTTTTTGCCATGTTATTCTTAATAGCTTTAACATTTGAAGCAAACGGCCAATTCTTTAGTTCAAACGATGGAATTTATTTGCCTAGAAACGGAAAACGATCATTTGATGTGCTAAAAAATCTAGAAAAAAGCAATGATATTCAAAATCTCAAAGATTTGCTATTAATGAGCAAAAAGAATTCCAGAGATCAAGATTTTAGTTCAAAAGAAATTCAAAATTTGGGTAAATTAGACAATGTTTTATACAAATACCTTCTAAAAGAGTGGTTAAGAAATCAGTTGAATTAAATCAAATTCAAGCAATTTATTTTTTCTTTTTTAAATTTAATTATTTTGTTTTTAATTAATAAACTTTCTTATTTAAAATTATCAGTAATTTTCCAAGTTAATAATTATATTAAAAGAGATAACACGAAATTGTAATTCGACTTTTAGAAGATCAAAATAATGAATTTTTGTTAAGATAATCACCCTATTTCCTTGATAAATATTTCAGCCTTAAAAACCAAAAAACAACTTAGGTACATGCAATAAAACACAATCTCGCTTAAGTTTAATCTGCGCATTCTGGCACTGTGAATTTTGAGACAAACAATAATTTTGAATTAAAAAAACTTTTTTTCAAGGATCTAAATATCGTTCTTCAAACTGCATTAGTCGGTACATAGTTTTTATCACCAAATGTTTTTTTTTTCTCTCCTTATTCACTTCTTGTGAAGCATATGGGGATTCCCCACTCAAGTCGATCTTTTGCCTTCACACTTGCTTCTCCCCATTACATTCCCATTTCGATGAGCTCTTTCGTGATTGCTGACCTCAATGTTATTGCTGGTCTTCCTACCTTACGTCGCCTTTGGGATATCCATAAAAGGACCTTTTTTTATCACAAAATGTTAGTAAATGAAAAAATTCTGTAAGCCTTCAAACAATTAATAAATTACCAAATAAAGCTTAGAAATTTACCTAGAGAAATAAATAATTTTAAAATATTAGCTTTTGGATTAAAATCTGTCACATATCTTTTAAATCTTATAAATTGATGTAAAATTTATATTGAAAATCATTACTCTGAATAAAAATTATGTATCATTTGCTTAATTTAAAGTTAAATTATTTAATGAACTGAAAATTCTTAATTTAAATCTTCTTTATTTTTCATAAAGAAGATTTAAATAAAATTCATGATTTAAATAAATAAAATTCGTATTTATTTAGTTAGGTTGATTATTTGATTTAACTTTATTGATTTTATTAAATAGAGGTAATCTTTTTTGGAGAGCTTTTAATTCTAAGATATAGAATATCTTAGAATTAAATTAAGATAATTATTTAGGTAATATTCTTTCTATTAAGTAACTCATTAAAAATGATTTACTTTTACATTAAAACCTTTCAGTTTTAATTTCTTTATTGAAAATAAATATACTTTGAATACATATTTTTATGTTGAATCAAAGTTTGAATTATGAGTCAAAACTAGCAAATATGTGATTAGAAATTCTAAAAGAAAGAAAGCAAAGTAGAGATGTGATTCAGTTTTATAAATAAAATCATGTTAATTGGTATTACGATGCGGAGCTTATGAGTACAATGTATGATGAAGGTCCAAGTGGAGGAGTTAGGGAAGAAGAACATAGCATTCGCTCGCAGAAAATGAGAAGCAAGGCAAAAATTTCAATCTAATCGAGTAGTTAATAAATTGAATGTGCTTGCAACGTCAGTTGTCACAGCAAAATCAATTAAAAAATTATTTTGAAATATTTTAAAATTTTAGGACAATTCATTGCTAATTTTAAAGTTGGAGAAGAAATTGAAATCAGAATAGGTGAGAACATTGGAATATCAATGAAAAAATCCGTAAAAACAATGAGACCCAAAAATATAAACTGAGAAAATAATCTGTGCTCAACTTGCAACATGTTAATGGCTAAAACAAGAAATTTTTTTCGTAATAAACTCAACTATAAAAGAAATTTTTTTTTTATCATTCAAGTTATAAAAGATGCATTTTTAATTATTTAGTAATTTTTTTTGAACATATTTATTATTATTAAAATACCCTAAACTTAGGTTTTATTAGGTTTTTTTTTTAATTTTGGTTTTTATTTGTGTTGGGAACTGTACAAGCGGTCTCTGATGTGGCCTAAATTTTTTTACTGCGAGAAAGACCACCTAACGAACGGTTATAAAAACGGAGGCCAATTGGCGGTCAGATCGGCTGCAAATTTTTTACCAAAATATCTCAATTGAATGTTTTTTAGAAATCGAGAATTTAGCTAATAATGTCTCAAATTAAATAGTGAATTAGCTTTTTTTAATTCCAGAAATTAGACTAAAATCTTTAACTTTGACTAATTTGTGAATTTCCAAGAAAAATAATTTGAAATTTTGAGAAAATTTGGTGAAAACATTTTTGACCGCCAAATTGACTATCATTTGGCCGGCCAACTTCGCGGTCCAAACTTAGTTTTTTTATTAAAAAATGGAAAATAAATAGCTCTTATTAATATTGTAGTTGATAATTATTTAAAAAATAAATCAAAATAATTCTTATGAAAATTCATTCTGGCATATTATAAGTTAGCAAGATATTTAAAAATTTTAATTTAGCTATTAATCAATTAATCAATCCCAGTCAAGCTAAAAACGATGATTTCATGGATGTTTCATGTATGAATCATCTCATTTTTTATACATGAAAAATGTTTTTCGATTAAAATCAAAAATTTTCATTTTATTCTTAAAGACTGTCTATTTCTATTTTAATTTCAATATTTTCTTGTTTTTTTAGAGATACCTTTAAAAACTCGATTACTGTATTCATCAAAGGAAAAAAAATCGTAAAAACAGAAATAATGAGAAAAAAATAATAATATGTCTTTAAAATTAGCCAGAAAATTCATGCCTCTAGCCGAAATACATAATATACCTAATACTTGAAAAAATTAAATTACGGATTAAGTCCGAAATTTATAAATTTTTACTATTTTGTAATAGGTAATTTAATTGGGAGTAATGTACTTTGATTTAAGATCTACTCAAGCTGCTACTAGTCTAGTTATAGGACTATTAATTAATTCTAAAATAAATAACTTAAAGAATAAAAAATTAAAAAGTACTTCTAGTGAGAAAATGTGTATTGATGTTCGTTTCAAATCAAACATGTTGATAAATTCTGAATTATAGTTAGAAATTTTAAAAAGTCTCTTGGTTTTAAATTTTTTATTTATTATAATTCCTAAAATTGCTTGAAAAATAAAAAAAATATTATTTAAAAATGAAATAAATTTAGATGTAATTAAGAAAGTTTTCATCGATTATTTTCGATGAAATATACTAATTTTCATCATCGAAATTAAATGAAATTGTTCCTAACTCATTAATGATTCATCTATCAATTTTCATCGATTTATCATAGTTTTTTTTGTGACTGGGATTAGTAAATGAAAAAAAAAACTTTTTATAAATTCTTTTTTAAAACTTATTAATCTTCTAATATTAGCAAAGTTTTCGGAATTATATTTTAACAATCAAATTTAAGGGCTTTAAAATAACTGACTAGTCCGATCTCTTTTCTTTATTTTTTTAAAGTAAATTTTAAACAGCAAATTGAAATATCTTAAACATAAAAATTTAATTTTTTAGCGCCAAAATCTAATTATCAATATTAGTTCTGAACCTTATGGAACCTCAAGATGACATTAACAAGATGGTTGAGGGGTGGAAACGTTGGAGTACGGAATTTAATGAATCCAAGTGTAAAGTAATGTATTTTGGCATCTCAAAGATTGTGAGGCAAAAATAACTGACAAATTTGGAAATCAATTGGTCAAAGGCAACGATATTGCAAAATGTCTAAATTACCATTTTTTTAGTTCATTTAAAGCAGATGATGCGTTAAATAGTGAACCAGAGTTTCCTTTGAGAGCTCCAGTTGATTGTATATTAAATCCTGATTTGATCTTCAGTCCAACTGCTATAAAAAAGAGGCTTGATGAGCTAGACAAAAACAAATCAATAGGGACCGATGGCATTCATCCATATGTACTCAGAGAGTGTAGTGATGCATTATGTGAACCGTTGTCTTTGTTGTTTAAATTATCATCCGAGTCGTGTATGGTACCAGCGTGTTGGAAGAGAGCAAATGTTACTCCAGTGTACAAGAAGAAAGGTGGTAAAACAAATCCTGAAAACTATCGTCCAATATCGCTTTTATCAATATTAATAAAAATAATGGAAAAGCTAATAAGAGATGCAATGGTAATGCATTTATCGGAACACAAACTACTTCCATTCATCTTGTTCTATTCATCAAAATGGATTTATGCATGCTAAATCCTGTGTAACCACTTTGTTAGAAACTTTAGATATAATCACGAAGGCGGTTGATCGTGTTTCGCATAAGCTACTAAAGATCAAGTTAAAGAGCTATGGATTTACTGATAAGCTTTTGGCATGGCTCGAAAATTTTCTAAAAGATAGGAAACAGAGTGTTGTAATAGCTCAGCATGAATCTGATTCGGTTAATGTGCTAAGTGGGATTCCAAAAGGTTC
>PJRA01000549.1:1557076-1606278 GCA_016987375.1 Brachionus koreanus | reverse complement strand
GGACGATAGTTTTCAGGATTTGTTTTACCACCTTTCTTCTTGTACACTGGAGTAACATTTGCTCTCTTCCAACACGCTGGTACCATACACGACTCGGATGATAATTTAAACAACAAAGACAACGGTTCACATAATACATCACTGCACTCTCTAAGTACATATGGATATATGCCATCAGTGCCTATTGATTTGTTTCTGTCAAAATGATCATTAAAGACATTTTGCAATATCATTGCCTTTAATCAATTGATTTCCAAATTTGTCAGTCAGCGATCTAATTTTGCACTTAACATTTTTTTTACTATAAGAAATAAAATTTTATAAGCTTTAAAAATTAATCATTTTATTTTTATTATTTAAACAGAAAAAAATATTTAATTTGTCTCCATTTTTGCATAATCGTTAAATTTGAAATTTTTATTAATAATCTTACTGGCTTTCTAGTACTAAGAAAATTTTTCTTGATTCAATAATTTTCTAAATAAAAGTCAAAAGTAAAATTTTCTTTCAAATTAAAATGCAACAAATTGAGCTAAAAATTTTTAAAATAAAATTTATTTAACTTAAGAAAATAAAAAATTTAAATCTTAAAAGTCTCCAATTTTAGTCAAACTTGACTCGTATCGATTAAAAATTCTTGATTTATCAAAATACTTTCTGACTTCTTTGCGCACACATTTTTCAACCATAGGCCTTAATTTTTTTAATACTTCATTAATAATTCGATGTTCATTTACACTTAAATTAAACGTGTTTGAATTCTGTGAAAGACTCCAATCTTGGTCGAGATAGAATGCTTGCCTATTCAAACTATCGTTATTTTCAGAGTCAAAGTATTTTTTATAATTTGAAAAGTACTTAATTTTGTTCTGATCTGGCCACAAATTTTCTTCAAAATCAGTTTCTTTAAAGTCTGATTGAGAGTAATAATCTTCCATATCTTGTTCTGAATCGACATCATCTAAAGTATCCAAGGAAGAGTTAGTTACTTTGGAAGACCTATGGCGTCTAAGTTTTTCTCGTGACCTTGAATCAACTCGTTGATTTAGAGTTGAAATCTCATTGAGAATACTTTGGAGAATTTTTTCCTGTTTTGATTGAGGCAAAGCTGAAAAATTTTTTATCTCTTTGTCTTGTGGCGACGAACTGACCAATGTATTTTCGTAAAAATTTTCACTCATTGACGAGCAGTCACTTCGTCTTTTGAATTGATTTTCATATATAGAATGAGAGCTCTTTGAGTCCTTTCTAGCAGTGGCCAAGTCTGATCCTGACGAATTATTTTTGCTTAAAAAATTCATTTTTGAATTTTTTGATTTTTGAAAATTGGAAAAAATTTCCGCATATTGCTGTTTGTAATTGTATTTAGACCGGTTTTTTGAAGACTTTTTCGAATTTTTCTTTTCTCTTTTAAACTCGTTTTCACTAAATGAAGTGCTCAAATAAACACTTTTTTTTTCTGTTAAATTTGAACCAGATTCACTCATTCCCATTTCGGGTTCAAGTCTTACATCACTTGAATTGTTTATACTCTTCGATTGATTTTTGAATTCTCTTTTAAATTCAGAAAGCTTAAAAGAGTTTTTTGTCGAAGGGTCGGACAAAGAGGCTTTAATGCTCTGAGTATGTGAAGAATTCTTATTAAAATAGAATTCTTTCTCAGGAAAATTTGATTTTTTACTCGAAATTTCAAGATTAAAATTGTCAAATTCAGCAACTTTGCAAGATTTTTTATCATCTCTTTCTTTAATTCTACTAGATTGGATATTGGTATTCCAATCGCTCAAATTTGAATATATATCATTTAGCTCATAGTCATAATTTCTCAATACTTGATCTGGAGGCTTGACGGTTTTGTCGAAGAGAAGATAATTTTTTAGCCTTGGTACTAAATCGTGACAAAAATTTCCAACATCGTTTGAAATAACCAATTGTTTAAGCAAAAATAGCACTCGATCAAAATTTAACTTGAGCTTTTTTCTCTGAAATAAAATTTTTAGAAAAAAATTTAAACTTAAAATTAAATGATAAATTTAGAAATTTTAATAAAAGCTGAACATTTTGTGGTAAATCAAAAATCATCATCAAAATAAAAAATATCATTTAAAAAAAAAATTTTAAGTATTTTTTGATAAAAATTATATTGCACAAATTTTTTTGTTTTAAATGCTTTGCTACACATGAAAACATTTTTCTATTTGATGTTTTTAAATAATAACTTTTTGAACAAGATCATAATATTTTGATCATGAATTTTTCTTATGCGGCTCACAAACTTAGATTATTTAAAATTGGATATCAAGTTTTAGGATTATTCTGACACTTAATTTTGACATTAAAAAGATTCTATAGTGGAATGTTGAATCGAATAGAATTTGGAATATAGCATTAAATGATAAAGATTTTGCTTTAAGCGCGATAATTTTGATTAATTCTAAAATAACTGAATGATTCATTTTTTAAAGTAATAAGCCAAGTTTCTCAAATTTTTAGAACTTTCTTTTTTAATATTTCTAATAAACTGATAGAGCCTGAAATGAAACAGGACGACTAACGTAGTTCCGCTTAGTTTACTTTTCATTTTTTCAGTTTATTTATACTGAGATATTTGAGTTGGTTGATCTTTCTTTTTGAAGGCAATGTGAAATCTTGATCTAAGATATAATTGAAAAAAAAACCAAGAAGGAAGTAAAAAAACTGGTTCAAAAGACCCCTGCAGCCTTTGATTGTTAAGTCAGCAAAATATTGTCTTATCAGAAAAATAAACATTTAAAATTTTTGACTTTATTCAAAAGTAATAAAAATTATATTTATTTTAATTATTTTAGCTTTACTATTGCAATAAATTTAAAAATTCATTAGAAAAATTTTTCTATATATTTTTAGAAAGCACTTAAAAATTATTATTCTATCAAAAACTGCTAATTGCTTAACATTTATAAATGCTTAAAAAATTTAATAAATTCTTATAATCAAAGATTAAGCCAAAAGTTTTTTTTATTCGCAAAGCCACATATATAAAACTAGAACTTGTTTAAAGTTAAAATCTAGTTTAAAGTTATTTTTGAACTCTTGTCTAAATATTTTTGGTCATTATTTCAATATTTAAAATTCCTTTAAATACTCACTGCAGTCATAATATTGAAAGCATTCATTGCTGATTTTTCATTACTCCCAGCAATTAAAAAAAGTCGTAAAAGAGTCTCATAGGATATAGTTTGATCGTTTGACTGATAGATTTCGTATATTGATTTGAACCAGCCGATGAATTCGGATGGAAAGCAATCAAATTTTTTTATATACAAATGCAAGGCTCCCCAAGCATCCTAAAATAAAAATAAGATTTTCTTGAACTTGTTTTTTTTTATTTATGTAGACTAGCTTACCAGGACTTCGTAGAATTTAAGATGGGCAGCATTTGACTTCTCGGATGAAAAGTGAACGTCATGTATCATTTTGAATACAACTCTGGTGGATCTGCACACGTTTTCATACAATAGGTCTGGATTAGACGAATTTGAAAAAAATTCGTGAAACCTTAGGTACATTTCGGCCTCGTTCCAAATAAAATAATCATTTTCGAACAAAAATTGTGCTTTTTTCACTTGAAATTTGGTCAAATATTGGCTGTCATTTTTGTTTATTTTAAATTTCCTATTCATAGGGTCCATTATTCATATGATAATTAAAAAAAAAAGCGAACCAAACCATCAACAATAGAATCTAAATCCAACAATACAATGTTTTTAAATAGCCTTGATAAAAGTTAACAAAGCTTTAAATTAAGCATTCGATCATTTTTTTTGCTTTTCTAGACTGACTAATTAAATCGAGCTATTTTCGGCTTGATCAAGTTTAAAAGAGTAGCTATGATGTTGTTCTATGACAATCGTTCCCAATCAAGCTTGGAAACTAAAATTTCGAGCATTTTTTTATCTTTTCTCATAAAATTTAATCAACAACAAAATGGATACTAAATAAATAATTAAACAAATTTCTTATTTCATCTTTAAATTTTGTATGGGAATTAGTTTCAACTGTTCTAACCAATTTATACTATTTATTATGTCTTATTTTAAATAAATATTTCTAGTAAGTTTTTCTGCCATTGAGCTACCAAAAAAAATTTCATCAAAGTTTTTCAAATCAGGGTTGGACTTGAGTGTTCAAACCGAAGTCTTGTCTTAATCAAAATTATTAAAACTTAACAAAGACATGTGTCACTGTTTGCCATCACTTTTCCTAATAAACTAATTACTATCAACTAGTCAGGCTATTTGCCTAATTGGTCTTAATTAATATTTTGATAGATCTTCGCTCATATTCACTAATTTAAATTTATTAATACAAAAAGTTTGTTGAAAAAATTTTTTAAAAAATTTCCAAGTATTCGGCTGAGAATGCTTGCATATAAAAAATATTAAAAGCTTGTATCAAATGTTTATTAATCTAATATTGATGACCTTTAAGAATTTTGGCCAAAGGCATTGACAAAATTAGCTTGTTACACTAAGATTGAGTTTGACTCAGCTACACACTTACTTTCTAAACTTGGTTCCAACTCAACCATGAAACATTTTTAGCAAATGTCTGAATTGTTGTCATTACTTTTTCAATATTTATAAATCAATTTTTAAAAACACAAAAATCTAATTTTATTAAGGTATATAAATTAAATAAATTGAATTGAATTAACTAAAAATAACATTCAGAAAGCTTAATTTAATTAAAAAAAATCTTTCTTACTTTTTCGATTACAAAAATATTTTTTTTTCTTATTTATTTAAACAAAATTCAATTTTGCATAACAATCTTAATTGATTTTAAAAATTTGCAATAAACAAATTATACATCAAACAACCAAGTTGGATTGATTTTTTTTTATTCTATTATTTAAAGCAAATTTTTTATATATTAGTAGTGCCTATTTTAATGGTTCATTTGACCGTCTTAATTTAATCAAAAAGACTCAAAGCTGAATGCAAGGAAAAAGCTATTTATAAAAAAAGTTCAAAAGAATGTGGAAAAATTAAACCTCGAATTCAAATAATTAGACTTGGAAATTTACTAACAAACTAGTTAACAAATGATGCCGAAGATTTGGAAAAAAGAATTGAAGATTCATTAAATGAGCTTGAGCTCGAATTGATTATTTTATGATGGTATGAAACTTAATTAAGCATTCGGTCGTAGTACAATTTGGCCGTATGCATTTGTATTGATTAATGGCCGTGATTCGGCATTAGGAACATTAAATGGGACAATGCGAGACAATGTGGGACGACCTTTTAAATTACTAATTAAAAAAGCTCAAAATGGAAAAATTTAATTAAATTTTGAAAAATTTTTTTATTGTTTAATTTTATTTTATAGTGAACGTTTCGAAAATTTAAAAATAAATATTTTTTATAAACTGGCTGATGATTATATCATGATAGTTATCTATTTTGAGAGAGCCATTTATTTTTGTCAAAATACAACAATGATATTAAAAAAAAAACTATATTTATTATTTCTAATTGTTTTTGTGTTTTGTGGATTGTGATTTGGTTGGCCGCTTGCAGCTTTTCATAGTCGATCCTAGATTAATTAAAAAATTAATTTAAAATTGGGCATTAATTTGATAACATTTAAATTGAGCATAAACAGAAACTTGCCAAAAACGTAACTAAAATTCTGAACAAATAATATAGCTAAACAAAATAATAATTTAACGTAGACATACATAAATATTTAATTTAAAAAAATTAAACTTTTAATCTAGTTTTTATTAAACTTACAATTCTTTCGCTTTTTAAATTCAACATTAAAATTTTATTTTATTTATTTTTGAATTCTGCATCATTTTTGTTTAGGATCTAAAAAAGTGTGCTTAATAATCAGACTTGCTCATAAGTCACAATCTAAAGTCTAAGTTATGACTTGACTTAAGACTTGTGACTTAAAAATAAGTCTGTTAATAATTTCACAATCAAATAAGTAATAAATGGGGTTAAATATTTGAATTTTTTTATATGACTTTGTGCATTATCATTTTTTATTTTTTTCATTTTAGATAAACCGATCCTATGTTCGATTTTATAAACATTTTTTAAGTACAAAATATCAAAGTCTGCCAAAAAATGTCAAGATTTTAGCCACATGATGAGAGCAATAAAAATAAAAGAAAAATTAGAGATTTTTTTGTACTATAAATTTATTTTTCAATAAAAATAGCTTAACTAATTATCCCTTTTTAGAACAAATAAAAAAGTATTTAAGTATTTTATCTAGACTAAAAGTAATTAGGACATTTATTTAAACTTTTGTCTATTCTTATTAAAAAAATGATAATATTTTTAAATTGGTTAATCAATAAAATAATGAAAATGGATATATTGCGTTAAGGTTTTGTTAAGAAGAATATTTAAAGTAAGCTAATTAAAAGTACAAAAAAAAATTCAAAAATCTATAGTTTATTTGAATTTTTGGTGTGGTTTTCTCATTTTATTCAGATAGAAGCAAAATAAACGAAGTTTATAGAGAACAATTATGAGAAAAATAGAGAAACAAAAATTTTTTAAAATTTCTTTTAAAATTAAAGATTAAAAAATTTAAAATAATTGCACTTTTATTTTTTAACATATCTAATAAATTTATTTATTCATCTCAACAAAAAAAGAATCTCAATTAAGATATATTATTTTTTATTTAGTATTTTTTTAGAATTTATTTAGTATTATATAAATTTATTTGTATGTTCTGATTAGCAGTTATACTGAATTAAATAAAAAGATTTATTTAAAATTTTATTTAATTTCAGGCTTAAACTTCCAACTGGATTATGTTTTATAAAATTTTTTGCTAATTTAGAATTTCAAAATAATTTCATCGTCATTTTACGTTTGCTTTTGAAAATTTCAAAATTTTTTGACATTTATATAAATTGAATTAAAAAATTGCATAAAAAAAATTTACAACTTAAGATTATGTAAAAAAATAAAAAGTGCTAACAAAATATTAATAATTTATTCTATCAACAATATTTTCTTAAAATTAAATTTGAATTAAGTGAAACATATTTTGTTGCATGTTGTTTCAGTATCAAATTTTATAATGATTTGTTTTGAAAATTTAATTAATCAAAAAAATTATTTTTATGGAATATTTGTATGAAAACTCACAATGTCTTAATTTCATTTCACTTTGATTTTAGTTAGTTATGCAAGTGCAACAAATTGCAGCATGCTTATTTGCAGAAAAATATCAATGTTTAAAGTGAAACACTTTAAATTTAAAGCTTCAAAAAATTAAAATAGAATAAAAAATAAACTTGTCATTTACCCAAATGAAACTGAAAATTTAGATTACCATGAAGAATAATGAGAAGAGCTTATGAAGAACTATAGTTTTTTAATATTCTTGGACATTGAATAGCAAATGATGCAGAATTAAAACGAATAGAAGTAAAAGAAAATTAATTTTGAATACCTGTAAAGAGCTCATTACATTCGATGCCATATTTGACAATTTTCCAGCAACTTTGGTGACACCATCCTTAAAATCTTGCTTCATATATCCGATATCTGTTGAGTTATAAGTTGATTTTGGCTTAGATTGACCGTCACCAAAAAAGTCATCAGACGATATAGCTGAGCTTCCTTGAAATCTATTGAGTCTATTCTGATTAATTTCACTTTCAGACATTTGACTTTTGCCAAAATACTGGTCACTTGATATGGCTTTGGCGTTTGCAAATCGTTTAGATGCATCACCATTCGAACCAGACATTGAATAAGTCTTTGAATTGTAATCAGAAAAACTTGCTTTTTTAAAATCATTATCGATTGTCATTACAGAAGATGGTTGATTCGAAGTTTCATCAGTAAACTTATCCACCATCACCCAGTCGGATTTAGAAGCTTTTAATAAACAAATTTTTTAAATTAATTTAAAATTGAGTAGATGAGAAAATTGTACATGAACCAAATCCGCGCAGCATATCGTCCAAGTCATTATCCCTAGAATTGAAAGCATTTGATTTGGCAGAAGTGAAACCAGAGTCGAATTCATCGAAAAATGAAGCTTTTTTAGATTGAGCTGACACATCGTCTTGCTGAATTATTTGCATATCACTTACTGCACTATGACTAATACCAGCTCCACGTGAACCAACAGCCATTCCAAGTCTTTCCAAATTTTCAGCTTTTTTCGGATCAGATTTAAATTTTTCTTCAGCTTTTTCGCGCTGTTTATCCAAATTATTGTACGCTAGTTTCATCGAAGCCATTTGTTTTTCTAACAATTTTTCTTGTTCTTCTTTATTTTTTAAAGATTGCTCTTTTTCTAATTCTCTTAAACGTTCCTGCTCAGAAATAGCCATTTCTATTTGCTTAAAATCAGTATTTACTTTTTGGGCACCAAGACCTTTTTTTTTTGTTTGAATTGTTTTTTTTTGCATTATGCTCGATTTAACTTGGGATGAAGATTGAACACTATCGGCACTAATCAACGGAGCCACATTAGGACCCTCATGACTTTTGTCTTCAATGACAGGCTCTTTAACAGGATTTAATGAAACGGGCCTAATTGTGTTCTCAATAGACACAGCATCATTAAAGAAGTCGGTTTCTGACTTAGCGGTTTGCTGTGAACTGGGGGCCCCATCATCAATGGCAAGCTTGGTTCCATAAGTTCTTTGTGTTTTAAGCGCCAGTTGGTGCAGTTTTTCTCTGTACATCTGAGCTGCCCGGCTGTTGTATTTTTGCTGAGAATCCTTGGTTGTACAGTTGTGTTGCTCAAAAAAAGCGGAAGCGTTGGCGTTGCCACCCACCTGCATAGATCTGAGCTGCAGCCAAGTCCAGTTAGTATCTAGTTGGGTCGATTTCACGAATGATATATGCACGCCCAGGGATCTGTGAGTGGCAGAACAGTCGATGCAAATCAGAATACCGTAGGTAATCGATGACCATGTGGGATTTTTGGCTCCGCAATCAAAACAGCACTTGTTAGCTGCTAATGAACGTACTCGCTTAAATATGGTTTCAACATCAGTTTTTGTCGGCTCTTGGGAAGACATAATTCGAATAAATTTTGGCAAATGGCTTTGGTTTAAAAACGACTAAAATATGACTAATTCTTTCGGTTTCAAAAAGAAGGCAAAATACAAATTTTTGAAATAAATTAAAATTTTTAAATTTATGCTTATGTGTCTTTTATTGACTAAGAATTAAAGCAAAATAATATGCTTACGTACGATCTAATATTTTTATAAAATCGCTTGCAAATTATGCATGCAATTTTTGTTTTTTTTTCTATTTTTTAAGTGCAAGAAAAAATTCACTTTAGCTCGTTCTTGCTTTATTCAATAATATTTTCATGAGATTTTTAAAAGATGTTTTTAATTTTAATAGAAAAAAAATCTAATAATTTTTTAATTCTAATTACTAATGCATAGTGTTGGCAATAGACTCTATTTGCCATAATATTTTTTCTATTATCTTAACTTCATCATTTTACAGCCACACATTTTTTAATACTCTAAACCAAAATTGAGCTTTTATTCCATTCGACATTATACTAACCAAATGATTAAGATAAAATCTAGAAAAATTGAAAAAAAAAAGGTTAACTGAGTTAAAAACGATATAACGATTTATCTCACTAATTTCGAAAATGCCTCAAAATTGAGTTTTTTACAAAAATTGGTCTCGATATTAGCGACATTTCATCAAATCAATAAAACAGTTAATTTTATTAAATTTAAAAGAGTTTTTTTTTAAAGTAATTTTATTAATTTTTAATGAAAATTTGAATTTGAGAATTGAAAAAAAAAACAAAAGATTCGTGTTAGATGTGGAGGTTGTTGGCCTAAAGGATTGAAGCCAAATAAACCATTTTATTGCAATATCAGTATCTAAAGGATTTAATTACTAATTTTTAATTTAAATGGGTTTTTATGATTTTTCTTTGATTTTACCTATTTAACAAAAGAAAAAAGGCATCTAAAATTTTTATTAGTAATCAACCGGGCTTTCTTTGTTAGTATTCTAAATTAGTTCTAAGTTAAAATAAAATAGCACTTAATGTTAGATTATTGCCTCATGCACCACATTTCGAACTTAAAAAATAAGTAAATCATCATCATTTGCAAGGTTTTTAAATAAAGAAGAATTTTTAATAATTTTGTATTATTTTTTTTTTCATTTTAAAAATTGTAGTCTTTTTTAAGTAAAATAATAAAATGATTTGTGATTTTAGAAAAAAAAAATTTTGGAATTATTTATTAATAAAAAATTGAATATATCTATATTTTAAATATAATTTTACAAATATTTAATTACAATCATCTATTTTACGTTTTAAGTTAGTTCCTTTTTTGTCATTATCCTGTTGCTTCTCTTTTAACACACCAGTAAATTGAATGAATTTTTCTATTTGAGTAAAAAACTCTAAATCTTTAGCAAACAAACTGCGTAAAATTTTGTAATATTTAATCTTTTTTTCATTGTCAGAATTTTTTTTGGCTGTGTAAAAATTGCTGAGAGCAACTTTAAATGTTTGATAGTCTTCTTTGGAAAGAATATTGGCTATTTTTTGTAGCAAAGCTTTGCTGTCATTTAGTTTTTCAGACTTTGTTTCAGCAACACTAACAGTGTCTTTAATAACCACTCTACATTTTCCATTTTTTGCTTCTTCCATTTTACGCTTTTGTAAGATAAATTTGAAATTGTTCTCATCACTTTGAGATTTGCTAGTTCCTGAAAACATCATTTCTGTATTCATAGCTGCTGATTTTGACTGACCAAGAGCATCGTAGAAATTTTTCGATTCGACAGAATCAGTGTTTGATTGAACTACTGGATTTTGGGATCCATAAGCACTGTAAATATCAACCATCATATTCCCATTTTTTTCTTTTTGGGATATTTGGCCTTCTGCTCTAACATATGACACATTTGATTGAAGGCTGGGAATTTTAGGCACAATTGGATACTAAAATTATTTTTGTTTTATTTAGAATAAAAATTTGTGTTGATTTACTTTTTCAACAGCTACATTGAAGAATTTTCCGAGCTCATCCATTGCTAAATTGTATTCATTTATTTTTTTGATGTGGCCTCTCATCCACCCAGGCAACTGGGATATGGAAGACATTTGACTAAAACGCTCATCACAAAGCAAAATTGCTCCATAATCGTTTTTGTGACGAATTACTCTTCCAATCGCCTGATTAACAGCTCGATATGTTTGCTGGTTGTACCAAAGGTTTCCGCTGGAAGTCTTGTGCTCGTCCAAGTATTGTCTTTTGAGGATAACTCTAGGATCTGTGAACAAAGGAAAAGGCAGACCAGTCACTATGACGGCTCGACCATTATTATCATTAAAATCGATTCCTTCGCTAATTTTTCCTCGGCATACGGCAAACATAATTGCTCCATTCGATCTTTTTTCTTTTATTTTCTCATAGTATTTTAATACAGTGTCGTTGCAGTCTTTGCTATTTTTGGCTTCAACAAAAATACTCTTAACATCTCCAATTTTTTTCCACATGTTAGATTTCTATTTAGTTAATAAAAAATTGATAAAGCTTTTTTAAAAAATGAACAATTAATTACTCTCCATGCATCGAGAGCGCATTCCAACGCTCTGTAAGAAGGAAAAAATACTAAGACGCCATGTGGAACAACTCTACAAAAACTATGAATTGTTTCACCCAATGAGTTGATGTAATTTTCTGACTCTCGGTTTGTATATTTAGATGAAAGAACAGTTTTGTCTGGACCTTTACTCAGAGAAAGCACTTTTATTTGACTTTCATTGATTATATGAGGATTTTCTAGAACAACATCAAATGGTCTTGATAACGAAAAGATTAAATTTAAAAATTATTAAATTAAGAAATGTAAATAAAAGGCATATCAATCCTAATAAAGGAAGGTTTTTTTCTTATAACTAATTTGTAAAATTTTTTTAACATAATAATTTTATTTAAAAAATCAATTCAGTTTTTAGCTTTTTGTTAACTTAATTATTCAAATTGATTGACATGTCATGTCTTTAAAATAGAGTACTCTATTTTAGTGACATGTTATTCAAAATTAAGCACTTATTTAAAAAAAAAATTAATTTTTTATTGCATGTAATTAAAATCGAAATTAGTAAGAAAAATTAAAAACTGGTTTAGCCTATATGAAATGCTGTTAAAAATAGATAGATAATTAGGATATTAATCTTAATTTCATCAAAGTGAGAAGTCTTTTTCAAAAAAAATATTTTTAATAAAACATGTGATTATTTCACTTAGTAACATGTCATTAAATTCGGATAATTACGTTATTATTTATTTTTAACCTTAATAGAATTCAATTCAAATTAAAAATAAAATTTAAAATCATTTTTTGTAATATTTTAAGCCATTTCTATAGATATTTAATTTATTTTCATATTAGATAAGTTTAAAAATACAAAAAAATAAAATAATCATATTGATAGTTATTGTATTAGTTAGAAATATAAATCCATGTTGGTTACCCTAAACAAATGAGTATGTAGTCATGCTAACAGTCAGTTAAATTATAAAAATTTTTAGATTTAAGAACTGACACAAAATTTGTTTGATTCAAATTAAGTCTTAACTACGAAAGTCTACAATCATTAAATTTGTCGGTTTTTTTAGAGTGACTAAATCTGGATTGTGTCAACTGATACATTTGCATTTATTTACAATTTATGATCATAATTTTTAACTTAGAAATCCACATAAATAATAAAATAAATTTATATATTTACATTTTCATTTCATCTTTAAAAGTGCTGATTGGAGACAAAGTACCAGAAGTTAATATTATGCATCTTGCACCCTCTGCTAGCAAATCTTGCATGCTGTATCCTGGGCAAAGACACCAAAAACAAAGAATTCTTCCTTTTATGTTATCATTTTTTATGTAAACCTTCAATATTTTTTAGACAAAAAATTGAAGAAATTTTATGAAATAATATAAACTTTGTAAAATTGAGATATTTTTTTAATTTTTTTGCTTGTATCACCAGATCCATCGTCAGAAACTGTATTATCAGACAATATTGTTTGAAGAAAGTCCAAAAATTTTCCCAAAGAAGCACCGTTGTGATGCCTTGCACTAGGAGTTTGTGCTCCAAAGTATTGAAGTAAACGTTGCAAAATATCAAATATGTAGCCCCTACGATCAAAATTAACACCGCATTTACTCAACAATTCGAACAGAAAAACTGCTGTTTTGGTCAGGCCATCTTTGCCTTGTATTTTAATGCTATCTAGTTCTTCTTCAAGAGACTTTAAAATCGTCAAAATATCCTTTAACTCCTCTAAAGTAGCAGGCATGTTTGCCATTGCGTTTTCTAAATTTTCTAAATCATTCGGATCATCTTCTCTAAAATTTGAGTCTTCTTCAGGCAATTTTTGGAATTCATCTAGCAAAAAACCAATTTCACTCATGGCACTGGCAATGTCTGTGGTAGAAAATTCGGCCGAAGCGCTGTCTTCGCAAACTCTCTCCTAATAAAATATTATTTTTTAAATAAGACACATTTTTTCAAAGCAACTTAAACTAACCACATTATGAGCTTCATCAAAAATAACAACTGTATTATTCATTTCTATATTATTTGATTTACGAAGCTATTAAAAGAAAATAATTTTCATCAAAATATTAAAAGTTGATTAAATACTTTTTTATCTAAAAGATAATTGTAAGGCATAAATAAAATATCAGCTCCTTCTTTAAGATTTCGTGCGGTATAATAAGGACAGCATCTTTTAATTTTTGATTTTCAAAATTAACTTCTTTTTTAAAACTGTTTTGAATTGTTCTCAAAATTACTTGTGCTTATTCCCAAAAGCATTCAAATCTTCAATATCTACTGTGGTCATAGCTTTAAGCTCAGGTATAATATCTAAATTATTTATTAAAAATCTAAAATATTTTGAATCTATTCAAAAATTACTTTCGACATTATTGTAGAAAAAGCATGTCTTAGCATTTACTTTAGCTTTACACATATTAAGTTTAGTTGTATAATTTTTTTGTTGATTCACTTGTGGATTTATGCACAATTGATCCCTTGAACCAATTGCGCATGTTTTTATATCTCTTGAAATAAAAAATTAAATTTATAATTTCTGACAAAGAATACGTTACTTGTATTGAGTCATCTTTAGCTCCTTGATTACTTGGGTTAATTGAGAATGGGTTCTTGAAGCATAAATTATTTTGGGATAAGCTAATTTCTTATTTATATCGTTTTGATCATTTATACCACCTAGTTAAGAAAAAAATTATTGTTTTTTTTTTATAAAAAAAAAAAAAATCGAACTACTTTTGTTTATTAAATTTGGACGTATAGGATCGATATCTTCAAGTTCGCGTTGAACAGTGGCAAATTGCATGTCAGCTTTAGCTGCAATAAGCCATGAAATCGAAGAACAAAGCAAACATAGTGTTTTGCCAGTGCCAGTTGGTGATTCCAATATAGCATTTTTTTTCTAATTATTTTAATAAAAATATTTTTTTCTTAAATATTAAATTACTTTAATTATGCTCTCTAAAACACTTGTCATATAATCCACTTGACATCGATATGGCTCATACGGAAAATTAACTTGAATACCATTTAATTCTAAATCAGGCATTTTTGAATTTATGAATTTTTCAATTTTATATTTAGTGATTATATATAAAATAATTTGTTTGAACGAGCTCTTCTAGTTGTCTTATTTAACTTTATTAACAATTTATTATAGTATTAATTCAAATTTTGTAAAATAGTCAAAAAAATAATTAAATATTGATCAGACTAGGCTATTTAGTTTGAAACATTTAACAGTAAAAATAAAATTAACTCGTCTTTATTAACTTATTTAAAAAAAAATTGAATTTTTTAATTATTTAATTTTAAGAAAGTTAAAATAAAAATTCAATTTATTCATTAAGCCCATTTCAATATATCAAGGAAGCGTAAATAAAATAATTGAGTTATGCGTTAAGGTTGTGAACTAACTGAAGCTTAATAATCAATAATAAAACCAAATTTCTAGATTGTTATTTTTGGTTACAAAATCAATAAATCAGAGTCCGATTTAATTATTCGCACAAAGGAAACCTGCCTTTAAAATAAAAAAAAAAATAGCTCTTGTTTTATGCTTGCTATTTTCAAATTTCTTTTAGATTATAAAAAAAATATCTAGAAAAATATATCTTAAAATGAATTTTTATTAATTTGATTAAAAATTTACAAAATTTTACGTTCGATTTAAGGTTAAAAATTAAAAAAACTTGAAGAATTATTGGAATTAAAATTTTTGTCTAAAAATTGAGATCAGATTTTAAATAATTTAAAAAAGTTTGATTATAAATATTTGTCTTTAATGATGATTAAAACCAAAGTTAAGATCATACCGAAGATAAAATATCCAACAAAACTATTTACAAAAAGAACTTCTGATTGAAGATCAGTCAGAATTCCTTTGTGTATCGGATCAATTTTAAGTAATTCTCTTAGTTTATCACCATCACTATCGTCCAAAATTAAAGTTTCATCAGTGTCATAGTCTGGTTTTGGCATTATAGGGCACTTTCCATCAAAACCTGAATTTTTATCAAGACAATTTTCAAACATGTAATTATTTATCAAATCTGATATGTTTTCTGTATTAATTCTTGGCAATAGCTTCATCCATTCAATTGCTTGTCGAGCTGTAACAAAATATACGTCTTTGTTCTTATCCAAGGTAGCATTTACAAACTTAATTAAACCATCCAAATTAGTGTATTCTTTTTTTTCAATATTTATTCTCGTTTTTTCTTTATGAGCATATCCGATATTTGGAATTATTTCAGTTTCATTAAAAACTCTGAACTCTTTGAGCCATTGACCAGAAAAATGAAAAACAAGTGGAGCCCGATTGTTATAATAGGCTCGCAGAAAATGATGTCTTAAAAATTTGGCAACTCCTTTAACACTCTTGTCATATTTGCAATGACCTTCCCACAGTCTCAAACACTTGATATTTTCTAAAATAATATTTTAAGAAAAATTTATTTCAAAAAGAGTAAAACCAAAACTTACCATTCTCAAGATCTACATAAGTTGGTACTGGAAGTTCCCATAGTCCAGCGTACCTGTGTATTGGCCCATTGTTGCTTAAATACGAATTAAACTTGTAATCTAAAGTAAAGGGCCATATAATATCATCTGTATTTAAAATAAGACTCGAATCATATAGAAATTTGTTAGATGAAATTATTCTGTAATGCATGTCACTAGCTGGCTCTAGAATCGGAGCCCTAAAACCGATAATTTGAGATTTTGGAATACCTGCATATCGATTGAGCCTTTCTCTCATGTTCAAAATTTCGTCTGTCCATTTTTCATAGTTCCAAGGCTGAAAGTTCAAAAAGGGACTGCATCGCTTATGTGGACACGTATAATTTACTGAACTTATGGCTATCTCGTGGCCATTGTCATACAAATTTCTGGTTAAACAATATGAAGTTGTATTTTTGGAATCTGAAACAAAAAATGTGGCTTTTATTGAACAATTGTTAGGATTTTTGCGATTCTCAAGCAATTTTCTGTATATTTTATAGCTTTTGACATCTAAACTATCATCGTCTATACTTAAAATGATTAATTGTGGCAAATCGTTTATATGATATCTGTTTGGTAGTTCAATTGGCAAACTATTTGAATCACAATTACAAATTGGCAAGCGACAGTTTTGCCCGATTGCACATTTAGGTCCATCATTTAATTGACAATTATGGCTTCCAAGTAATGTTATTAAAAGAATTTGAATTAAAAATATCATTTTCAAAATTAACAATTTATTTTTGTAATTGAAGCGTTTTTTTAAAACTCATTCAAAATTATTTATTTTGTTCAAGGTCAGTTGGCAAACATGTTTAAATTAAAATTATATATTCTTAGAAAAATTTGAAAATCATCTTTTATTTAAGCCGGGCTTTTAGAAATGATGTAGTTCAAAGTTTCAAGATTGTTGAACTTTTTTAAAAATTATTTTTTCTTTAAATTTTAGTTGAAAAATTAAAGAAAAAATACGAATAGTTTGGGAACTGTGATTATATTTTTCTTCTAAATGATTTTTTAGAAATTTTAATAAACAATTTCGTTTATCAGTGATTATTTTATGATTCATACAAATAGAATATGCTAAAATTTTCATTCATAAAATTTATTTTATGTGCATCAAAAGTACTAAATTAAATAAGCAACAATTTTTTTACTATTATCATTTAAAAGAGTAATAATTATTTTATTTAATTTTTTTATTTTAAAGAGTATAAAATAGAATGAATTTTTCTAATATTTTATTTATCAGTTAGTAGTTAAGCTAGCTATTTAAGTATATTTTACAAACCAAAATTGTTTCTTTAATTTTGATCTTTGGGTTTTGTGTAGATTAAAATTTACAAAATGATGTGGAAGTTGATTTAAAAAACTTATTATAATATGTTTTTAATATGCAAAAGCTTTAAGTTTCATTAAAATTTTTTAAGGGACTTGATTTTTTATTTAGCGAAATCTTGTATCATTAATTCAATAAAATCGTTTGTATTTATTTAACTTAAAATATTTAGAAAATAGGTTCTTTCATTTTTTTTTCGAAAGATTATAATAAAGAAATTTGTTAACCAATCTTGTCTTTAATTTCAACAATTTAGATTAACTAAAAGGGCTCCAATATTTAAATAATTGGCAAAATAAAAATAATTTTACATTTTTACATTTTTTTTTTAGATTTTTTGTGCAATTTTTCAGAAAGTTTAAAAAACTCTCTTAAATTATTTGGTAAAAAAAAATAAAATTAAAAAATTTCTTAAATACTGAAGAAAAAATCTAAAGATATGATAATGTAAACATGTAAAATTATATTCATTTTGCCAAATAATTTGGTCTTTTTTTTTATTAACGTCTCAGATAACAACAAATTGAACTACATGATGAAAAAAACTAATCAAATTGATTAGAATATTTTTGAAAAAAATAATTTCAATCATCGAAAAGTTTCATGTTAGTTTCTTGATTCTTTATTTATTCCTAAATTTTAATACTAATGATTTTTTTCTTTGTAAAGATTAAATTGTTGTTTAAAGCTTGGAGTCAAACAATATAGAAATAAAAATTACAATTTAAACTAATTGCTTAGAAAATTATGATGATTGAAGCGAGATTAATATGTCCTCTGCACTATAAATTTAATTTTATTTCTTAAATATTTTATCGGAAATCAGATCTGATTTTTATTTACAAAGTTATTTTTAAATCAATTCTAATGATAAATTTTAAATCTAAATTAATTAATGTGTCCTGAAAGATCTCTAAGGATAAATTATTCTGTTGGAGTTTAAAGAAATAAGAAAATTAAGAAAATTTATTATTAAAGGATAGTAAGAATTTTACTTCGCAATTATGATCAAAGTTAAATTATCGACAATTAATACTGAAAAAAAGAACCTTTAAGCTAAAAAATTTAATGCAGATATACATTTTTGTTGTTTATAGACCATGTTTAAGCATAATCATTTGAATATAATTAAAAGAATAAAAAAGAGACTGGGAATTAAATATTTGCTTATCTATTATTTCTATCATTAAAATAAACTAAATATCAATTTAATTTTATTTAAAAATATCAATTATCCTTTTTGCTTTATTTCAAAAACTAAAAAAAAAATACCTGAATTTTTGATCTCATTAATTTATATGGTTTAATGCTCGTAAAGATTTATGCGTCTTTTATTTAAATTGTTAATTCGCTTAATTTTTTCTACTTTGATGGAGTTTTTGGAAAATTTTTTAAATATTAAATATTCTACGATATAAAAAAAATATTGTTTAGTTATTTAGAGTCTGATAGGCAAATTCAAATAAGAGGTTATTAAAAATTACAAGAAAAAAGGAATTATTAATTTAAATGCTATTTTATAAAAAAAGCTTTCTTTTTAAAATTTGGTTTTAAGTTGGCCACGGACAGTTTGAAATAATTCTTTAGTCGTCAACAACATTTGCTAACATTTTTGATTTGCTCTGTTTTTATCAAGTGAATTTTTATTTTCTAGTATAAAGAAAAATTTAAGTTGGCCGAAAATAATATAATGGAAAATGATTTAATTTGTTTTAAAAATCAGAATATTTTTTATATTCAAAAAAATTGACAAAAAAATCGTATTTTCAGATCCTAATAACGGGCTAGTTCACTTGACTAATTTAAATGATTAATATTTATCTTAAATTTACTTTACTAATAATATTTAAACTAGTTAATATTAATGAAGATTTTAGAGTTTAAAAAAACATTATTACCAAATTAGCAAACAAAACTTGACTTGAGTATACAGATTTAATATTAATTAAAATCAAACAAAGAAAAATAGTGTTTACATTCATCTCAGTTTATCAAGTGGTTAGTAATTAAAAAAACACTAATGAGTATACTAAATATTTATATTTAACTATTCACCAAAAAAATATTGGAAAATTTTACTGGACCCATTTGATGGACAAATATTTGATCATAATGGTTAGTAAATTGAAATTTGATAATCACGCGTCTCATGTTTACCATTTTTTTCATTAAATTTTTCTTTATTAAACACATTAACTCAATCAAATTATTGTTAATGAAATTAAGTACTTAAGTCTTAAATTAACAGATTCGTTCTTAAATGAGTAAGACAACCAGAATTTAGTCCTAATCAAAATATTCATTATAAATAACTTTTTTTATAAAATAAAAGATTAAATTTTTTAAATATTTTTATTTAGATATTGTAAAAAATTAAATGTTTTTGAAACTAAAAATTTAAAAATTTTCAATAAAAATCAGAAACAAATAACTAATAATAATTATAATAAGAACCAAATAATTATTCCAAAAAAAAAGTTTGATTATTTTTTTTTTGAATCAATAGTTAGAATTAATTTTCTTATAAAATTAATAATGAAATAAAATAAATTTTGTCCAAAACGACAGAAAAATAAATAAAATTTTCATTGTGATTAAATTTTTTTTAAATTCTCTTCAAAAGTCAAGACAAATGGTCCGACCATTCAATAAGACTACAATTAATACCTGAACATAAATTTTGCTAAAAAAATATAAAAAAAAAAAAAAGAAAGAAAGAAAAAGAGTTTAACAAGTTTTTAAAAAACTGGCACTTTAAATTTTGAAACCGACTTTACAATCAGTTTAGACGGTCCAAGCTCTCAGAAATCAAGCTCGACCAAATATTAAAAAAACGGATTTCATTCTCATTTTGATTGATTCAAAAAAAATTGACTATTTATCATTTAAAAAAAAAAAAGAAAAGAAAATTTTCCCTGGAACTAAAGTATCTGACTTGATTAAAGTGTTCTTTTTTTTTCATTTGATTAATACTATTCTAAAAAATTGAGTCATTGAACACTAAGTCTTGATTAGATTGAGCTAATTGTTGTAACAGTTGTTCATGTTGAAAAATGGAGTTGATTATGTGGGAATTGTTATTATTGCACGAAACAGTCGAATTTGACTGGTACAAATCGACTAGTGGCGAGTAAAGCGACTCTGTGTTGAACATAAATGTATTATGAAGTTGATTTAAATTAAGCTCGTTTGAACAGAATGAAGAGCTAGTAGATGAAGAGGCAGATGAAGATGAGGAAGAAGAGGATCTATTTTGAAATGATGAAATCAGCATGTCCAAAGTTGAGCCGCGATTGTTCGTCTTCTCTGGCCAAACAGAATCATCATCGTCAACGACTGAATTTACAACTGACTGATATAGGTTAAAATCAAGCTCATCATTTAAATCATTTTGACCCACTGAACCAGAGCACGAGCTCGAAAGCGAAACTGGCTGAATGGGACTTGTCTCCTTGGGAATCGATTGATTGGTTCTCAATTGAATGTAGTTTTCGATTTCGATACGAGCCGCTTCGACACACTCAGGCAAGCCTTGAATTTCGAACACAGGCTCACAATCTCTACTTGGAGTTATAATGTAAGTGTTGGTATTTTGCTGAATGCGTTTTATGGTTGAGCCTTTAGGACCGACTACCAGACCGACTACTTGATAAGGCACGTTAACTTTTTTAGACACATGACCGGGCATCAAGGCAGGTTGTTGTTGGTAGGTTAAATTATGCTTGTAAATTAGTGGATTTTCTGTTAGACTTGGGCTTAGTGAGCTCGGCCGAGTGATCGGACGTGGACTTGCTGAACTGAGCGGTGTAGGGGATGATGAACCGCGTTTGGCACGAATTTGACTAAAGTGGTCGGCAGCTAGCTGAATCTCTCGCTTGGCGGTCATGACATCTTCGCGTCGGCCCGTTATGACAAACATTGGTGCTTCGCCGCGTATCGGCGTCTTTATATAGGTGTTTGTCTTGGCTCGGAGAGCTTTTATTTTGCAGCCTTGTCGGCCCACTATTTCGGCAACGTGTTCGCTGCTCGGCACTGGCACCGACTCGGTAATGTTCTGGCTGCGATGATGCGGCTGATCGTCTGTGCACAACTGACCAAATTGAGAACACAATAGATCTTCTGATTGAGGCATTTTTGTTTTCTTTTTTATTTCTGTTTTGTATCGACCACAAACAACAACACACAATAAAATCAACACAAACAGGAAATTGACTTTATTTAAATAAAATTTTCTAAAAACGAAAAAAGAAATTTTGTTTAATGAAATAAGTTGTGTGAACGATTAATTTGATTGGCTTAGTAAGTCAAGTTCGGTGTGTGTGTGTGTGTGAGAGAGAGAGAGGGGGGATAAATGGGGGGTAGTATGTGGGGTCGAGAAAGCGTGTGAGTGTGTGGACCATTGGTCTAGTGAACGAATAGAGAGTTTACTTAAATGAATAAGAGAACGGAGACCGGTCTTAAACGTATATAACTGTATTAATGGCGATTTTTCTTTTATCGCGGGGTCATTTAAGATATGAATTATCAGCAATTGTGTGATTGCTCGAGCTATGCGATTGGTTCAATCAACCTCTCTCTAGAATAAATTATGCTCACAATTTTGTTTAAACACAATATGGACGATGTTAAACTACACGCACTTGATGGACTTTGTAAAATGCAATTCAAAACTCATTCACTCTCAAGATTACAATACGGTAATAAAATTATTGACAAAATATCACTTGACAAATATTTGACTTTTTTTAGACGAATACAACTGAATTTAAAAAATACCTCACTTCATTTACTTAATGCCAAAACACTAATTAATCTCATCAAAATTATAATAATAAAACATTGCCAATCATTGTGACTAAAATAAATATTTGTTTAGCTACAATAAAATTATTAACCAAAAATTAATAAATGTATAAGGCTATAAACACAAAATTTTTTTTTTGTTCAAATAATTCATTTTGATTGTAATCAAACTTTAAAACTTTTGTAAATTATTTAAATAAAATTCATTGAAAATTATCAAGTATTAGGTCATTTTTTTTCATTTCTTCAATCAAAAAAGAAATAAAAAGAGATCTGTTTTAACATAAATAGGAAAAAAAAATAATAATTGTACCAATAAACCGACCTGGACAAGTGCTAAATTAATTAATTATTCGAGGTGCTAATTATAGGTTGCCTAGCTAGTCCAGTAATTAAATCAATAATTGTAAACTTTGATTATTTACAAGACAATAAAAATATATATTACAGTTGAATTGTATATTTTGATTGCTGGTTCAGCATGAAACCGAAAGTCTAATCAAATTAGTCTGATCCTATCTGATTAACTATAAGATTAATCTTGATAAGACCAAATAAAGAAAAAGCTAATCGAAAAAATGCTCTTAAATTCTGAATTTTCCTATAAAGTCGATAAACATTTGTGGTAAACAAACCCATTCATAACTGTAATATACAATATTGACGCTATCACAAAATGAGTATAGTCAGTATGTGAATAAACAGACAGTAGGTTATAGCCAACACATTCTGTTCAGTTTACCTCACTCATAGATTTACACTAAATTTTTGTTGTTTTCTTTATATATGACATTTTTTTCATCTCTAATGCAATAACATGCTCTCTATGTGAACTCGATTTTTATAATCGATCAATCATTCAATCAATCGATTGCGAACAGTTGCTCTTAAACAAAAGTAGCTTGAATCATAAAAAGCAACGCAGGTGTCCATTGAATATAATTGCTTGAATGCACGCGAAATTACAATTTTAAACCATGAGAAATAAAATTGATTCTGTCATACAATAGAGCGACTAGCATATGCTAATTAAAGCGCTCATGTTATTAAGTTTGTATGTGCTTCCTCAAGTGCTTTTTGTCGGGTAATTATTTACTCTCCAAATTGAAAAGAAAACATTTCCCCCACAAATTACTTGAATATCACTTAGGGGCTTTTTTGGTACTTAAATTTGTCTTGCTAATAATCTCTCTCTCCCTTAATTCTATCATTAAACAAACTTAATATTTCTTTTTCAAAATAAAAAAAAAAGAAATAAAAAAAGAGCCTCTTGAATCAAAAGACCACGTTCTTTACAGATCCGATTTGCCCCGGGTCCTAATCCGATTAGGAACAATTATTTATCTCAAGGGATCGGACTATGACGTCCTCTCGAGTCTTTTTTCCCGAAAAATTGATCTCGTCTAAAAGCCTAAAGCTATTTAACTAGATTACTTCTTAATTAATTAGATAATTAATTTTTGGTCTATTTAGAAATCGTGATGGTGAATTATTAAACAATCTATTCTTTCTATCTCTCTTTTTTCTCTGCAAACACATGAACTCACGAAATATACCAAATAATCAAAATCTCAAACGAAAATATTTACTTAGCCATTAAATATTAATTTCCTGTTGTAACAATATTTTATCTTAAATGCCAAAATAGATTTTTATCTTTCCTAATCGACAACAAATAGTTGAGTTAATTTAAAGATAAAAAATATTTTATCTACGTGTCACTCTAATCTAAACATTTATGTTGTGAATCTAATCGGGAGGATAAAAGTTAGCGGACCATGAATGATTGCGTTTTAGGTATGCGCATTAAATGCTTGATATGAAATTCTTTAAAATTTGATATTTTCTTTTTGAATAGAATTTATCTGAATATATAAATATTCACAGGAATCAGTAGGGAATAATAAAAATTTGATGAGCATTTCTAGAACGAGGCTTTTGGGTAGCGTTCTTTATTTTTAAATTAAAATTCATCCATTCATAAATGAGACAGTCCGACAATCATCAACGGAATTTTGAGAAAATAGTGCTTATCTCAATATTTAAATTTATCCTTTGAGAAAAATAAAAAACAACTTTAAATATTTGTTTTCAACTTAAAAAACTAAAATAAAAATGCGGACCAGGAACCGATATATTCATATTTAAATAGAAAAATAAAAAAAAAAAGAAACCATTAAAAATCATTTAAAAATGTCATTTTAGAGCTGAATGGCATCAGGAATTTATACTTCAATTATTTTCGAATCAAATTTGATAGATGCGAGTCTTAATTTGTGCTAAACCCTTCCTAAAATATTAATTTAAAAAATGGCTTCGGTCAAAAACTTCAATTATTAAAAATACTAGACAAATTTTTTTTAATATGAAACCTCTGCATGATAACTAGCGGCGAATATTGCTTCCGCTTTAATTCTCATCAAATGAATGTTATGCATGAATCATTAGAAATCAAAGACCATTTCTAATCAGACATGTCAGCAAACCTAAAATTCTATTCAAACTGGCTTTAGATTAAATTCTCATATTGAATTTTTTTTCTAAACAAAAAATTCTAGTTCTATTTGATTTAAATTGTAATCAATGCGTAAGTACCTATTGTAAAGATCAAAAAATTCACTTTCAGCATTTAATTGAAAGCCAATTCAAATCATTAGCTCTTTCGCTTATTATCTTTATCTAATATCGCAAAAAATATTTTCACTCCTATAAATAAATTTTGCATTGTCTTTTATAGCTACAGCAAATATGTGCTTATTTTAGAAGTGTTAATTTTTGCTATTTTTGATCTATAAATTTTATTTGAATTTAAAAAATTTGAATAAAATCAACAATTCTGACATATGAAATTGTAAACGATCGTACAGCTCAAACAAAAAAAATACCATTTGAACCTGTTTGATTGTGGACTTATTTAAATTAATAACATTTGTGAATTTTCATTTTAGAACTCTTTTCTTGTAAACTTATTTTTTTACAAAAGAAAATAAAAAACTTCAAAATATTGTCTTACTTAATCATTTTTTTTTTAATTTTTTCCTAATAAAATTTGTTAAACAAAATTTGTAGTAAATAGCTAAACTCAAATTAGTAATTCTAAACAAAAAATGCAAATACATAATTATTTAATTTAGAAAAAAAAATTGGTTAGTTTATCACCAATTCATTTCTTCAATCTAACAAATTACCCGTTAGGACTTTAATTCAGAAAATTTGATCTTCACAAAGTCAATAACCTACTATCTTGAAATAATCTAAAACCTGAGAAGAAATCCGCACACTAGAATAATCAAGCTTTATGCATAATTTTTGGTACTTAAAATATATTGAAAATTATTCGAATAGACAAAAAAATAATCAATAATTGTCATCAAAAAATCGTTAGAATTAATTCACCTATTTATGATATCCAAAAAAGATAAAAAACCGACTTTTTAAATTTAATATTTCAAGTCTATATTACAAAATTATTAAACTAAATCTATCTTTTTTTTATAATTTGGCAGATTGAAAAAAAAAAAAAAGAAAAATGAAATAGTAATCTATCATTGTATCATTTGGATATTTTATTTCTTAATTATCAACATGAACCGATTGTTCTAAATTAAAGGATCAACAATTTTAGAAAAGAATTTGATAAGCAAATTTTAATAGCTTAAAAAAATTCTTGTCCAAAAAAATCAGACTTCTCTTTTGAAATTAATTTTGATTGAATTCTTTGGCTGTTTTTTTAACTTGTATTTTTTGATGGCTTCTCCTGAAATCTAAGAAAAATTTGAAAAATTCATAGAAAAAATAATCATTTAACCTGTAGATCGATCACACATGAGTTGAACAAGTTTCTGATTTATTCTCTATTCAAGCCTTTAAAAAAAATTGACTTAAATTTTATAGATTAGTTGAACATGAATCACAATAAGCGAAAAATATTCAATAAAAATGGGCTGACTATTTGTGTAGGCAATTATAAACGAAGAAAATATCAAAAATAAAAAAAAGAGGAAGTATCGGCGCTTAAAAAAATCTAAATCTATCAAACCTTACTTTTTTTTTTATTAAATTTCAAAAATAAAATAATCTAAATATTAAATAAAGGTATTAATTTTTTAACTATCTTTTATTATTCTAAAAACATATAATATACCTCTTTTATTTTACTAATATTCTATTCAAATATTAGAAATTGTGTCATTTATTTATCTTATTTATAAATAAAATCGCGAAAGTTTATATTTGTTCAAAGTATTTTATGACTGGTCTGAATCAATAATCCAAGCGGCAAAATAACGTAGATCGACGTGTGTTTTGTCGTATTAAGTGGGACGTTGGACGGTTTACAGAGATCGATGATACGCGTCCTAATGAAATCACGTACGCACAAAAAACACGTCAATTTATTGTCAGTTTATTCGATCGATTTTTCGCTCGATCGAATATATTCTTGTCAAATAAATCCCAAATTTTTCTTTATTATTTTTTCTCAATCAAGTAAAAATGCCAATTTAAAAGAAATATATGCTATTTGATTTTAGGCCGATTAGGATTACATAAACCGAGCATTTCTGATTGCTTACGCGCGTGATTTTAAATTCCTGGTGATTTAATGCATGATCGATTACAGGATTAAGATTCTTTAAATTATGCAATTAACTAAAGGGTTTAATGTTCAAAGCTTGAGGCATAGAACTAAACCGGCCTGCGGTTTCAATAAAAAGAAAGCCTTTCAGCTCAACGAATTTATTTGATTTGATTCATTAAAATAACTCAAAACCAGGCATGGAATTTCTAATATGGATATCATTAATTTATATTGAAAATAAAATACATGGAAAAATCTAAATATCTCGGCCTAATCAAATATGGCTAATTAGACAAGACTTTTATTACTTTTTAATCATTATATGCCAGTTTTTTTCTCTTAGTTATTTCGTTTCTGATGCCACCTATGCTCCGGTCGATTTACGACCAAATAACAGCTCAGATGATTGATTTGTTGATTTTGATTTAAGCAACCAAGACTTTCTTGATCTTATTTGATAAAATAAACGAAAGTAAAGATAGCCTATTGAATCGTTTGACTTAAATAAATAGGGAATTAGAAATTTTTTTTAAAAAAATCAAAAATTCAATATTTAATTCAATTTATTGTATTTTTTTTCATAAATAAAAAATAATAATTTTCTTTAATTCTTGTTAAAATGGATACATTTCAACAAGAAATTTGAATCACAAAGTCTAGCGAAAAAGAAACACCAAAAAATGCCCATATCATATGATTTTTTTCTTAATGCTATTAATTACCATAAATTATTAAAATATTTATTTTGCTTGAAGAAAACCTAATGATCTTTAATTAAATAAATAAAGCCTTAAACATTTAAACATAAAAATATTGGCAAATACTTTAAGGTTTTCGGAATGAAAATAAAGAAGCTTTTTTTAGAATTTAACATGACTTAGTTGATTTAGTCATGTTAGTATTTAGTATTGTTGATTTATTCATAATTGAATGGTAAAAAAATAGTTTTCTTTTTTTTTTTTTTTAGAAAAATTGAATTTTTATAATAAACTATGAATAAAACAATAAAAACATATGGATAAATATGAAAGCTATAGAGTGTTTCTCAGGTCTATTTAATGACAGTAAAAAGATAGTACTAGTCTGATGAAGAGAACAACAAGTAGTGCTTGATTATAATAAATCAAAATTTAAGAACTGGAATAAAATTGAAACTTCGAGTATCTGAATTTGAATCAATGGCAGTGAGTGATTGATTGCTATTTAGGTGCCTAAATCGCAATTGTTCTAGTTCGAAAATGATTAATTTGACTCAATATTAGATGAATAAAAAATCCATATCAGTCAGAATACATGGCTTGAAACCAATTATTCTCCAATAGTTTGCAGTATATTTTGAAAATAAAAATATGAATAGAATACTAGAAACATTTATTCTATATTAAAGATACTCGAAAATATTTAGTCCCATAAACTTGTTTACTTGAAGTTTTGAAAATTTTAATTTTCAAACTTTATTTAGCCCATATTTTTAATAAAACACATATGATCTGTTTGTCTATAAAAATACTAATCAAATGAACTCGTTGTTCTACTCTCAACTAATAACGCATTTAAACAATGTTCGAACCAAGCTAAAATAAATTTTGGCTCTAACGAATCGCTATTGCCAATATCGTCAAGCTATTTACAAAATCTGTCTTAGATTACATTGTAAACATTTTACAAGGACAAATTAATTGAGGTTTTTTTTTGAAACCTAAATTTGTCCAAACAGTCAAGTGATCTTGATCAACTTAAATACACAATAGACAAGAGGAAAAGATTTAGCAAAAATATTTTAATACTTTGCTAAAATATTTATGTTTGATAAGTTTTCAAGACAAAAAAATTCTGGACTATGCATAATTTAGAACTTGTTAAAATAAAATTTTTAGTTTTTATTATTTGTAAAAAATAGCCTTTCTTTTTATTAAATTAATCGACTGGTTTTTAAAATAAATTAATAAATAAAGACAATTTCCTTTCATTCTGAATTAAATAAAATTCTGAAAATCAATTCGGAAATTATGGCATTTTTTTTATTTTCTAGTCTTAAAAATAAATTCTGCTTTGATAGCACTAAATTGCTGGAAGTCAAACAATTATTACAAAAATAAAATTGAAATAAGATATTCACTAGATAATTTAGACACTGTTGTTAAGAAAAAATAAATTCCAAAAATATTATTTGCGTTTTCTATTGAGAAATCTAAAATTAAACAAAAAAAAAAATTTAATGGCCAAGTCTTAACATTTTTATATCAAACAATTAAAGTTAAAAAGTCAGATTGGCATGATGCATTGAATTATCTATAATTAATATTTTCACTGATTAATTAAATAAAGTTTAAACATGCTAAAATAAAACAGGCTTTTAAAAAGCTAGCACAGCCTGCAGCACTAAATAATCAACTTAATTTTTGGAATCAATTTTCCGCATATTTCCTGCTTAAAAGCGTCTAAATTAAAGACAAACTTCTTGGATTTCGTACTTAATTGGAAATTGAGTTAAATAACGATTAAAACATGCTTTTTGGATGAAATCCGAATCGCAAAGATGACATAAAAATCACGTTTTGTATTTTTAAGCTTTTTTTTTTTTATTTTTTGTTGCGTTGAAAAGCTTTTGATTTGGCGAGTGAAACTTAATTTAAACTGGTCTCTCAACATGGGCAAAATAAATTAGAAAAATTCCTACTCTTTTAGCCATTGTGTCGTAAATCTATTATCCGCTTTACTTGGCTTTATTTCTGTATTTTAATTAATTTTTAAGCTTAAGACTTTTTATCTTTGTTTATTTCGGTACAAAAGCAAAATCAAAATTAAAAAAGCGGATTAAATTTTGTTTTTGTTTCGTTTATTTGTAAAAATGGACCGGATTTTAAGCGAAAATTGAAAATCGATACTAGAAAAAAGAGGATACCTTACTAAAAACAAACGGGACTCTAATCTATTATTTGTTTCATTTTTATTTCTATCTAATTAAATTAAAAACTGTTTCAATCATTCAAATCGACATAGTAGACTAAACTAAGTCAATCAAATTTTTATACAAAATTTAATTACAATAAGTCTTTATAAAAAAAAAATATGATCCTTTCACAAAAATGTTTATTAAAAATATGAAAAAGAACAAAAGCTTTGCATTAGTTTTCTATTAGACGAAAAAAACCAGTGTTCATTTTTTTTCTTATCAAGTTTTCAAATCTGTTTTCTTGACTTAAATGGTCAGCTTGTATTAGGTCATGGAAAAATTTTATCTCGAAAAAAATCATCAAAATTTAATTGGGCATAAAAAACTATTCTACGTTAACTTAAAATCAGGTTCAATTAAATAAATAATATTATTAAAAGTCTTTGATGAAATAAAAACACTGGGTCGTGATAACATTTTAAGTTGTCAATTCACATTGGCTACTAAAATAAACTTGATTCTAAATTACTGTTTTAAAAATAAAAGTCTATTCAATTATGAAAAAAGGCTCTACAAGATCTGATCTTAGGATAAAACCAGTTTTTCAAAATAAAAAATACTATTAAAACTATTTTTGATTAATAAAAAAAGCATATTTTATAATTATTTAAAGTACATAAATTTATTTATAAACTTGCTCTAAAATTTAGAATAAATGTAGAATGAAAATTTTTTTGAAAAAGGAAAATTAGTAAATTTTAGTTTAAGATTAAATTTATAAATAAATCTATAAAGTAAATAAAAATAAAAGAAAACAAAAGAATAAAAAAGATGACACTGATTTTATTTCACCTAAAAAAGATGATAACAGTGGAATCTGAATTTTGAAAATCAAAATATTTTCTAATAAAAAAACTTTGAATTTAATAAAAACAGAACAAAAATGACTTCTCTGGTGATTCAAGTTAAAAATCAATATTAACTATTCAAATAAGACAAAATCTAACAAAGCTCTATTGAGCAATAATTGAAATTTGATTAATAATTCTTACAAAATTTTAGTTTTTATTCGTTTTAAATGTAAATTTCTTTATAACGATTGTTTCTCAATCAATAAATCAACTTGCAAATTTAGGAATATAAGAAGTGAAATTAAGAATGTTATTGATAAATTTTAAAAATCATGAGCATTTTTCATTAATTTTAATAAGATATTAAAGTTTTAGAAACTTTGATGCAAAAATTTCAGATGAAATTTGATTATTTAGCACACTTGGTAATTATTTAGTTTTTAATTTAAATATATTTCAATTCTGATAAGCATCTTATTATAAAATAATGATTAGAATTAGATAATTTTATCTTTTACTTTTAACTTAAAAATTTAAATAAACGGTAAAATTTTTTTATCAACAATTTTTTTTTAATCATCGGACTAGAAATTGAAGGAATAATTAAAAGAGCTCTGGTCAACAATTTTTTTTTGCGCTGAAGATGAAGCTCTTTGACTTTTAGATTCTGGTGAACAGACCTTTAAAAAAACCAAACAACCAAGATAATTAAACGGATCACAAATTTAAAATTTGTTAATTATATACTATAAAAAAGGACTCTAATCTTTAAAATGAATAAAATTAAATTTTTTTTAATTAAAAATTTTATTATTTTGTCTAATATATACATAAAATGTCATAACTTTAAAATTTCGAAAAGTTTCATAAGTCAGAATTTGGTTTCAAATACCAAAGACAAGATTGTTAGCAATTTAGCAATTTTGATGAATATAATAATTATTTAAGAATTTATAATGCTGCATCAAATAAAAATTCTAGTAATAATTTTTACTTGCAAGCGCATTAATTGCAATAACGAATGCACATAACGCGAAAGAAAGATTTTTATTTTTGAGCGTATACTCTGATTACTTAGAGTTACGCTCAGTTCAGAAACTAAAATATAGCGTATACTAGCTAAAACTTAATTTCATATTATTAATTAAAAAAAAATTAAAATTATCAGAATCTAATATTTTCTTTTAAGATCATTTAATTTATTTCAAAATGGGCGGTGAAGCTAAAGGTAAACTATTCGAAGTATCGATCTTAAAACAATTGAAAAATAATTATTCGCTTTTGCCGATTTTTGTTGTCGGTGTTTTTGGTATAAGCTTGTCAACCTTTGCAATTATCAGGACACTTTCCAAGTCTCCAGATGTAAAATTAAATCGATTCTCTGAAGAAAAACCATATGAACGTTTGATAACACCAGATGGAAAGCCTGTTCAATACAAATACTTCAGTACTCTGGACTACAGTAAATTTGGAAATAGCGAAAAACCAAAACTAGATTAGATGAGCGAATACCACCATAAAAATATCGTCGTTTATGACTCAACAAAAAAATTTAAATTTATACTTTGACTAAAAAAAAATAAATGTTGGCTATCAAATTTATTTTTAACATCTATTTTTATTTTTAATCTAATTTAACACAATTTTGAATAATATAAACAAAACTTCTTAAATTAAGAATGTATTCTACTAAGTAATAGAAAAGGCCTAGAAATGTGAAAAATTATCAAGTTTGGGTCAAAAAAAAATGGTAATTCTTTTAATTTAAATGTAATTATATTAATAAATAAATATAATATTTCAAAAAATAGATAAACTTGTGTCAATAGGTTTATATCAGAATAATATTAGTCAAAAAACTTTCCATTATTTTTAACTATATTAAAATAAAAAAAATTAACTAATTTCAAAAATATTAACCATTTATGTTCTATAGTATTTGGTCATCTATCAGCGAGTAGTTTGATTCCTCTCTTGTATCATTCTCAGCTTTTGGTGGCAAAAAACTCACGAAACCTAACTTGGTCTTGTTTAAGTAAAATGCTTTCCTTTAAAAAATGAGCCATCAGTTCTTTTTGTTTAGAATTAAGTTCTACATTTATTACATGACCATCTGGAAACAGCTTAAAGTGTAATATCCCTTGGAAATTTCACCAAAAAACACAACATTATCTTTTTTATAAAAGCGTCCTTTTTTCAAGATGGCCTGAGCTGGTTGATATGGGTTCAACCATTAATTGTGTTATCATAGTTTCCAATATGGATACACTTCTCATCACATATTTCAATGCGTCGTTGAATACTGAAATCTGTCAAACCATGTGGAACAATTCGGCAACTTGTGTAAACTTTGTTGATTAAGATGACGAGATGTCGTCGATTGTGATGTGTGAAGGTCATTTGATAATTTGGTATGTTCTCAAAAACCGTGAGTAGAGCATTTTGATCGAGAATGGCTGATCTTCCTGACCTTTTAAATTATGTAAGCTTTTTATTAGATGAATCAAAGTGAATACTTCCATAGTAAAAATTGAAAAAAAAAAATTCCTGTTCAATATCCTCAGATTTGAATTTTTTGTTTCTCATCTGGTCAATTTATTATTCAAAAGACATTCTTAAAGATTCAATGGCTTCTTTTAAATTCTTTTAATAGCCGTTCAGATCGAACAAAAAAAAATTTTCAAGATAGAAGAAAAAAAGAAACATAATATGTCAAAAAGTGACTTTGAACTGTAAAAATATTTTGTGTAATATCTTTTATAGACTTTGTTTGAATTGCGCTGAAGAATGTGAGGCATTTACAATGTTAGTGAAGATTCAATTCTCTTACTTGACTCAGCTATTGTATTGTTCAGTTAAACTTTTTGAAAAAGTTTTTAAATAATTTATAATAAAAATAATTCACTGCTCAATTTTACTATTTTTTTTAACAAATCATGTTTGAAGCCGATTTTTGTGATAATATTGTCTGATATCAATTTTATAATTAAAAAAAAACTAAAATCGATTTTAAAAATAATTTTAGATTTTAATCTATGGAATGATCTTTGAATGTTGATGATAAAAATCGTTTTACCAAAACTTTGAAATAATTTTTCTAACAGATAATTTCAGCATCCTGATAAAAAATTATTCTTTTTTTAAATTTTCTCTTCTCAATTTTGCAACTTCATCTGATTTTTATTTTTTGTCTGAACTTCAATTTATACTAACTATATTTAAATTATAAAAAAAACTTTTAAATGTAAATACTTTGATTGAGAATCCCAAAAATTATTAAATAGATTTAAAAGCATTAGAATTATTTGTAAAAAAATCCAAAAACCTAATAAAAAATAAATATTGAATCTAAACATAAACTGGTTAAATAAAAAACCAAAAGACCTTCATTTAAACAAAAAATAAACCAAAATTTTAGACAAGTCTTAGTAAAGCCAGAAACAAAAATGTTCTTTGGATAAATAGAACAAATTTAATTTAAAGATACTGAATACAAATTTTATTTCTAATAAAATGTTCCATTTTAACTGTCGATATCAAATTAATATTAAAACTAACTTAACATTTTCGAATATGAATGGTTGTAAAACAAAAAAATATTTTAATTAATTTAAAAATAAAAATGATTGACAATATCTGCTCAAATTCAAATGATTCTAGTAGTTCATCAACACTTCCGCCATCATCTGTTCACCAAATAGCTCAGACTTCAAAATCAAACGATTTAAATGAACAGTGCTATTGGTATTTTCCATTAAACACGAATCAAATTAGATTAACTTTTTTGTAAACAAAAAGCCTAAAATCAAGAAATTTGGATGAAGCAGAACTGCAATGCTGTGTATGTGCCAGATGGTTTCATAAAAATTGCATTGATATTGATACAGGGTAAATATTTCCTCTAAATTCTAAATAAAAGACCTTTATTTTTTTAAATTTATTCAATAGAAACTAATTAGAATTGATTAGAAATATTTTTTAAATAGAAAAAACATTGTAAGTGTTTATTTTAAGGCCAACAGTTCGGTTTATGGTAACATATCAATTTTTTTGTAAAAATTGTGGTCAAAATCGACTGGAAAGTTTTTCCAAAAAACAAGCTTGTAAGCATTTTCTCAAAATTTATTAATAAAAAATTAATTTTAAAAAAATATTCTATTGAAAGCCTTTCATCAGTTATGCTTAACTGCTTTGGCAAATTTAGTTTACGATAATCGCCCAAATAGGTTGTTTTTTTCACGCGAGCGAGATATAATTCCGTTCATTGATAAGTACTGGGAAGCACTGACATGTGCGCCAAGAAGAGTAAAAGTTACTTGGCATGCAACTGTTACACGAACCTTGAGTCGGGAAGAAGTTTTCGTTACTAAGAATGAAAATGGTGAGAATATCTATTCGCTAAGAGATTTGTCGTTGGAAAAAATCGGGCCATTTAATGAAAATTTTAAGACGATGACCTCTTCTAGCTCAAGCAAGCATGCACTTGGAGAATCAACTTCATTTATCAATAATTTTCAAAATGGTTCATCAAGTGGAATGGTCAAGAGAGGCTCTAAACGTAAAGTCAATGATTCGGCATCTCAAAATTTCAGCTCGGCCAGCAGTAGCAACCAGTTTGCTAATTCAAAAAAGCGTGGTGGACCAAACGATTTGTCTCGATTGGAAAAAATGGTCCCTACATGTTTTCCATTGGAACATCCTTTTAACAAAGATGGCTATCGATATTATTTAGTAGAACCGGATCCGAATTCACCGCTAAGGCAAAAATTTGAAGAGACAGAGCTTTGGGCAGGAAAACCTTTGCCTGGACATTTATATCGAATTTTCCTTGAGAATAAATGTGCACTTTCATTGCATGACAGAGCACCACAATTGAAGTTGTCCGACGATCGGATGATTGTTACTGGCGAAAAAGGCTACTCAATGATCAGAGCTACACACGGCGTCTCACATGGAATGTGGTATTTTGAAGTTACCATCCAAGAAAAGCCGGATAATTCAGCATTAAGAATTGGCTGGGCTCAAAAATTAGCGAATCTACAAGCCCCGTGCGGCTATGACAAATTCAGCTATTCATGGCGTATTAAACTTTTAAATTGTTAAATTTTTTTTTTAATATATTTGGTTAAAGGGTCAAGAAAAGGAACCAAATTTCATGATTCAATTGGAAAAACATATTCAAAGCTAATTGATGCTGAAAATAGCGGATACACCCAAGGAGATGTTCTGGGATTTTTAATTCATTTGCCTTTGCTCGAAAAATCACAACTGGTGCCAAAAAGCTGCAAAAATATGGTAAATATAAATCCAAGTTATTTTTTGCATTGATTTAAATTCTTGGTTACAAAAAAATAGACTCTAGTTAAATTTAAAAATCACTTATATTACGAAGAAAAAGATAATTTTTCTGGCGAAGAGAAAAAATTGAAACCACTAACAGGAAGCTCGGTTTGCAGCTAAATAAATTAGATTTATAAATTAATAAAATTTTGTTCCTTAGATCGAATTCTATAAAAATGGTGTTTCTCAAGGAATAGCTTTTTGTGACATATTTAAAGGAACATATTATCCATGTATTTCAATTTATAAAAATGCCACAGTAAGTCAATAAATTAATTTTTCATTTATATATTTCTTTGTACATTTTTATTTTATTCTCACAAAGGCTGCTGTAAATTTTGGACCAAATTTCAAATTTCCCATTGATAAAGAAAATTGTAAACCGATAAGCGATTTGGAATTCAATTCAATTGTGGAAAATTCTCTTTCAGATCTAATTTATCATGTGAGTAATGAAAACACGCTGGATGTATAAATATGTTCAACTCTTTATGTTTTATATAATTTTTTGTTTTATATTTCATAAATCTCATAGTGTCATTTTGAAAATAATATAAAAAATGTGCTTCGAATCAATCAAATTTATTAAAATAAAATATAATATCCAAATCTATATAAAATAGAAATTTTAATTCTCAATAAAAACAAATATTTTAATTCTTTAAAATGTCCAGATTTTCATTGAGGATAATTAAAATGATACCAAAAAATTTAATTTAAGGATTAAGGATGAGGAGGGATGTTAAAAAAGTTATTTAAACAGTTATTTATTTAAAGTATTTATTATATATATTACACGTTTTTACTAAGTTTTACACACGTTATATATAAGACGCCCTTTCTCTCTTGAATAATATAAAAAAAATGTGATAATATGATGATAAAAATTAGAGCTGTATTCAATAATTTCAAACTTGTTAAAATTTATATGTTTACATTGATAAAATACTTAACTGAAAATCAAAGAAAATTAAGAAACGTGTATAATATATTTTAATAATTATTATTATTTTATTATTTTTTATTGAAAAAAAACTTGTATAGACCTCATAAGTCAAAATTTATAAAAAAAATAATTTCAAAATTAAATAAAGTAAATATAAAAGTAATTCAATTTGACAAACTCAATTTTAATAACTAAAATATGTAATCAAAAAACTAAAATACTGAATTTGTAACAAAATAAAAACATTTAATTTTTTTGTAGTTTAAATTTATCACTTTTTTAATTTATTAAAACATAATTGATTGAAATGAAACTTTAATAAGACCAAAAAACCAAAACCAAATATTAATTAATCTGATAATGTTCAATGGAGAAAGAAATAAACAAATTATTTTGGTTTTTTTAGTTTTTTTACCTTATTCAATGAGAATATTAATTACCCAAAAAAAAACTTCTCTACAAACATGAAACTTTTCACAACAAATAGTTAAGCCAGTTTTTGGTTAGGTTTTTTAATTTGGTCTCTCGAAAAAAAAAAAATAAAATTACCTATGCATTTTCTGTTTTATTTAAGTTTTAAAAGGATTTTTTATAGTAAAAATTTGAAAGTGGTTGTCTATTATTTTGAAGATTAAACACTCCATTTTTTGAAAAAAAAATATGTAGGATCAAACAAAAATTTAAACATAATTTTTATTAAGGATTAATTAAAATGTAAATCTTTTTTTATTCAATAATTGAAGTCATAGTATTCTCCTTTAAATTTTGAATTTTAAAATAAAAATTAAAAAAATTACAAAATTGTTTAAATAATAGATATTTACATAATACTAACTAATAATAACTAATTGTCTTTTTGAATTACATTTTTTTTATCTTTTGATCTACCATGTGTTTGTTAATAAAATTGTTCATCGTTTTTTAAAAAGCTTTTTGTTGATAATTTGTAATGAATTTGAAAAATTGATTTCTTTCTTAGCTAAAAACCATTTCTATTACCAAATCACCTTTGTTAAAGATTAATAATAAAAACATTTTTTTTTCTCATGATTGATGATCTCAGAAAAACCATGATAGATAAGAAATATTTTTGTCTAACATTTTTTGTTTGTTGCATTAGTTCAGCAGCATTTACTAACATATTTTTTTGACAAAATAAACACTAGAGTTGGAATTTCAGGATTAAAAAAGGCATTTAATTAAAGTTTTTAATTATTGATGAAGCATTTATACTCAAAAATATAGGTATTGTGACTTGTAATCGTTTTTTCAAGTACTTAGTAATCTATACTTTTAAATGCCTTGATACAAAGTCCTTAAACAAAAAAAAATTAAAAAATTAAAAAATATTTAGAGTTTCAAAACATTGGTTATGTTGTTTTATTTTATTCTATTTAAAAAAACTTAAAATTTTTAATGATAATAGTGCAAATATTTTGTAAAAATTATTAAATTAACTGAAGATTTTTACTCAGACCTTTAATTATGCAAAAAAATGTGATCGCACCAAGGATCGAACTTGGGACCTCCTGTGTGTTAGACAGATGTGATAACCACTACACCATGCGATCCTTAATATTTTGTTTTTTCTAGCTATTTTACAATAAGTAAAGCATTTTTTTTGCATATTTGAATATTCTTAATTTTATAAAATAGATTTGTATGAACTATTTATAATAAATAAATTATCATTTATAAAAATGGAGAAATTAATTCAACTTCAGAAAGAGCTAGAGCCATTAATCCAAGAAATTAATTGTTATTTAGACAAGCAGAATTTCCATTTTCTGAACGAGGGCAAAGTTTTACCCTGTTCACATAAGGCATGCTTAGAATGCATACGAAAATTGATCACAGAAAACAAGCTATTGTGTGGATATTGCGGTTATGTGCATATAATTAAAAATACAGATGACTTAACTCCGATTGAACTAGAAACACATCGAACAAAACTCCAAGAAATTAAGGAAAAAATGAATGACTTTATTTTTGGCTTGCTTCGCGAATTTGAAATCAAAGAAATTGACATTGAGAACCGATGCACTAAAGCAAAAAATGAAATAAAAGAAAAAATAAAAATGCAAAAAAATGGTCTAGAACAGCTTCACACTAATATGACAAAAAAATTAGAAGAAATAATAGAAAATTTGGTCATTGAGCTTTATAAATTAGCTTTAAAAATTGAGGAAAAAAGCTCAGAGTTTGAGATTTTGTCGAAAAAAATTCAAGAATCACTTCACGATTTTAGTGAAAAAGAGCTAATAAGTGAAATTTACAGGTGCCAAGTTTTAATCGATGAAATGAAAAAACTTGACGATAATTTTTACCAAATTATAAAACAACTTTTTTTTGAACCTAGTCAATGGAAACCAAATATTTTTTTTATTTACCCTTTTATTAAAAATTTTAATTAAATTATTTTTAATATCTATTAATATAAAACATTCGAATTAATGGAGAAAAAAAATTATTTCGTTTTGCGCTTAACGATAGTTTTCTTTGAACTAGTATTTTTTTTAGATTTTCAAAGCAATCTTTTTCAAAAATGTGTTCATTTTTTTAAAAATTAATATTTAATGCATAATAAAAAATATCTTTTGGCGTTAAAACTTAAATTTCTTCTTTTATTTTATAAGTGAAATCAAAATTTTTGCTCAATAATAACAGAGATAAAAGTCAATAAACTTTCTTCTATGTAATTCTACAAAAATTTGAAAGATTCTAATTTTGAAATATTTAGTTTGTTTGTTTGAAATTGTCTTTTAAATTTTATTTTAATCCGGATCCGTGTTTAAGGATTTAAAAAGAGTCTGGAAAAAAATCTGTGTTTTAGGTTTTAAAAAAGGCCATCCGGGGATCCGGAACCATTAAATTAGAACGTTGAAATTTATTTATTAAATAAAATTAATTTTTACATCATTGAGTTATTTAAAGTTCTAAAAATTACACTCAAGTCAAATTTTTGATTAAAATTTCAAAAAGTTCAAAAAAGTTTCACTTTGATTTTACAAACTTTTTCACTTTAATTTAAATAATTAACTATTTTCATTTTTTTAAATCCATTAAATTATTTTTAAATAATTATAATTAAAAAATATTTACATCAAGTATTTAAATAAAAATGAAAATTTTTTGTTTAAAAAGATGCAGATTTCAAAATGGATTAACACTAGAACGCCCGAGGGGTTTTTTAGACCCCTTTTTGAAAAATTGAAACTTGATTTTTACCTCGTATAAATAAAATTTTAAAAAACGGTTTTTATTGTCTAAAAATTTTAATTTTAATTTTTTAGAAAATGAATAAATTTTCAAAGAAAATGTTTAATTTATATTGATAACTTTATTTAAAATTTTAATGAGAAATCAGCCGGGCTTTCTAGTGTTAAACATCATTCTAGCTTTAAAGATGCAGTTTAATAGTTCTGAATTTGATAAAAATAAATTATCAAAATTAAATTTAATTTTTATTAACTATAATCATATACATTCCACAGAAGTGGCATACTAAAGGATTTTTTTGGTATTTAATCCCTTTTTGAATGGATCTAAGAATTCACAAGAGCTATGAAGCACTTCTTGTTACGTAATTTGATATATTTTGGCTCTAGAAGAATTTTATTTTGTATTAAGTTACTTTGATCACTAAATATACTAAATAATCTTTAATTTAAACTTATTCTAGTTATACTTATGTAAATCCAGTTCAAAGCACTTTGTCATGATTCTATTTTTAGTATTATATTTTTATCCCTTTTAAAGAATAGAATACAAATTTTTTCTCCTCAATAAAGAGAATTTTCCAAACTACCTAACACATCATGACATTTAATTTTCTAGGAAAAATTGAATTATTTGTAAAGTTTGTTTTATTAGCTTTGTTTTATTTCAAAATATTTTAGGTAAAATTGCATCAATAAATGAAATAAATAAATATAATTAAATTTTGAATGTAAAACTTTCTTTAAAATGGGTCTTGCGGAAAATATTGAAAAGAACAAAGAAAACCAAGCAAAGCTTAGAGAAATTCAGCAAAGAAGAGATAGAAACATTACATTCGGTCACGAATTTAAGGATCCTTGCAAAAATGTTTAAATTTTAAACAATCAATCCGATTTAATTTATTTAAAGATTTAACTTTAAAAAGGAGAGAATTTTATCTCAAAAATGTGTCGAAAACAACCGTGATAACTTAGGAAATTGCAAGGATTATTTCGATAACTTTAAGAAATGTAAACAATTTTGGGTTCGTAAAAAACAACTTAGGCAAATAACAACCGATTATTAATTTTTTCTTATTTTTCAAAGAATGCTGTTCAAGAGTATCGTTGTCGATACATGAAAAAAACTCGACATGACTTACCTAAAGAAGACGAGTTTAGAAAATGGAAGAATAAAATACCTGAATGGATCCAAACCCAAAAAATTACACCACCAGATGATATTTAACTCCGCTTCTTAGCATTTTTCTTTAATTCAAATATTTAGCTTATTTTTTAAAGTTAAAATGTCACATTTTTAAATAAAATCTTGTATAAAAATCTCTAAAGTTTTAACAGTTTTATTAATTTAAAAAGATGAGCATGCGTATTACAGTGATGGACAAAAGATTTAACAGTCCTAAATCACTTCATCAATATAGACCAATTTACTTACCGAATATGAGTAATGAAAGCATTTATGTGCGTCCATCTAGACACGTATCTAGGAGAAGTCAAAGTCCATTTAGAAAATATGAAGAATGTATTAAACAAAAAATGGCTTCTTTGAGTCCAAAATGTGAACCTTGGGAGACAAATAAGGGTAGAAACTACTCAAAGAATTTTGAAAAAATTGGTAAATTTTATGATTAGAAACTCTAATAATTTTAAAAAAGAAACTAAAATTTTTCGACCATAAAATTTTTAATAACAACAAATATTTTTTAGGCAGTAACCCTGATTTCAGGTCAAATTATCATGACCAAGATCAAAATTATGTTCTTTGCTCGAATTGCAAGAGCAAGATTAGCAACGAAAGCAAAATTGTGGAAAAATTTGAAACTTTGAAAATTGAAGAGCCTCTGGGTACTCCAGATCCAGAAGAAAAACATTTTGATTTTTTCGATGAGCGTTTTTTTGATGTACATCTTAATAAGGAGACTGCTGAACAATTCATAAATTTGCTTATAGCTGAGGACAAAATGTTGAGACAAAAAGTTGCCAATGGTGATATAGATGAAAAAACAATGAAAAAATTGGATAGATTGGCTGAGCTACGTAGAAAATACAACGATTTTAAAAATAAAAAAAAGAAAATCGTTGAAATTCCCATAATACACGAAAAATCTGAACAAAAAAAACATTCGACCATGACACCAATGAAAAAATTTTCAAATGCAACTTTTTCAAAAATATCCTCAAAACCAATGCGCAAAAAATTTGATCTTGGTTTATCAAAGATTAAATCGCTAAGCGACCCGGATTTTTCATTAGAATTAAGTAGACATCCTTTGGTTAGACAATAATTTTTTCTCTTAAATTTATATCAATAAAGAATTATATTGTGTAAAATTTGTATTAATTTTTTTCCTAAAATTGCTGAGGTTAATTAATTAATAGGTTAATCAAAAGGATGAAAAGCTTTTCCCATTGCTATTTGTACAATCAGTAATACTTTATCTATCTAAATGATTTAGAAAAAATTTAAAAAAAAAAGCTGATTAACTTGATGATGTGCTATTTTCAATGTTTAAACTTCTTAGTCCTCAATTAATTTTGAATACTTAGATATTTTCAGATTTATATTTACAAAGATAAGTAAAAAATGAAAAATCATTCTTAAATAATTCACAATTAAAATTTATTTGTATTTTAGAAATATTTTCTATCATCCTTGGTTCAAACACGCTTAACACTAGAAAGCCCGGCTGATTTCTCATTAAAATTTTAAATAAAGTTATCAATATAAATTAAACATTTTCTTTGAAAATTAATAATAATAATTCATCTTCTAAAAAATTAGAATTAAAATTTAAAGCTAATAATAGCCATTTTTTAAAATTTTATTTATATGTTATAAAATTTAAGTTTTAATTTATCAAAAAGGGGTCTAACCCTGGGGCGTTCTAGTGTTAAAGATCAGCTGTGTTAAAAAATTCAAAAATTTAGATTAAAAATTAGATTTTTTGAGAATTGATAGCAAAATAAAATCTTCCATAATTCCAATAGAATAAAGCCAAAACAATAAGTAAGGGGTTATCAATTTTAAATTAAAAAACATCTTTAAAGAAATAGACGGCTATTTCACTTAGATGTTTATTTCAGATGGGTTTTTTTAATCTGTTAAACATCAATTTCGATAACTTAAATTATAACTTTACACTCAAATAGATGAAAAGAGTAAGCAGTTTTTATGATATTTATTTAAACAGTTAATAATCCATTAGCATATTGAAAATCGTTGCTCTTTTCGTAATCAGTTATATCTAAAGCCACTTCACAGCTCTCTTTTACGACTTGCTCTTTATCATTTAGATATTTGTTAAGTATTTTAACGCATTCATCAGTAGCTAATGAACCTAGAGCTTCTGCACATTCATGTCTAACCATATGATTTTCATTTTTGTCCTCAAGATTGACTCTTAGAGCTTCAATGGAGAGAGGACTTTGTATTTGTCCCAGAACATAAGCTATTTCATGTCTGAATAAAGCACTTTTGCATTTAAGACCATCACAAAGAGCTAAAATTGCTTTTTCAGAACCATCATTTCTCAATTGAAACATAGCTCTATATCTTTCAAACATACTTTCGTCTTCATTGAGAAGTTTTTCGCGTAAAAAGCTGACATTTCTGTTAACATCTGGAGGTGCTGGATCAACGGAAAAATATGGATTATCGGACAAGTTTTCTATCGGAGCTTGTTTTTTTTTTTCAAGCCAATCCAGACGAGCTAGCGCTAGTTGACAAGTCTCAGCCACTTCTTGGTGTGAATCCGAAGCAAACTCAGTTAACGCTTGTATAACCTTTTCAGTATTTAAGCCAATGGCTCCCAAAGCTTCTCCAGCTTCATGACGGACCATTGGGTCTTCGGATCTGTTTCGCAAAACTTCAATTAATGGATCAATTGCTGAATTATCTTGCATTTGACCTAAACAATAAGCACATTCATGTTTAAGCAAAGCCGATGGATCTTGAAAGCCTTTTACAATATTCATAATTGCATCTTTTCCACCCAAATTTTTCAATGTAAACAAAGCTCGATATCGAGCCTTCATTGGCACCGATTGATTGCTCAGTAAATCACCTAGTTTGTTCAATTTTTCAGCGTCAACCATTTCAATAAAAGTTGTTAAAATAATTTTCAAAATTTGATAATGTGCTTTCAAATTTTCTTTTATTTATACTTGCATTCAATTAAAAAATTTCATTTTTTGATAATTGCTAAACTATTTTGAAGGGTAAAATAAAAAGTCTTGTAAAATTGTCACAAAAAATTGATAGAATTTTAATTTGATTAAAATATGACATATTTAGTATAGAAATTCTAGCTATAAAAAATAAGTTTTCAATTTTTATTGATAAATTATATATATAAAAACTTAATTTACAAGTAATAAGACCTTTGAATTTTTTTTCAAAAAAGCTAAGAAAAGATAAAAATTGTTTAGCAGTTAAAGAATTAAGTTTTTCTGAAAAAATAATTTGTTTAGACTCTGTAAAGAATTTAAAATGTATTTTTTTCTGATTTTTGTGTGGTCAAAAATAGCAAGAGCTCTTTTAAAATAAACATTAGAATTATGAACGAATTGATCTTATTATTTTTTTAAAAAAAGAAAATGAGAAATTAAAACAATGCTTTAAATGAAGTTAAAAAAAATATCAGATTGAACTCAAGTATTTGTCTTTTTTATTATCACCGAAATTTTCACAGTAAAAATAGGTAATCTTTTGTTTCCATCAAAAGATTGAACAGTTTTAATTAATCGTAAATGTCATAGAAAAAACGTGTTTTGGCAAAAATTTTAAAATATTAATATTTTTATTTATTTATCTGTTTAATTAAAATTTTTAGCCTCATTGGGGTTTTAAAAAAAAAGAAATAAGTAAAAATTATATTCAAAAAAATTTAAACTATTATTTTAAACAATTTACTAAGTTATTAAACTGATTATATAAGTAACAGTAGTTTTGATTGTATTGGATGCATATCCTAATTAGAAGAAATAATATTTTACTGAGTCAACAAGACCAAAATTAGTACATTGACAATGAATCTATATCAAGAAAATGGAAAACTTTGAATCATAATCCATACATTGGATATGTATGATGTTTTCGAGATATAGCTACCTAATAAAAGACGTGTTTTCGGAGTCTAACTGTTTGTGATCTTTCCTTAGGTACATTACCAAATTTGAGTCACAAACTATTTTTAATAAATTATTTTAATAAATTGTTTCAATGGTTTTGTTTTGGTATATTACCAAATTCCAATAATTCCTAATAACTATTATATTTTGACTAGTTATGTTGATAGACCGGCGCTTGGTCGATCAAAATCGCAAAATATTGCTAATCAAAACTAGGTTAGCCAATACCTAGTTTTATTTAGCAAGGTTTGGTTTCCCCAAAAAAAAAATTATGATTGAATAGTAATTAAATTAGTTAAAAACAAAAAATTAAAACTTTTAACTTAAAACAAAATTTAAATTTTTTAACAAAATTTTTTATTTGTAAATTGAATTTAGGTTAAAATTAGGCCGACCAAAATCTGGCTAACCCAGATAAACCAACATCACTAATTATGACGAATTATTCATATTTTCTTGCCATTTTATTCATATTTTCTTCAACAAATTCATTTAAATAGTATTGCTTACAAATTTTTTGAATACCAAGATATTACCAAGAATATTATCGACCATTTGAGGTTTTTGTTTGAAATTTTTCTTGTCAAATGAAATTGAAAGGGTGTTATCGATTTTCGACAAGGTGAAATATTTGTCACATTGTTTTAACAGCAGAAGCACCAAGCATTTTTTCATGTTTTTTTATTTCAAAAATATTTTATAAAAAACTGTAATAATTTATTTTAAATTCATATCATTTTTTAAAGAAGATTTTAAATCTACATAATTCAAAAAAGATATATTTTTTTGAAAAATCCATTCAAAAGATACGAGGATTTAAAAATTTACCCGTTTGGTGCTTCTAGTCTTAAGAGAATTTCTACATGTTTAAATGTGAATTTTTCCTTTTTTCCATTGTCTGAAAAAAAAAACTTTTTAATAAAAAAATCCTTTTTATTTGAAAATTAAAACTAATTAATTTCACATTTCAAAATATATCTGCAATACGGGGCCCATGTTTAAACCCCTTTCACAAAAAAATGAGGGACCGGTTTCGACTGGGAAAAATTTGTAGTCTTGATAATCAACTCGATGCAATGGCTTCTGTGTCAGAGCTGTTGCTCAAAAAGGTACTTGATAGAGAGATGAGCGCCTCCTCATTATCCACTAGGATAGAATAAGGTCAAAAAAAAAAATAACATTAAATTATGAATAAAATAATATTTAATCTTTTGTTTCCAGCAAAAGATCAAAAAATCAAAATTAATGGTTAAGTTCAAGGAAAAAAATGCTTTTGCACAGAAAAACTAAAAGTCGTATTAAAAAAGTTGAAATCGAATTTAAAATTAGTATCTTTTAAAATATGAAAAATTTGAATTTTGAATGATTTTTTTTCTATTTTTTTAAAAACAACTTAAAATTTTTTTTTTTATTAGATTATTCTCTGAGTGCCTGATTGATCGAATAATTTCCTGATTAACCAATTTAAATTAAAAGAAATTGCGTAAAATTTATTTTTAAAATGTGATTACATGTTTGTTTGTTTTTTTTAAATTTGCTTTAATTAAAAATAATCAACTGAGATTTTAGTACTTTAGGTCTTCATATTTTTTTTATTATTTTGAGAGTTCATTTTTCGTATATATTAATTGAATACTTAATTTAGTTTTTTTAAATTTTGCTCAGCTTTAAATTGTATATCCAATACAATTATTTTAGCTAAAAAAATACAAACTCACATATTTGGCTTTAAATATTTAAGGTTTTTTATTTATCATGGATTGATGATCATTTGGAAACATTTATGGTAGTTAAGATAGCAATTAGGAAAAATAATAAAGGTTTTATATATCCATGGTTACATCAATCTTAATTTTCTCTTTGCATATTGTTCTAAATTTATTATGAATTAGAAATTAAGCTCTGAAGTCTCCATGGAAATAGTTGCTTTAAATCTTTAAGTCTAAAAGAGTATAGAATTAGATTTCTTCGAAAAAAATTACTTTGGTTGATAAGCATTCATAACAGTTACAATCTTTTAATAAAAATTAGAAATATAAATTTTATTGAAGTAGAAACTAAACAATTTTTGTTGAAATACACAAATTAAATATTTTTTTCTAATTAGATTAAGAAGATATTTTTATCTTAGAATTCAAGAGCAGATCAACAAAAAATGGCGCTAATACAACGCAAAGACAGCGACAAAGAAAAATTGGCTTGCCAAGGATTTACGGTCAAGTCTTTGCTCAAAAATGCCAAAGTAATGCCACCGCCAAATGTGGGTGCCTTCTCCGAGCGGCCTAGTAAACCCACTGCATTTAGAAAATTCTACTTGCGAGGCGATTTCCCCATAGCACTTGAGCACGACACCAAAGGAAACAAAATTGCGTGGAAAGTAACTTGAAAATTTTTATCAAATATACGATAAATTAAAGTTAATCGAAGGTCGAAATCGAGAAACTCGACTATCACCACTATTTGCCGCTATTTTTCGATGGTTTGTGCGAGACCGAACATCCGTTTGAATTTTTTGCCAGACAAGGCATTCATGATATGCTTGAACATGGTGGTAATAAAATCCTGCCCGTCATTCCTCAGCTGATCATACCAATAAAAAGTAAATTTAAAAGAAAATTTTAAATTTTTGCTTAAGCTTATTCAAAATTAACGTAGATGCATTGAATACAAGAAATTCTAGGGTAATTTGTGTGACTTTAAAGATCCTGCAACAACTGGTACTTTCTGCAGACATGATCGGTGAAGCTTTAGTACCATATTACAGACAAATTTTGCCAATATTTAATTTATTCAAAAATTTTAACAGTAGAAAAAAATTTTTTTTATTCAAGAAAAATAAAAATTATTTAAGAGTTTGTTTATTAAAGGTAATTTGGGCGATGGAATCGATTATAGTCAGCAGAAACGAGAAAACATTGGTGATTTGATTAACGAGACACTCGAGGTATTCGAGCGTCACGGCGGCGAAGATGCATTCATTAATATAAAGTACATGATACCAACATACGAGTCGTGTATGCTTAACTGATCAGCTTATTTCATACAGGAAACGGAATTTTTCTTTGTGGCTAAAACAAAATTATCTAAGAAAAATTTAAATATATTTTTATTTTAATTTTTAAGTGGTTATTCATTATTTTTTTAAATAAAACGATCGATATTAAGAAATTTAATTAATCAATGAGTAGCTATTTTAGATTATTAAAAAAACTAGTAAGTGATTCTTTGATTTGGTTGTTCTAAACTTTTTTTTTCAGTCAGAAAAAAAAGCAATTTTGAAAAAAAAATGTGGTTATAAATTATTTTAGTAACTAAAAATACTCAAAAAAATAGTCACATATTCATTAAAATGGAAAACTAATAAAATGTTGACAATCTCTTTTTCTTTTTCACGGAGATAACTATTCTTTTAGTTTCTTCTTAACTTGTTGCAATTGATGAAGTAGCAGCTTGATTCCTGTCCGCTGTTATGTTATTATTTTAAAGTTTTGATTTGAAGCTGGGTTTATTTGATCAGTTGAATTTCTGGTGATTAATGCTTTTTTTGACGATCCTGTAGTTTAGTGATCAAACCCTCATTCAGTTGCGACTGCAAGCGTGTCGGGCTAACTACCCGACTGTCAAAGAATTATAAAAAGTTAAAGCTTAAATCATTAGTTGAAAATTGACATAAGCCACTCAAAAAACATTTTTTCAAATAAAATTTTGCATAATTTTTACTTATTAAAATTCGACTATTTTTAAACAAGTCTGATCTGTTCTTTATAATAATTAAAGAAAAAGAAATGTTTAGAGAAAAAAAAAGAATTAGAGAATGATGGAACTGTTGAATCTTTAAGATACTGTGTAAAATCAAACTTAAACTAAAAAAAAATAAACGAATACTTGACCTTCTAGCTAAATCGTACTAATAGCGAAAAAAATATACTTAAATTATCCTAATGAATATCCAGCAACAAAGAAAAAGAAAAAATTCATTTTACTTATACTTCC
>PJRA01000549.1:1538847-1555764 GCA_016987375.1 Brachionus koreanus | reverse complement strand
TTATAGCAGTTTCTATTTCTTTTTGGCTTGGAACTTCAGTGTCAATATCGAGATCAGTGCTAGCCGGTTCAGGTTGTAGATGCTCTTTGGGTTCTGGTCTATTTAGAACTTCTTTAAAGTGCTCAACCCATCTTTATCAGTAGCATATTATCCAACTTAAAATATTTAAATCTGATTTCCAACTAATTTCCTATGAAAAATGCAGACACATAAGCTGTCCTTCATAAGTTTTTATTCTTATTTATCTTTTTTTTTTTTAATTATCCATGAGGTGTTTTCTGAAATAAATAAAATAAATAAATAAAACTCAAAGAAGTGGTTATGATTAAACAATTTAATTCTAACTCTCAAAGATCAAAATTTTGACCAATTTTCGATTTTTAAAAAGTATTGAAGAAGAGATGAGCCCCTCTGCTACTTTCCTTGAAAGATAGCATGAAAAATAATAAGCAATTTTATCAAAACTAAGCATTTTTCTGTTGTTGTTATTGGCGATCTAGTAAAGCAGACTAGAATTGGAATTTAGGATGGTTTATAATGTTTAATTTGAATTTTGCTCTCAATATTTAAAATGATTATAAAATTTTTACTAGCTATGTTTATTACAGCATCAAATCATATGATTTGTTTGAATGAGATGAATGAGAAGAACTTCTGCAATTTTTTGATACATTTTTTGTTTTTATTTAGAATAAATTTCAAAAAATTTCGCTTCAAATAAACAAAAAAAACTTGAGTTTTAAATTTAATTTTTTATTTTTTAAATGTGAGTCATCATCAAAAGCTTATTTTTCAAATAATCGCACAAGCTCGTCTTCAAATATTGCAATTGTAAGCATTAGACCTTAAATTTGAAGTTATTGATTTTAGAAAACGCAAAAATATTTGACTTTTTAAAGGCTTTTAGCTAACATGTTAGAAAAGGTGTTTTTAAAGCCAAATATTTTAATAAAATAAATTCTAATAGTCACCAAATCCGAACAATATGCCTAGATTCTGCAGCAGTAGTATCAAGAAATTTCCATTATCAGTAGGCTCATTAAGTTCCGGAATCTTTAGAAAAATAATAAAGCAAATTTATTAAAAATAAAATGAAGCATACTAAATCAACTAGAGATATATAAATAAATGATCCAGCAATGAATAAAAAGCTCCAGTTAGAAAATTTTTCTATACTTCCCAACGCTAAGCCAAAAATGACTCCCAAAAAACACAAAAAACTTGATAGAATATTTATAAACAAGGCTTTCCTCATTGAATATCCATTTTTACGCAATACGGCAAAGTCGCCAATTTCGTGAGGTAGCTCATGGAAAAAAATTGCCAGCGAAGTCCCGATTCCAGTAGTTATGCTAGAAGAAAACGATACACCAATAGCTAGGCCATCACTAAAATTGTGTAAAATGTCTCCCAATATTATCATCATAATAGAAGACTTGGTTGCCGTGTGGGAATGAGAATGAACATGTTTTCCTTTTTTCGAATTGATTAATTCCTTTTCAATTAGATTTAAATTTATATTAGAAATAGGCTTGAATTTTATTTCAAATTGAATCTTTTTCCAAAAATTTAAATTATTAATGATTTATTTGCTTGCATATGTACTAGGGTGAGTCAAAAGATTATGCATTTATTTAAAACTTTTTTTTTTATTTATCAATAATAATATTAATAGGTAACTAATATTCAAAATATATTTATGTTCTTAAGTTTTTAAGCATCTATCTGCAAGTAGTTCGTTTCCTTTTTTGTACCATTGCCCGCTATTTAGGCCAAAAAACTCACGAACCTCTTCTTCAACTTGGTCTTGGTTTAGTGAAATACCATTCTCTAAAAAATGAGTCATTGAACAGAAGGGTGATAATCAAATAATCAAAGAATCTAATCTGGTTCATATACATAATTCTTTTACCCTTCTTACTTTAAGCACATTTTACCTTCCACTAGACATATTTCATACGAGTTACTGTTGCTGATAATAGGCTTTTTTTCAAATGATGACGTAACAGTATCAAAATATTTTCAAAATTTTATATAGCGTTTTTTTACTTGAAGTTTTGGAATTACAAAGATGCTAAAAACAAAACCAAAATCTAACCTTTTAAAAAATGCAAAATTTTATGACTCAACACAATATTTAAAAGCTAAAACTGTAGTATATTTAGGTGTGCATCATGAAATTAAAACGTTGTTTGAGAGGCTTAATTTAGTCATTAAAAAAATTTGAATTTTCTCAAGGAATACTTATTTTACAAGGACTTTTAGAATATAATCCAAAAATTTTTTCACCACTGAAAAGTTGAATTTTATAAGATTTTATAACTGACACTGAAATGTCAGTTAAGCATCAAAATCTCACTGGAATTGAAAGGGGTCTGTCTAACCAGCACACTAATTTTTTTAAGAAATCTTACATAAACTTCCAAATACTTAACACTTAAAAAAAAACAAACAAAACTTTTAATTAATCAAATATTTAAATTAATTTTTTAAAATAAATCTTATGTGAACTTTTGCCGTGTTTCGAAAAAGATTTTCATGCCGAGACGCATTCGGTTAGATTCTTACTCAATTTTTTGTAATTTTTAATTTTTCTATTGAATATTTAATTCTTTATCTTGGCATGATATTCTTTTTTAAAACTTTTAGCTCAAATAAAATACTTAAAATTAGTCAACTTGTTTAATTAATTCTAAGCTAAATTTCTATTTTTAAAAAATTAATTGATTATAAATAAGCCTAAATTTAGTAAATAAGGTTTTGTCAGTATAAAAGTAGCTCTGTGAATTATTCTATTTAAATGAATAAATGTCCCATTTCATGTGATTTTGTATAGTGACACCAAAATCTCTTTCAAATTTAATTTTGTTAGTAAAGAACCTTTAAATTATATTATTCAATTCATTTTAAACAAATTCATATAATATTCAGAAACGTCTAAAAATCAAAAAAAAATTCAAAATACATTTTTAGGGTAGGAAGCTTTGGTTAGCTCTATTCCATTGTCATAAAAGCTAGATCCAGACTCTGATTTATTACTAGTCGAGTTATCAGACTGCTCATGAAACTTTTTCGAATTTTCAATTAATAGATCTAATTCATGTTTTTTTATTCTTTCATTTACTGCTAGGTTTTTCATTAGTTCTTTTCGTTCTCGAATCTAAAACAATTTATATGAATCTAAATAAATATTTTTCTTCATTTTTCTAAATGATCTACTTTTTCTTTTCGAAATTGATAAAATTTCATTAAATTCTCAGCTAAGAAAAAAATATATAGGCCCATAACTATAGCTAGTCCTTTTGATATATTTTCTTTATGGAGTATCAGATGATTGCTTGATTCGTTTGTCATGAAAGCGTGAGGAACTAGATGAAGGAGAGCATCGCCGGTCAATGTTCCTAGCGCCAGTGCAGTTAAAAATTGAAATAGATAGCTAAAACAAAAATTATTCAACACTGGCACAACAATGATGCACAAAACTCCGATAAAACTAATTGAAAAAACTGAAACTAATGAATAAAATAAAGCTTTAAAAAATAATTTTAATTAATTTTAAGATTTTCTTTTCTATAAAGACTGACCCTGTTTGTTTACCGATTTGAGCTTATAAAATTCGCTTCCAAGAAAAGTGTCTAAAAAGTTTGTTTTATTTAGAATTTCGTTTGTAACATTTGTTTCTTTTAGACTAAAATTTTTGTTATAGCATTGATCCAATTTTGAAATCAATATGGAACTAATGAGTAAAAAATCTCTTTTGTCTAAAATTTGACTTGATTTTATGATTTTACTCTTTGATTCGAAGCACTCAAACGATTTAGTTTTGTTAAGCATTTGTTTGAAATTTTCATAAAAAGTGTCCATTTGAAATTTGTTGTTTGAGGAATATTTAAGAATTATCGAGTCTATGTCGGAATCGCTTTGGCTTGACCATTTTGCTAGCAAGATTAACACTAAGATTGGGATTATAAATTTGTTCATTTTAATAAAGTGTCTTTTTTATGATAATTTTTTTTGTTTTAAAATATAAATTTTTATCTATTTTTATCTCTATCTCTCTCTTTTATTTTAAAGTCAGTTTTATAATAAAGATAAAACATTTTATCGTTGATATAGTTTTAAGTAAAAATTTAAAGATCACACTAAAGATAAAGCAATTAAGATTGAAAAAAGAGTTGCTTTGAACTAGGAAGATAGTGCTAGTTTGATTGATCAGAATGGGCTCAGGCTTTATCGAGGGTATCAGAATTATTAAATTACAAAATTTTTATCTATTTTATTTTAATAAATTATTATAAATGTAAAATTCTTGTTGAATAAAATAATAATTCTTATTTCAAATTTTACTTTTTTAATATAAAAATGAATTTGCAATTTAAACCTGAGGCAAAAAAAGCCTGCTATTCATTTAGATTTCAAGCCATATCTAACTTTTCTGAAATTAGCAATTTTTTTTTCTAAATTGTAATATGATGACAAACGAAAATCAATTGTAAATCTAATTTTGAAATAAAATTAAAATTGGCCTGGCTTTTTTTTTAAAATAAATTCTAAATATTCAATTATAAATAAATTAAATTTAAATTTTTACTACGCAATGCTTTTTTTTTTTTTAATTTTTTTCATACATCTCGATTTTTATTTAAAAAAATATTAAATCGGTTAAAATGTTATTTTCTGTTTACAAACATAATACCTACTTATGGAAGAACAGAAAAAGTGAAATATATTATGATTTTTTTTGTTAAGCAAAACATTTTTTTAATCAGAAATTTTCTCATTTTTTTTCACCATATCATCAAAATAAATTTTTTTTTTAAATTATAAATGTAAAGAGCGTTATATGCCTAATGAGTGCCAAATTTAGCTATAGATAGATACTATATAAATAATCAAGATAGAAAATTACACAACAAAAAAAACAACTGGAATGCTTTTTTAGCCCATAAATTTTCCGACTAAAGTACAGTATTTTTAGAAAGCCTTACTTTTTTCAATTCATTCAAATTGGCATAAATTTTGAATTTGTTGTTAAAATTTGTTTTTAAACTGGGTCCAATAGAACTTAAATAGTTAAGATAAGATAAATTTATTGTAATTTTGTGATAATATGAGAGATAAGAAGTTATCTTAAGTTATGCAATCTAATAAATAAACGCTATTCACATTAGCTTGTGAAATGTGAATTGCTTAGAACCATTAGGATTATGTATTTCACATCTCATTTGAAAAAAAAAACGAACTAAAAATTATGTTGGATTTTCTATAAAATTTTAATAATTCGTTCAAGAAATTCAAATAGAAAAGATTTTCAATATTTGCATTTATTTTTATAGTATAAACGCAAATATTTAATAACGAATTGGTGTACAAAATTAAAACACGAGTTTTTTCAATTTCTAAATTTTATTCAAAAATACAAATAAAAATAATTTATTCCCTAAATTTTCCTTTAATTTTCAATCATTTTTTAAATTAAATTTTCCCATTTTCCCATTTTAGATGAGCATTAATTTTTAAAAACAAAGAGCCAAAATGATTCGAATCTATTTGTTAGTCTGTATCTGTTTGTTTTTAGTGAGTTCAATGGTTCTGAGTGAACAAAATGAGTTCGTTCCAAGCCAAAAAGACGGAGACCTTAGTTCACTTTTTTTCTCCAAAATAGACAGTCTATTCGGAAAGTATTCCACTGATCGGAAATCAATGAACGCCACCCAGATGAATAACTTTCTAAATCATTTAATTGAATTGCTCAGCAATGATCAGAATAAGCATGTGCTATTTCACGATCTAGATGAAAATCATCACCACGATGAACATGATCACGAACATGAGCATGATCATAGCCATGATGATCACAAACATGATGAAAAAATTGAGTGTTTAATCGAAAAATTCAATGAAATAAAAAAAGTCAGTTTGAGTAAAATGCCAAATCAAATATTGGACAAAAATAATTTCTATAAGCTAACTGGTGTGATTATGGCAGATATTGATTATTGCTTTTGTAACACTACTAATCTAACTGCTTTGAAAAAATATTCCGCTTTTGATGTAGACAAACAAGAAAGTAAGTTGATGAATAGATTTTTAATTTTTTAAAGAAACATGAATCTTTGTAAAAAAAATTTTTTTTAAAAATTTTTATCAAGATTGGATTTATGCGTTTCTATCAGCGTTTTTGATTAGTGTTATTGGACTTTTATGCTATCTAGTGGTTCCATCAATAAACACATATTGTTTCAACAACTTGTTTCAGTTTTTGGTAGCTTTGGCTGTCGGAACACTATCTGGCGATAGTCTGCTCCACCTAATACCACATGTAATTTATTCAAATATTTTTAATTAAAAGTCTTTATTCAAATAAGTAAATTTTTTTTTATTAGATAGTTTTAAAATTTTTAATGACTTTTTAATTTTGTAAATGGTTTCGATATTTGAAAAAAAAAATTTATTTTTGAGTAAGAGGCATCTAATGGTGTTTGGCACCATTAGCGGCCCGTCAAAACTTGATGTTTGCCGTTTTGATGACTGTGAGCGGAAATTTTTCTTTAACACTAGAAGCACCAAGCATTTTTTCACGTTTTTTTAATTTTAAATTATTTTATAAAAAAAAACTATTATAATTCTATAAAGGAATATTATTTTTAAAGAAAATTTTAAAATCTACATGAATCAAAAAAGATATATTCCTATAAAAAATTTATTCAAAAGATACGAGGATTTAAAAAATTTTAAAACGAGTCATTTTGACTCGTTTGGTGCTTCTAGTGTTAACTTAATTTTTTATCAAATTTGAGTCATTTTCACTCACGGCCATCAAAATGACCAAAGAATAAATTTTAGGCTCATTTAGTGTTGCCTAACACGGCTATCCAGGTAACAATGCTTAAATCTACATAAAATATCATTTATTTGATAAAAATATTATGTATATTAGGCCCGGTGGAACGGTCCATTGGCAACTTGATTTATTTTTTAAATATTTCTCTTAAATTTCTTTTTTTTTTCTTTAAAAAATCGTCTTTGTTCTCTTTTTTTTAATTATTTTATATAAATTAAGTAAATTTTATAATTTATAAATAACTTCAACACTGAAATCAAGTCGATGTTGCGACATAATGTCGATCATTCGACCAGGTTTTGATCATTTGAGCATAATTCTAGCGTTATATCTCTAAACTGCTACCTCTTGAACCCTAAATAATTTTCAACAAATTTTTAAATCTAAAACATCAATGATTTTTTATCGGTTTTAAGATTAGAATTGGTCTACCAGCCCTCACTAGAATGAATACAAAATTTTGCATTCTTTTTAAAAAGAAAATAAAATTTCTTTTACAAAATTATACTAAAAAAAATTAGATAAATACCATGACTATTATCCAGACTTTTTTTTAAGTCACAACTCTTAATCAAGTCAAGTCCGTAAATTTGACTTAAAACTGTGACTTATAAACAAGTCTGTTATTATAAAATATATTTTAAAAAAAATAAAATAAACATTTTGAAGAGTAATTTTCTTTTGATTTAAATTTATTTCAAAATAATTTAAAATGAGCTAATTTTTATTTAATGAATTCAAGGCTTTTATGGGACATGATCACGATTCAGAAGACAATCATGATCATTCGGCAGGCGTTTACAAAGGTCTTGGAGCAGTGTTAGGAATCTATGTTTTTTTCCTAATTGAGCGAGTAATGCAAATAAGACGTGCTCGAAAAGAAAAAAGGGTATTTTTCATTCTATTTCAAACATTTATTGAAAAAATTTTTTTTCAAACCAGCATAGAAAGAATGAATTAGATGCAAATTCAGATAAGACTATTAATTCAGACAAAATTGGGGACAGTGTCAAAGTTTTTGGTCAAATTGTTTCATCAGACGGAGCTGGAGGAGCTACTGAAAATTTGAGAGAAAAAGATGACGATAAAACTCTAGTCGAGCCTTTATTTGGAAAAACAAACGAAAATCCTAATTCTTACACAATTAATTTCGATAATTCAAATGATCCAGCATGTCTAGTAATACACGCAAACAAAGATTTAAAATATATATCACAATATTTGCCTAATAATCCATGCGATGTAAACATTGATCATCACGATTCAGAAAACGAAAGACAACATTTGCACAAACACCGTTACGAATCAAAAAATTGCGAGAATTTGCCCGGTCAAGAAAAGAGTTTAAAACACAGTCATTCGCATGGCCATAAACATAGCCATGGACACTCACACAAGCATCATATATATAAATCACAAAGAGAAAAGGCTCATCATGACCACCATAAAAAACACGAAAAAGAACTCACTGACATTAAATTAATTGCATGGATGGTTCTGATGGGAGATGGTTTGCACAATTTTGCCGACGGGTTGGCCATTGGCGTCTCATTTGGTTCCAGTTTAACCACTGGATTTGGCACAGCTATTGCTGTTTTATGTCATGAGCTTCCACATGAAATAGGAGACTTTGCGGTTCTAAGACGTGCAGGTGTATCGTTGAAAAAAGCCCTTTTTTTCAATGCCATAAGCGGAATACTCTGCATGTTTGGAGTTCTTGTTGGACTTTTGATAGGTGGCTTTGATTTCTTCAAAAATTGGTCATTTTTATTTATTGCTGGAACTTTTCTTTACATTTCATTAGTTGATATGGTTAGTTTTCTTAACTAAATGATATGAATAAAGCTTTTATTCTATATTTTTTAGATACCCGAACTATCCGAAAACAAAGAAGATGATAGCATTTCAAATTTTTTTATTCAAAGTTTTGGAATTCTTTTTGGAGTTGGTAAGTTGGATGCAGAAAGAGAAAAATTTTTTTTTCCTAATTTTTTTTTAAAGGTATCATGTTTGCTATTGCGGTGTTTGAAGAGAATATTGTTAATATTTTCAAACAAAAATAAAATTTCATCAATAAATTAGTTAATTTGAATATTTACTTAATTGGAAGATACTGGGAGATACTTGTTAAAATATAGGAATTTTTAGTACTTAATTAAAATCAAATTTTCGCCCAAACCACAGTTTCTATTTGATTTAAATTTTGTAAAAAAAAATAAACAAAAAAAAAGAGCCGGGTGATTTTTTTTTAGAATTAAAATTTTTTTTCAATTTCAATACTAGTCGAAGAGACGAGTTAAAAGCATGTATCCCTGTGATCCAGACAATCTTAGTTATTAAAGTTCAGTCTTGTCTTTTCATTTTAACGATGTTATGCCCGATCATTCGAACTAACGCTGAGATTTTCAATTAAATTAATATATACTTTATTATTCAGTATATTCTTGTTGTTTATTTATTTTTTATGAAAATAAAATTTTAATTTTAAAATCAATTTTTAATTCTTAATTGATCTCCTTGGGTTTTAATATCAAAAAAATTAATAAGTTCCTTAGAGATATTTTGAGAAAAAAGGCTCTTAATTTCTTAAAATTTTTATATAAATTCAAGTTGTTTTTTGAAACAATTTAATCATGAATCGAATTTTAAAAATCGCAATATTTTATTCAATTGTTTTGGCAGTGCTGACTCATCAGACAAGAGCACTTAGTGTACAAAAAGCAAATGATAGTTCAAAAGAGCTCGAAAATTTGTCTTCAGAAAATGAGGCTAATTTAAAGTTTTTTTATTTTTCAAAATTTTCAAAACTTTTTTTTATTATTTATTAATTTAGAGATGACATAGTTTATCCAGATAAAAATTCTTTCAAGTATATTTGAAGCATATTATTATCTATTTTTATTAATTCTTTTTAGATCAAAGAGATCACGTTCTGATTTAGCAAAGGAAAAAACTAAATGGGAAGAAATTCTTACATTGTTTACAGAATTTATGGAGTAAAGCTTCTGTTTAGATTTAAAGCTAAATTTAATAATTTAAATAAAGGTACATGCATACTAAAGGATTAAAGCCACCCAATTACAATAGAAGACCCAACGACTATTAGACATTTAAAACATTTAATTGCTAAATAAAATTTTTTTAAATAACAACACAAAATATTATTTTATAATAAATTTATTTCAATAATTGATAAAAAATGTTTATTTCCTTTAAATCGAACCCTTGGAAAAAAATTAATTTTTTTAAAAAACAAATTTTAATTCGAATTATATTGAATTGTAGTTTAATTTTCTCATTTGTCAAATAAGTGTTGAATATCGCTTTCAAAAATAGCAATTAAAGCCATTATGCCTTGGTAAAAAAATTTAAGTAAGATAAAAAACAAACTAGCTGCAAAGAAATTACCGACTCCAATTAATATTCCAAAACTTTGAATCAAAAAATTTACGATACTGTCGTCTTCTTTGTTTTCTGATAGCTCTGGTATCTGTGTAAAACGAAAAATTAGTTATAATATTCTTTACAAAAAAAAAGAAAGAGACTAACCATATCAACTAATGAAATGTAAAGAAAAGTTCCAGCAATAAACATGTAAGACATATTAGTAAACAAAACAAAGCCACCAATCAAAAGTCCAACAAGAACTCCAAACATGCAGAGTATTCCGCTTATGGCATTGAAAAAAATGGCCTTTTTCAACGATACACCTGCACGTCTTAGAACCGCAAAGTCTCCTATTTCATGTGGAAGTTCATGACATAAAACAGCAATAGCTGTGCCGAATCCAGTGGTTAAACTGGAACCAAATGAGACGCCAATGGCCAACCCGTCGGCAAAATTGTGCAAACCATCTCCCATCAGAACCATCCATGCAATTAATTTAATGTCAGTGAGTTCTTTTTCGTGTTTTTTATGGTGGTCATGATGAGCCTTTTCTCTTTGTGATTTATATATATGATGCTTGTGTGAGTGTCCATGGCCATGAGATTTTTTTATAGAATAGGATACTTCAGGATTACATAAGCAATTTGGGTTTGTTTCCAAGGGAATTAATTTACTTTCTGCTTCACTACTGTAGTTTGATCCTTGAGATGATGCTGTTGCTATGTTACACATATCAGCATTTTGTCCGTGCTTATGAAAATGCTTAACTTCAGTCTCAGAATCATGGTGCTCAATGTCAACATTACATGGATTGTTGGGTAAATATTGAGCAATATATTTCAAATCTTTATTTGCATGAAGCATGTAGTAAGATTGATCCGGCCCAGTTCTTTCATCAGAAATTTCCACGTGTATTTTGTCATCATGGGTCATTTCTAATTCTTTATGCTTGCAAAGAATAAACAAAATTGAAAAAAAAATACATATTTTTTACTTTTTTTTCTTTTCTAGCTCTTCGGATCATCATTACTTTTTCAATTAAAAAGAATAAATAAATTCCACCAACTGCGGCTAGTCCTTTGAAAACATCTGTACCATCATGAATGTGTTCTGTCTGGTCTGGTAGATGATCGACAAATGCATGTGGAATTAAATGCAATAAGCTATCTCCTGAAAGAGTTCCGACTGCTAATGCTACTAAAAATTGAAAAAAATACTTGAATTTTTCGGATTCAATGGACGGTACTACTAAATAACACAAAATACCAATTACGGTTATTACTAATGCTGATACAAAAGCCGAAACAAAGCCTAAATTCAATACCATTAAACAATTATTATTTAAAAGAAATTTCTTTTACTTGTATAATTTATATTATGAGTATTTTTTCTTGAAAAACAATATGTGAGTCCATGAGCAAAATAGGGGCCGCTGTTAAGAAAGCGGCCTGGGTCAATCAATGTTTTGTTTTCGTCTTTTGATTTAACAAAATTGAGCATCTCATCAAGCTTTGTTCTGAGGCAATCTAGGTTAATGTTTGGAGTTTCTTGGTGACTGTGGTCGTGCTCATGGTCATGGCTATCCACGTGATCATGGTCATGATTCTGCTCGATTATTTGAATTTTAACTGTGCTCTGAATATCCAAGCCGAGAGAATCTATGAACGGTTTTAACTGATTATACGTGATTTTTTGATGGTGTTTGGAAAAATTTGTAAAAAAGTTTTGAATTTTGGATTCCAATTCGGCTCTTAGATTTATTTTCCATTCCGAATTTTCTTCATTTACATGCAAGTGGGCATTTACGGTTGAAATAAAAATGATCAGACTTATGTAAAAAAATAGATTCATTTTTTCTAAAAAATTAAAACACGTTAGCCAAAATTAAATTGGGAAAATGTGGAAAGCAAGCAGAATTTGTAGTAAAATTTCTAGTCTTAAAATTTACTGAATAATGTATGAGAATGCTTATTTCAACTAAGTCTGCGTGTATTAGAAAACTCAGAACAAGTAATTTTCAAGTTGCAAAGCCAAAAATGATTGTAACTTATTTAAGCAAGATTTTTTTATGTTGGGAAATTATTTTCCCGTTTAAAATATTTAGATTTTAGTTTCAATAAAAATTTAAAATAATCTAATAAAAAAATTGTTCTATAGAAAAAGTTTTACATTTAACTTTAATTTCATTTTTTTTAGTAAGATGTTTTTTTAGTTTTGATGCTAATTTTTTTCTCAATTAAATTGAAATTCTATTGTTCTAAGTAATTTTAAATTTGATTTATTGCATTTATTTTTACTTAGTCTCTTTCTTTTTTAGTTTAAATGAATTTAAATTTCATCTAAAATTTTTTCATCAAAAGAATTTTAATTTAATTATAATAAGTTTAAAAAATTCACCTTTTAGCTCATTAGTTACAAAATTTTCAATACATTAAAACAAGGATAAGGAAATTAATTTCTTTTTTGTTTTTTAGATCCAAAGTCTTAATTGCATAATAAATGAGTTTAAAATAGAGCCGTAAATAAATAATGTCATCGATAGATGAATTAGCAAAAATTTCAACAAGGATTTTTTACTGGTAATTTATTTTGAAACTTATTCCACCATTTAAACCAAAACTTTGATAGATATCATACTATGTTTAGTAAAAGAATTTTTTAATTGAGGATTTTAGCGACATTTTGAATCGCTTCATCAATTAAATTTTAAAAAATTTAATGCATATGGGTAAATAGATTAGATTGATAATTAAAATTTTGACCTCTTTGTTATGTCTTGTAATAATTTTGACTTACTGGTCTACTAAGTTGCTATTTCAACTGTCTTAAACTTCGTTTTAATTGAGTGTTTTATCTTCTGTCATAGCATATACTTTAGTCTATAGTTTTGTTTAACTTTTTTTTTAAGCCCGGGATCATGAAACTAAAAAATTTTTAACGCAGTCAAGTTAAAAGTGATGTCTTTATGGGTGCTTCATCTCATTTTTATGCATGAAATTATTTTTGGATTAAAACCGTAAAATTCTCACCATACTCTTTCAAAATATTTAGGAATGGTCCAATCATGAAAAATTAACATTTTCATCTTTTTCTCATTCTTGAATCATCTAATGAATTATAAATTAAATTCGTTGGAATAATGTAAAGAAAACGCTAATAATTTATATTAATAATTTTTTGGTTATTTAAAATATTTTTTTACTAGAAATATCAACGTTTCAACTGTTTAGTTCTAACAAATCAGCGGCAAACAGTAATGAAAATAGATAAATATGAATAATATAGCTCAAATTTTATACCTCCTAAAAATACGACCAACTAGTATATCAGCTATATTTGTTAAATTGAAATATTTTTTATTGAAATTTTAAAAATATTTAAAAAAAAATAATCCTTTAATTTGAGTTATTTTTTTAATCAAAAAAGATTTTGTGTTAAAAAAAAATTTTTCAAAAAATATTCAAAAATTATTCATACTTTTTTGATTCTTAGTTTTTTTTCAAATTTTTAATAATATATTGTTAATTAAATAGTTATTTCGGACAAAAATTTAGACTATTTGGGAGACCGGTCAAATGACCGCAAAAAACCGTCCGTGATTTGGATCGATCCGCATCCGATCCTATTAAATATCAATTCAAAAAAAAAATTAATTTATTGTCTGGATGGTTGATAAAAAAGTGTAAATTATAGGATTTTTAATTTTTAGAAAAAAGTTAGTTTAATAGCGCATTATTTAACTTCCGAAAAGTGTTAAAAAAATAAAAGTCATATTCTCAGATTGAGTTTATTCTTTAAATTGTGCATAAAACATAATTTTCAACTCTTATCAACCAGAATATGCATATTTATATATTTTATTTATTCAACCAACTCAAACTTCTTCCTTTTTTAAGAAATAATTTTTTTTTTTATCAATTTCTTGTAACAATTGGGTTTAAACGAAGGCGTAAGCCATTCGGACGAACCTAGGGCTTGTCCTAAAGTATATTTTTAATAAATAAAATCTAAGATAATTCTAAGATATCTCTGTGATACCAAATATTTAAATAAATAAAACCGATTTTAAATAACATATTCAATCAGATTTGAGATAATCAAACTGCACTGATCAAAATTTTATTTTAAATTTAAAAAAAATAAAAAATAAGGCTCAACAAAATTAAGAATATCATTTTAATTTTAAAAATTTTGAAATACGAACTTGAGCAAAAAAATATTTATACCTTTTATTAAATTTCGTTTGGCTTCTGTAATTTCAAAAAAACTTCAAACATTTTTGTCTAAAATGGGATTTTATTTGAAAAAAAATATTATAAGACTATAAAATATTATAGTGATTATCTTTCTCCTAATTGCTGTTTTGAAAAATAAGACCGAATTTCTAAATAATCATAAACGCGGTCGCCCTAAAAACCTGAAAATACCTTAGTAAAATTATAAATTTAATATTTATTAATTTATTTGAAAAAATTTAATTATTAATTTGAAAATTTAATTTATTAATTAATAAATGTAATATAAAATCATATATTCTTTCTGGATACGCTTCTAAAAAATTAAATAATTTTTTAACTGAAAATTTTATTATTAAATTAATTTATCTCATTATAGAATAATATAAAATGACTTTTATATATTGGTTGAAGGTTTGAAAAATTTATTTCTGTTTTAATATTAACTGATTTTAGAAATCTCTTTACTCTTTTCTTTCATTTCTTTTTTTTCCGTCATTACTTGGTAGATTTTTTTTTGAGACGTCACTGTAAACGTTCACGTCACTTCTACTGTAACATTTGACTCGGATTTTGATCCCGTGCTACCCATATATGCTTTTTTTCACTAAATATGTTTTCTCTGATAGTTTAAAATTGGTTTGAAATCAAATAAAAGTTTAAAAATTTTACTTTCAATGCAACTTATTTTATTTGAAAATTAACTTATGTTTAACACTTATTAGTTAGAAGTCTAGTGATATTTAATGATAATTTTTATATCAATTTTGCAAACCTCTATAAGCTCATAATTATTATTATAATTTAATAATACTATGACTACACAGTTTTTAATTCTTGTTTAAATCACAAACTGTTTTAGTCACGAGATTCTAAAATTCGTCCATTATAATGTAATATGTAATAGTTATAATCATGAGTTTTTAGAATGTTACAAAAATAGAGTAAAAAATTAGCGTCATATCATAAAATATCAAATAACTTAATTATTGTTTAACATAAGTTAATTTTTAATAAATAGATTGAATTGATAATAAATTTTCAATTTCAAACCCCTTGTATACTGTCTGAAAAAAAAACATTATTCTTCAAGAATTCACAAAAAATTTAAAAATCTAACTTTGGAATGTAGCATTGTCTTAAAATTTCAGATTCTTGCTGATATTATTTTTTTTTAAGAAAGCTAAAATTAATTTTTTTTATTTATTTATTCATTATTTTTTAATTTATATTAAGGATTTGATATTTTAGACAAGTCCAAATATTTTTATTTTTTTAAATTTTCACCATATAAAAGTATCTTTCAAATTTCAAAGTAATTAAATTTGATGTCAAGTACAGGTAGTAAACAATTCGTAAAAAAAGTTATTGTAAAAGATCCAGTGATTCCTAATTACCGGATTCATCTAGATAAAAATGATTATCGCAAAAGCTTCTTGATGAATGACTCAATTAGGAGTCAAGCTATTAACAAACTCATAAAAGTTAGCCGAGATATAAGTAGTGTTTTGAATACATATACACACTGGGCATGGCTAGTTATTACAGATAGATATTATTTGATTATTGAATATGGCACAGATGGTATTGTTGTGAGTGTTTACGAAAAAGCTACAAAGAGTTTAGATGATGCTTTATCTATTGTTATGGGAGATGGTCATGTATACTTGAATGATGAGTATACGACTAGTAAAAATGTTGGAATTATTTTTGATTATGTAATTTCTATGCAAACAATTTATCCAAGTGAAAATTATAATGCTATTAACCACAATTGCAGAGAATTTTTTTTGAGCCTCGGTTGCTCAATTTTTGGGGAGGATTTTTGGCCTATCGAAGAATTACCTATTCCAGGTATGATGCTCAATAATTCTCTTTGCCGCATTATATAAACGAATTTAAAGTTTTCGTTAATTTAAATAAAATTCTTGATTTAATCTCGACCTTTATTTTCACATTTAACCTAAAGCCAGCTCTATTTTTATCTGTTGCTCTTTTTCACGTTCAAGTTTTTCTTTGACTTGTTTTAGTTCGGCTCCAGTACTCTCATTCAAAATGCAATTTAAATCAATCGTTTCTTTGACCAATTTAAAATTTGTTTCAGTCAATAATTTATTTACTTTTATGGTGCAATCGTTGGCATTTGCGGATTAGTTGTTTGATTTCGACATTCATCCATTCTTGGTCAGCTTTTGTTTTAGCGATACGAAGAGGCTGGTGAAGATCTTGGCGTATAGAATGGCTTGCATGAAACGATAGATGGAGCAATGTGGGTTAGGTTTATGCTTACATTATAAGCTTTTTAAGCATTAATTTTTGTTAATAATAATAATAATAGTTAATATTCTACGGTCAAGTTTAGTTTAACTAAACTGACAAAGCAGGAAGACTAACATAATCCCGCTATAGTAGACTTTTCGTTATTTTTGTTTCTACCGACATTGTCCAGTC
>PJRA01000549.1:1511873-1537143 GCA_016987375.1 Brachionus koreanus | reverse complement strand
AATCATTTAGTACTTCTAAAAACTCTTCACTTGCCTTGCATCCACTCCCTAACACAGTTCCGCCATCAACTTCCCATTTGATTGCGGGATAATTAAAATCACCAAACAAAAGCAAATTCGATAAAAATTTTCGCTCAAAAAGGAATTGTTCTATTTTTTTAATTTAACCAAATTTCACTAAACCGAAATTATTTTGAATTTAATTTTCGACATAAAGTCTCATTAAATTCTTTATTAAATTAAAAAATTTCAAGTCCCCAATTAAAAAATAAGTTTCTGAATCAATTTTTATCAAATTTTTTGCACTGTTAAATAAAAAAGTTGAGTTTTAGTTTGATTTTAAGATATTATATTTAAAGATGGTGTTTAAAATTTAAATTAAAACAAAAAGGGTACAAGATTCGGCAGTAGTGAAAAGATCATGTTGTGTTTTTGGTCGAATTTCCAAAGAGTAATACACTTTGAGCTGATTCCACACTATATGAATGTAGAACTTTGTTTACAACAATTATGACTTAAAAAATATCCTTCTTTGGTCAAACGAAAGCCAGGTATACTTCTTCAAGATAAGGCAATATCTCATACATTTGGAAGAACAATGGCAAAAAAAGAAGAACTGGGTTAAATTTTAGGTGTATGACAAGAGTTAATTTTTATCTTAAGTTATTTCAAAAAAAAAATTAATTTTTTCCAGAAAATTTCAATTTAATTCATTTAATATTTCGCACGATTTTAAATTGAAATTTCAAAAAATGTAAAAAAGCAAAATTTTGCTTTTTGTTATAAATAGATTATTTACATTGCAGCAATAAGAAGTTATTCCGCAGTTTAGGGACAACCAGTAAACTCTGTGTTGGATGGAAGCAGTTGGTCAAAAAGGTACTGGAAAAGGAGATGAGCGTCTCCCTATTATCCACTAGGATAGAAAGATACACATTATTATAAGTTGACCGTAGAATAATCACTATTTTTAGTATTATAATGATCAATATTTAAATTTAAAAAAAAAAATTTTTCAAGATAAAAAATTCATTCTTTTATCTTAAAATATATTGTAACTAAAGGAGTAAAACTGTCTAGATTTTAAAAAAATTAAAATAAATCCTTTTGTGTTAGAAAAATAATTATTAAATTCCATATGGAAATAAAATTAGGTAAATGCAATTTTTTTCACTTAAAAAAGTTTTATAATATATAAAAAAAAATAGAAATTTTTAAACAATTTTTTTTATTCCAATTCAGAACATAAAACAAAAATAATATTTTTTATATAAGTCAAATGTTTAAAACCTAAAAACTTATAACTAAAATAAATGGAATAAATATTTTAGCAATATTTAGATTGATCAAGTGGCTCAACTGGCTTATTCGACTTGACATCACTAGTCGATGAAACTTCACTTGGACCGCTATTTCCAAACTCTTCTTCAGCATGATTAGTTCTTGACTCAGACAAAACTTTAAATCGCCTAATTGCCTCTTGCACCGACACTGCACCATGTACCTTATTATCTCTAGTTCTTACATTGACAGTATTAGCTAATTTTTCCTGTTCTCCAATAACTAAAATAAAATTGTAATTATCTAGTTGAGCATTTCTGACTTTTTTGTTCAATGTAGTTCCTGAGTCGGCATTGTAGTCACATTCAAATCCAGCTGCATATATCTCATCCTTCACTTTTCTGGCATATTCATCAAACTTATCGCTTATGGTCAAAACAATACATTGTCTTGGAGACAGCCAAAATGGCCACTTGCCACCAAAACTTTCGGTCAAAATAGCGATCATTCTCTCAACTGAACCCAAAATAGCTCTGTGAATAATAACGGGTCTTTCTTTGGTGCCTTGTTCGTCAGCTGCGTCGTAGTGAAGATTAAATCGTTCGGGTAGCTGAAAGTCAAGTTGAATGGTGGCACATTGATGTGAACGTCTGAGCGCGTCCTGGATGGTAATGTCTATTTTTGGTCCATAAAATGCGCCATCGCCTGGATTTATGGTCCATTTTTGACCGAATTCAGTTAGAGCTTCCTCTAGCTGTTTCTCTGCTTTATTCCAGGCTTCTATTTCGCCTAGATACTTCTCAGGCCTAGTGCTCAATCTTAAGTCAAAGGTAAAACCGAAAATTCCATAAATATGCTTCAAGAATTCTAAACAACTGGTTATTTCGCTTTTTATTTGAGATTGCATGCAAAATATGTGAGCATCGTCTTGTTGAAAGCGTCTTACTCTAGTCAAGCCAGTCAAAGTGCCTGATAATTCATTGCGATGAAGTACACCAAAATCTGCCATTCGAAGTGGAAGCTCGCGCCATGATCGATTTCGAGATCCGAACATGAGACAATGACCGGGACAGTTCATCGGTTTGAGGGCAAATTTTTCTTTTTCAGCTTCGAATTGAAACATGTTTTCAGCATAATGCTGCCAATGGCCCGAAGTTACCCATAGCTTGTAGTTATAGACATTTGGCGTGATTACTTCTTGGAATCCTCGCTTTCGGTATTCACTACGGATCAAATCAACAAGTTTATTGTAAATAATGGCACCTTTTGGGTAGAAAAAACAACTGCCCGGACTTAATTCGTGGAAAAAAAACAATTCTTGTTCGACACCAATTTTACGATGATTTCTCTTGGCCGCTTCTTCTTGAAAATGCTGCCATTCTTTCAGTTGTTTCGAGTCCGGAAATGAGATACCATAAATACGCTGTAAGCTTTCGCGATTTGAATCACCTTCCCAATACGATGATGAGTTTTTGGTCAATTTAAATGCTTTGATTTTGCCAGTGTGTCTCACATGCGGACCTCGACACAAGTCAATTAAAGGGCCACATCGGTAAACAGTCGTAGTTGGGGTATTTACTTTTTCGTTTAATATTCTCACTTTAAATTGATTGTACTTTGAAAAATTAATATAATTAATAAATAAATTTTTATTTTTTTTTAATTTTGTTACCCCAAAAAGTCTCAAAAGATCTTCTTTGCTAATTTCTAGTCTTTCAAAAGCTTGTTTTTCGTTAGCGCCTTTTTTCATTATTTTTTCTAGTTCCTCAAAGTCATTGCTCGAAACTTGCCTATTGTCTAAATACATGTCATAGTAAAATCCGTTTTCAATCGGAGGTCCATAGCACAAACATCCACCATAGGCTAGTTCCATGGCTTCGCCCATTAAATGAGCAGTTGAGTGCCAGAAAACGAACTTGCCTTCTTCATCTTCAAATTTGAGAAGTTTTAAATTACAATCTGCCTCTAATGGACGATCCAAATCCCACAATTCATCATTTACTTTAGCTATTACAGTATGTTCGGCCAGACCTTTGCTTATTTTTTCGGCAATTTTTAATGGGGTAGTTCGCCATGATTCGCCATCCATTATTCTGCCATCTGGCAATGTTACCTTAATCGGCACAACTGGCTTTGATTCCAAATCGTTTTTGTACTTTTGCATCAATTCATCCCAAATTTTGAGTCTATGCTCAATAAAATCTGGTCTTGGACTTAGCTATAAACAAGATTTAAATTTATTTTCTGTTTTTGTTAATTTAATTTATTTTTACTTCACAAATTTTTTTAACTCCGTCAGTCATATTTTTTTTACTTAATATTGATGAGGAATGAACAAATATTTTTGAATAGTTGTCAAACTTTATCTGACTTTTTAGTCTTAAAAGCTTTAAAATTTTCAGCGAAGCCGTATTTGCTATTAATAAAAATAAAAATTTTTTTTAAATAAAATTTCTTTATTTAATAGAATAAATATATTGAAATATTTTTGATATATGTTGCAATTATTTCAATTTTAAAATGATAGATTTGTGTTTGCCACGATGTTTTCGTGCTAATTTTATGAAAATAATGAGGAATTTATGCTATTTTCAAATTATCAACAACTAGTCTTAGTAAAAGTAATTTTTTTTTCTATTATTATTCTAGTAATTGACTGAAATGTGCAAATTTTCCATCATGCAGTTAAAATTTAGAAAAATAAAACTAAACAAATCTTTCATTACATAATTTTTTGAATTTTATTTGAAATAACAAAAATTTAACAAAATTAATAAGCAACAAATTTGTTTTAATTTTGATTTGTTTGAAAAAATTTACTAAATTTTATTAGATTTGAGAAAGTAGACAAAATTCCTCTAAAATTTTTTTAAAATATCAATTTTAAATATCTTAATAGGGCATCTTAGATATTTTTTCAATAGCTTTAAAAATAAGCTTTAAAAAAATGCCATTTAAAATTTCTTTTTTGAATTATTAAAAATTTTTCAATGTTTTTTAAGCTGCAATAATTTCTTAGTCCTTCTTAGAATTTGGAATTAAATTCTCTTTTTAAATTTTAGCTTTGATTTTTGTTAAAGTTAAATTTCGATTTTTATGTGTATTTTTATTTATTAATTTTAAATATAAATTCAAAATAAAAGTTTAATAAAAAAAAATAAAAAGAAAGTTATAAACGGTATGTTGAAAAAGAGAGAAAAAAATTCTTTAAATTAGAAAATTTAATATAAATATTTTTTCAATCACGGATAATTATTATTCATTTTTCTATACTTTTTATTTGATTTTTATTGTTTTATTTTTGACTTTTGACCAACTCATATCAAACTAGGAGTTTAGATGAGCAGACTATCAGCGATTCATCCAATAATTCTTCATGTCAAGATACAATATTTTTGACAACAACAAAAAAAGTTAAAAAAAGAAAAGTCTTAAGTGGATATTCAAGAACAACCAAGAAGCAAAATTTTGAGATTTCAAAAAAAAATTCAAAAGTAAGCAAAAACTCAAGCAAAAAACAAACTTTTTCCAAAGCCTAAATCAGGTCACTTGTTAGTCATAATAAAGATAATTTTTTCAAAGTTGAATTGCATGATAAAGAAATGTTTTATCTGTAGTTGCTTTTTTCACTTAGACAAATAGATTTCTTCTGACAAATCTGAAAATTGGATGTGTGGAGAAGCCAAATCGAGCATTTTATTGCAATAACTGTATATAAAGATTTAATTAATAATTTTACAATTTATACTAATTTTTGAAAAAATAATAGTATAATTTAAATAAACTTTAATTTAGCTATTTAATAAAAATTTAAGACTTATAAATATGCTAAGTGACATGTCACTAATGTCAAGACAAATGTTAAAATATAAAAAGGCAATTTTGGACTATTTTCAAAGTTAGTGACATGTAATTATATCTTTTTTAAAAACAAGGTTCGATATTTAACGACATTTCAGTTTAGTTGGATATTCTGAATTTGTGTCATGCATCAAAAACCAATATTGAACATTAAACCAAAACCATTTGGTGAGAAAAAAGTAACGACGAATTAACTTTATTATCTAATATTTAGTTTTAACAATATAATTAGATAAAAAAAAATGTTTATCTAAAATGCTAATTAGAATTAAAATAAAACAATAGAAAAATATTAAAATAATTTTATTAACGTTAAATTAATATAAAGAAAATAAAAAACAATTTTTTTTTCGAATAACCTTGAATGTAAAAATTAAAATTATTCTTAAAAAAATTGAAAAATAACATTTTATAAATAAATATTTTTTTTCAAATCAATCAAATCAGAAAAAAATTGACTTTCTTTGATTAAGCAATATTTGGGTATGTACCCAATCTGGCCTGTTTGGATGTTTTTGGCCATATAATAATTTTCAATCCGATTATCTGAAGTATTTTCAACTATAAATTTTTCCATATATTGAGCAGATAACTCATAAAAGTAGGTTGAACTGAATGTAATGCAACATATATAAATTTGGCTTTGATATTCGTGATCTTCTTGCTGGCTAAGATCGAAAAAAGCTTCGCCACGCTGGTCTAAACGCTTAATATACTCAAAACAATCATCATAAGGACATGTGTATTCGTCTTCTCTGATCATTTTTACTTTTATTTTATTGCATCTTTTATTTAAATTTTCTGGTAAAAATTGATTGTTTGAATGAGCATCTTTTGATTTAAATAATGATTTTTTAATGAACTTTTTTAATTTCTCAAACATCCTACATATGAAGTTTCCAAAAAAGCCCAATACTTTTATACATTGAATTAAACATTTCGTGCTGATTTCTATTACTATTAAATTACATTGAAGAACTTGTTACGAGACATTTGTATTATTATTAGAAATATAAGAGACTACAGGATATTTGTTTACAAAAACTTGATTTAAATGGACAAAAATGAGGAAAATATTTCGGGCATTATTGATATGAAAAATGTTCTCAAGTTTTAAAAGTATTCAAGTGTTCACAAAAATCTTTTAAAATTTATATTATTTATTTATTTGTGGTCTGTACCGAGCTAATGCTCCTTCAGATTAAAAAAATAAAAATAAAATGTTTGTATTTCTTGATTCGGAGCCGACTTTGTTTTCCTCCACCAAACTAATAACTAATGAAATTGAATGACCCAGTCATGTCCCAACATACCTCTCACTCAATTCTAAAGTCAATTTAAAAAAATTATATATTAAATATATATAAGTAAATTTAGATTTAGATAATAGAAAAATAAATGCAAGATTTTTTTGGTCTAATTTAATATTAATTGAAACAAGATACACATTTAATTAGTGTGTGAATTATTTATTCCATGCTTTATTTTTTAGCTAAGATTCTCACATATTTGATTATAAATTAATTAGATAATTATTATGCTACCGCAAAAAAGTTTCAATTTAGAATTTTTTAAATTCATATCAATCATTATATTTAATTTTTGTACCCATTCAGTATTCGATCTTTTCTTTCGTATCCAAAAAATTGTTGATTCTTTTAATAGAAAGAAAAAAGTGAACGCTTTGTTTTTTTACATTTCGAAAGCTTTTGATAGGGTCTGGCATGACGGATTAATATTCAAGCTAATATAAATGAACCTCCCACACTACTTTATTCACTGGATAAAGTCTTTTCTTTACTCAAGGAAATTTAAAGTAAACGTAAATGGTCATATTACTGAGGAATTTTCAATTACAGCAGGATAACCTCAAGGCTTGGTTATTGGTCTATTATTATTCAGTATTTTTATTAACGATATCCCTAGAAAAAACAAAACAAACAATGAATACTCCCTCCTTTTGCAGACGACCTTGTCATCTTTTTTATTTATAAAAAATAGGGTAATTTAGAAAATAAAATCAATAAATACTTGAATGAACTAGAACAGTAGCTTCGCAAGTGGAAAATGAAAATATCAGTTGAAAAGTCTTGTTCGATGGTCTTTTCAAAACAAAACAAGGAAAAGACTGATCTAAACTTAAGAATCTATGGAAATAAAATTATTAGACAAAAAGAGACAAAATTTCTTGGGTTAAAATTAGATTCTAAATTAAATTTTAAACCAATGATAGATGAAATTAAGGAACGCTGTAATTCAAGTCTCAATTTAATAAAGATTTTATCGAGTAAATCTTTACAAATCTTTAGTTGGATCCATTTTGCATTATACTTTTTCATGTCTTAATTCATTCTCTGAAATTAATATTAAAAGAATACAAGTAATCCAAAATTCAGCTGTTCGGTCTATTCTAAATCTAAAATACGACACACCCTCAAATATATTACATCACGAGGCATTAAATAAACTTAAACTACTAACAGTCTCCAATCGACTTTTTGAGTTGAGTGAGAGATTTGTTGGAGCGGGGTTGAGTCAGTTTAATCCATTGGTTGTCAGACTGGTGAAAGAATACAAAGAGGGCTTTGAATCAAGATATATCGAATACCCGACTCCATTGTGTAATTGCTGCCTAACCATTTCTTCTTTTTTCCCTGAACAATCAAACAATTAAAAAAATGAATCTGTAACTAAATTTTATCCGTAACTTTATTGAAATTTGATTGGAGAGATATTGGATAGATTGAATTTTGAGTAATTGAATCAAAAACCCATTGTGCAAAATGCATAAGCTGATTCAAAGTTGGTATCACCATTTTTTTAAAATTCATTTAGATTGATATTAACAGTGAATATTGCTATTTTTTTAAAGTAAAATCCAATTTAAAATATAATCAAATTTATTTAAAAAAAAGAGTCTTAATGTAAATAATTGAGTATAAAATAAAAAATGTTATGTTGAATTATGCCAGCATATTTTATACACGACGCCTTCGTCTGAAAATTCCCATTTTACAAATAAAGCTGAGAAATATTATTGAGAAAATCAATGAAATTATTCCAAGTACAATTAAAACAAAGTTAATTGGTATCATTTTTTTATTAGACTTTGTGAATGCTGTACCTGAATAATAGAACCCAATGCCCATTAAATTTACAAGTATTAAGCCAGTAATTAGAATGGAAATGGACGCAGTATGAACAATAAAAACAAACATAAGTGAACAGTAATTTTTCCATTTAACAACACTTAAGGCTGATATTCCAAGAAAAATACATACAAGACCTCCCCATAAACCGCTTCCTATTGCAAAAACTCCATTGTTCGTGATACTTATTATTTCCAGCGTTATCAAGCAAGTTCCGATCATTATTGAAACAATTGAATAGACAATCGCAAATTTCGATGGATATTTTTCTTCAATCACCGTTTTAATAATATCTTTTTCATTTGATGTATTCATTTGAAAATTATTGATAATATTAAACGAATCTACTCTTTTGTTAATCATTTCTCAAGTTTGAAGACTAATTTTATAATAAAATTATAGTTGATTTCAATTTTTTGAATGTTCAACCTTTAATTTTAGATAAATGTTTTGAAATATTATTTTTAAAATTACATTGCTTTTTAAAAAAAAATCACACCATTAGTAAATTATTCTATGAAAATGATATTAGATATAAATTATTAAAAACATAATAAAATAGCTTAAGATAATAAACAAATAAGAAATAAAGTAAATTATTGAATTCAATTTTGACACCTCTACAGTTAAGAATACTGGTAATAAATATTTTATAAAATTATTCAGTTACTAAAAATTTTCTTTTTTAAAATGACAATAATTGAAAAATAGATCATCATAATTGCAGTATCTAAATAGCCTATAAAATTAAACAATTTTTAAAGCAGGAAAATTGAATATAAAAATTCTATACTGTTAATTCTGTGAGTATTTATGGGTGCACATCTTTACGTTTACCATGAAAAATTAATTAATCTGACATTCATCAATTTATGGTCATATTTTAAATTTAAAGACAACGACCAGATTTACATTTTTAGAGAAAAATATATATTATTTACGAATTAAAAAAAAAATGAAAAAAATTAATTATAAAAAAAAAAATATTTATTTTAATTTTATAATTTTAAATTAAATTTTTAAGTTAAAAAATATTCGTTGATTCCTTTATTTTTCTTTTTTTGATTTTTTTAGATAAACCAAATCAATTATTTAATTCAATCTAATCGATGTTTAAATTTTTGTCTTTGTAACAAATAATTCTAAAGAGAGAAACATAATTTTATTTTTTAAGATTTTTTATTGTAGTTAAATTTTATATTTTTAAAGTGAAAAATCGTATTAGAACTTGTAATAAATTTCATGATTAACCTTCAAATTATGCTAAGATTTTATTATGAAATATTACTATAATGATGATTTTATTTTGTCATCTTGATCACTTTCCTTACAAAATATCTTGACTGGTTTAGAAGCCAGAGTTTGAAAATTTTTAATTTATATTATAGATCCTAGTTAAAGAATTTCAAAATTTAAATGAAGAAATTTTTGCTAAATAAAATTCTTAAATTTAAAATAAAGAATTATTTTGTTTTGTGCACTGATCGACTCATATTTGAATCAGTTTTTGAGCTTTTAACGATTTGGTTGCATACTAAAATTTAATATAATAAAATTTATTAAAAAATAGTGCAGCGCGTTGTTGTACTATTATTACCTAAAATAACTTCAGATAGTTAAAATTTTATTTTAATTGAATAAATGAAGTGTTAATAAGTAGACTATGATAAATGCACTGCAACTAAGCCTGTGATTAGTCTTGAAATTGAGAAATAATTCTTAAAAAGTAAATTCTTAAAAAATGCAAAATCATAATTTCTAGTCTAACCGCTAATCAATTCAAATGAAATTCTATTAAAAATTTTTATTAAACAAAATAAGAAATTTTCAATTTTTAAGGGTACACAAAACAAAAATTATTCTGACTCTATTTAATGAGAAATAATTCAGTATTCTTATCACATTTTTATTCCAATGTGAATTTTAGTTCTTTTTCTTCTTTATCTTCACTCAGGTCACTCAAGCTGCTCGAGATTTTTAAATTATTTTTTTCGAGTTCAATCAACTTTTCGATTTCATTACTCTCATTTAAAACGTAATGTAAATATTCTTTTAATAATCGACAAACATAATTGCAACCAGTGGGCATAATTCCCTCACAAAATGAAATATGACCACCATACTTGGTCCAAACCATGGCTGTGTAGGGATTTTGCTTTATTTTTTCAACGGGAAATGCCCTTGCCGGACTGAACATGTCATCTCCAGCATTTAAAAAAATAGTCGGAACCTTAATGTTCTGAATTTTGGCGTCTAAACAAGCATCTTTATAATAGTCTAGCCATGAAGCATAGCCGAATTGTTTGCAAACAAATTTAATGTCAAATTCTCTCAATGAACTACACTGTTAAAGATAAAAAAATAAAAACTAAAAAATACAAAATTTTTTTTCTTAGTCTTACTCGTGCTATTGCAGCGCAATCATAGCGCTGATCAGCCTCAAATAAATGCTGGTATCTTGGAAAAATTTTTTTTTTAAATTTTCAAAACTAATTGAATTCTAGAAATTTACTTTGAAAAATATCTGCTCAAGGATCGGCTCAAATGTCGATTAAACATAAAAAAATTGTGGGTCTTTTCCAATTCTTCACATGAGTAAATAGTGTTCATTGGTGCTGATACAATCAGGGCGAAAGAAATCAAAGAATCTTCATACTGTTTTGCCAAATAGCCACCGAGTTTAATGCCACCCAAACTAACACCAACTGCAAATATTTTATGCTCTTTGAATTTATCGTGAACATGGTTGACTACCATATGCAAATCACTGGTGTCTGTAGCACAGTAGGTCCTTGGTGTTGTAAGTTCGACCTCGATTCCTCGATAATTCATAACCACTGCAGTGCATCCCTCTTTTACCGCCTTGTCCACTAAATGTGTAACATAATTGTCCTTTGAACATCCGGTTAGACCCGGAAAAACGATTAGAATCACTTTTTTTGGTGCATTTAAGTTAACCCAATCGATAGCAACTAAACCACCGTCGTCTGCTTTCAAGATTTCTCTAACATAATCTTGTTTAATGCATCTCTGGATAAAAGCGAAAAAAATTGTATTTAGCGCTGCCGGAAAGCACCAAATAGTTGGTCTATAACCTGTATGGACAGAAGTGAATTTGTCCAGCATTTTGTGCATAAGAGAGCCCTCTTTGGCAATGATATCCGTTTTCTAAATGAGTAAAAATCAAAATGATGTCAACAATAAGATTAAATATGCTCTTACCGATAAATAAGCTTTAATGTACCATAGTAAATAGAGACAAATGGATATGTAGGCAATGTTTTGGCGCAGAATTACCAATTGCATCGAGTAAATCGTCTCGTAAATGTTTGAAACTGATTTGGTTCCATTTGAAACCAAATTCAGTGGATATAGTAGAGTGTCGAATACGGCCGAGCTAATTAATGCGATTGTTGACGACATTATTTAGCCAATGCTTAAAAAAAATATATATATCTCTATGAAAAATAAAGAAATATTGCTCATAAATTTGATAAAATTTATCAGAATTCTCTAGAATTTTAAATTATAATAATTAATAAAATTGTGATAGTAAATAAATTCTGAAACTGATGTTGTTATAGGGAATTGAAAATTTAGCTTATTTATTTATAGAATGATTGGTTATTTTTGCTCGGTCTAAATTTAGACCATACAAAAAATCAAAAACAATGTAAAATAATTGTTAATTTTAAATAATGAAATAAATCGAAATTTTTTTTTTCAAAAATTATTCATTGATCGAAAAGTCTGGTTCCAAAGTCTAAAGACCTTGTTTTTCACATTAAATTAAACCAAAATGAACTTATTTAACTAGAAATAAATTATTATGATTCTAAAACGTGATTGTTTAATTACTTACAACAAAATAAATTATAAAAAATAAAAGTAATTTTTTAGATCAGACCATATATGATATTCAGATTATACACTTTATTACTTTAAGTGATTAACTTTTATTTTTAAAATAATTAAAAGAAAAAACATTCCCAAAATTCATAATTTTTGAACTTTTATATTTTATATGTTTGCATGATGTTTTTAAAAATATTTAAAGCAAGCATTGCAATTTTTAAAAAAGCAAGCTATATGATTAAGCAAAGTTTTCATATTTTTTAAAAAGTCTTAAATTAAAATTATCCAAAAAATCGATTTTTATGTCAATCTTTAATTCAAATTTTTTTCTTTTTTACTCTTATTTGTGGTAATCGATTGCTGAAGAGAGTGTGCATTAATATCTAAAGTCACATATGAAGTAGATCAGTTCAAATTTAAATTAGCAAAGCAAAAGCTATTTTAACATTTGAGCAAATTTTTAGGATTTATTTTTTTCAAGGATTTGAATTTTATCTAAATTTTATTTAAAACAAAAAACTAAATAAAAAATAACTTGAAATAGTTGATTCTTAGATAAATTTTAATTAAAACGTAGACCTTCCTCAATTGTATAATACATTCTCGCATTATATTCAGTTACGTCATTACCTCTATCCATCAAAACATTAGTTCCCCAAACAGAAAATGTTCGGTTATCAGTATGCTGATCTAAAACTATAATGGAGTTCCAAGCGCCACAAGCCAAGAATAAAGCTGTATGAGGCTTAAATTGAGGATAGCGATGTGTAAAGGGATATTGATCACTTTCTCTCAGAAATGTTCCTATGGCAGTATATTGTGCTGGTGGTCTATTTGTCTTGCAAGCCTCTTGAACGCTTATTCCACGTCTCCATGCAGTTGGTCGATGCAACTGGTAATCACAAGCTTTTTGTATGCCATAGGTTTCACATAATTGAAAAACTGAATTTTGACACGATAATGCTCTCATCCGTTCAGCGCGATAACATACCACTCAAAATTAAAATGACAAATTCTGTTGATAATTTTTAAAAATTAGTACAAGTAATACATACCTGCTTGAACCATAGAAATTTTTGTCGAAAAATAAAAGACTATTAAACTTAAAAGAAACTTTTTCATTGTAATAATGTAAATTTTGTATATATTAATTTTCAATGGAACATTTTTATATATTAATTTTAAATTATTTATAGAATTAATTAAAAAAAAATTTTTTTGAATAGATAACAAAAATAGAATCTTGAATAAAGTTATTTTAATCATTTAACAGAAAATTCGTAATTAACTTAAGACAAGAGATTTTAATCAACAATTAGATTTTTGTAGTATTTTAAAGACATTAGGATTATTTCATTTGTTTAGAAAAAAAAGACCATCTCTAAAAAATAAAATTCCTGATTAAAATAAATACAAAAATGTGTTAAACTAATTGAAAAAATCCAGATTATTATTCTTCAGAAACAACGTGTATTACAAAAACCCTTTGGACCCAATCTTAATCACATCAAAATGATAACAAACTTTAATTTTATAATTTTAATCCGATGTAATTATTTCTTTCTCAAATTTCTTTCTCTAATTGTAAAAAAAAAGTATATTTTTTAAAGTATATTAAGATTGGAATCATAAGGGCTAAAAAGGAGAAGCTGTCATTCCGGAGCTTCCTCAGAATAACTTTCCCTAAATTATTTTTTAGATAAAAATAAATAAATAATTAATTAAATTGGTTTATACGCTTAATTAATTTTGTTAACAATTTAATTTTGTTAACACTAGAAGCACCAAACGAGTCATTTTGACTCATTTGAAAAATTTTTAAATCCTCATATCTTTTGAATGGATTTTTCAAATAAATATATCTTGTTTGAATTATGTAGATTTTAAAATTTTCTTTAAAAAATGATATTACTTTATAAAATTCTTTTAGTTTTTTTATAAAATATTTATGAATTAAAAAAACCTGAAAAAATGCTTGGTGCTTCTAGTGTTAACGCTCATTTAAAAAAATTCCAAAACACCTCTTTATAATTGTATCCTTTATGTCTAATAATTAAAATGTAAATGCATCATATTTGGTTATAGCTTTAAAAAAGATTATTCAGCTGATGATGCTCCGCACAATTTTCTTAAATAAAATAAGAAAAAGTTAATTAGCGAAGACAATTAGCTGTAGATGCAATAATCAATGTCTTTGGTTTAATTTAGCTACTACTTAATTTTTAAAAATATTAAAAATGGTCTTGCAGTAGTCGTGGACTTTTTTTAAAGGTCTAGAAATTCAGTATATATCAATCAGTATATAAAAATCTTTAAATATTTTCAAACATCAAATTTTATTGTATATTTATATAGAGCTCTTATTTTTTGTTGCAATCAAAATTTTTTTATAATGGTATCAAAATAAGAAAATGTAAGCACTTAATGCCTTCAATTTTATCAACCATCAATAAAAAAATCAAACGAGCTGATAAATTGACTCATCATTGACAAAAAGAAAAATTCAGACAAGATAACAAAAAAAATAAAAATGTAAACAAAAAAAAGGAATACCTGTTAGTCAAAAAATAAACTTAAAAAGAACCATGTGCAATCTACTTAAAAAAGTTAAAAAAAAACTGATTTATTTTATAAATATTTTTTTTTTTGATTTTTTTTAAATTTTACGAAATTTAACTTGTCTAAATTGTTTTAATTAATTTTTTTTTTTAATTTGATATAGCAACAGGATTTAATGTAGAATATTGAGTAAATTTAAAACAGCAAATTAAATTATTCTTGATGTTAAAATTTAATTGTTTATCGTAAAATTTTAACAATCAATTTCGGATTTGTTCCCTGTTCAACTCCTAATTATCAAACACAAAAAAATCATATATAAAATAATTCACAGACATAGCAATGTAAACTATGTTATTAATTGCCATTAATATTTATTCAATAAAGTAAACTTATCACATAAAGGAATATCTAAATCTCAAATATTTTTTTTGCAACATTGATTCATGTAATTAAGATTTTTTTTAAATTAAGAACAATAATTTTTAGTTTTAATATTTATTCTAATTGTAAAACTGCCTTATTGAAAATAAAAATCAGTTTGGGAAAAAAATTTTATTTCAAAACTTAATATAATAATGATATTTACAATTTTGTTTAAATAGTTTTATTTTGTCTAATAAAGTCTACAAAAAAAAATTGAGTTTAAAACCAAGTTTTGATATTTATATATATTTATTTAAAATAATATAATTTATTGGCTTATATATTATTTTGTATTTATTATTTTTCACTTTTTTTTTGGAAAATTGTCTTTAGGTTTTATTTGTTGAAATCAATTTTTTTTCCTTCAAATTTAATTTAATCAAATTCTGTTTAGAGTGTAATAATGTTTTCTAATCAGAGTTTAAGGCAAGTTAAATGAATTTCTTCAAGGTTTCCATGATTCAATAGCTTCAATTTGCTGTTCGTTTGAGTATGAATATAATTTAAACAATTTGATCGATGATATTTTTTTTTAATTCGTATATTCGAATTCCTTTCAGTTAAATTTGGTTCTCCATTTCTGAAATCTTCTCAGAGAAATTGAATTAGCCACTTTAATTGCAAATATTTATAACTAAATCAGGAGAATAATAATACAATACCTACCGATCCGAAATCTAGGCATATTCTTATGATTCAAAATAAGAATAGCAGTTTATAGGAATGCTTCTTTATGTTTCTTATTTAATTAATTTAAACTTTCATGTTGAATAAACTCCCGAAATCGTTTAAGTAGAGAATTTTTGACGAGTATTAATTTTTATCTAAAAAAAATGTGCGTTTAGAAATCTAACAATGGCATCAATAGATCGAAAATTTTCCTTATTTTTGTTGTATTAATTTTTTAAATTTTTTGTCATAAAATTTATTAAATAATTTTTTTTTTTTATATTTCATTTTAAACATTATGAACCAAACAAATATAAATTGATTATTTTTGGGGTGATAAACAATGAAAAAATTGGTTATCTTATGATACATGTTAATATGAAAAGAAAGCAAAATATGTGGTGAATAAAATAAGAAATTAAAAAAAAAAAATAATAATAATAAAAATATTTTAAAAAAATTGATTCAGTAGTGAATAACTATAATTAGAAAGCCGATTCTGAATAAATAGCATTATTTAAATAGTCCAGCAATAGATAAAGTCTATTCACGTATTTAAATAGAATCAATTTAATTTAAATATTCAGTTGAATGCCTAAGTAATGCCAGACATAATAAATACACATTTGAATTTTTTCCTTAAGTAAAAACACTATTTGACCCTAAACAAAAAAAAAATCTTAAAAAGATTCATTAATTCTGTCGTAAATAATTCCGTTGATGCCAAGCTGAGTCAGTTGTTGTCGCTTGTCCAAATCGTTAAGTTCATCGCCCCACGAATAAGCTAAGAAATTGGCTGCCTTGGCCGTATCCGAAAACAGCAAGTTAATTATGTGCAAATCTTTAGTAAGTTCTTCGGCATGTGCAACTATTCCGTGCAATGATTCAGCTCGAGCAAAGCTGAACGATCGCTGAGTATTTTTGCAGCGTGCATCTTTGTACGGCACCCATTTGTTGGTCACGCCGTTGGTCAAAAATAGCACTGGAAATTTGTTCTGTTTCATTCTGATACTTTAAGAAAAAAATTTAAGACTGGTTATTTTTAATTAGTATAAATAAAAATAATAATGTACATTGAACACAAATTGGGATCAAAAGTGCTAATTATGACACATCGTTGTTCATCTTGGCAACATTCGTACAATTCTTTGAGAATGCGGTCAACATATTGATTGCGATTTAGCCACTTCAAGTGATTGCTAATTTCATGAGAGCCATCTTCAAGATCCAATGGATATTTAATTTCTACATTAAATCCCAATTTGGAGTCCAATTGAGTGCACATTTCTTTCAGTGTCGGAAACATGAATTTACTAGTGAAAAAGTTTTGCAATTCATCTGATAGGTCTGTGTTTTTTAGAATTTTCTGAGAAAAAACTCGACTTTGCTTGACTTCATCATAAGTAAGCTGATTGACACCGATGCTCAAATACTTGCTCGAGTTTGTCTCAGCCAAACGATCAATGCAAAACATGAAATCATGGTACACAATTGGAATGTTGTCTTTGGTCAATACTACATCAAACTCGACCATTTGTGCTCCACGATTGTATGCTTCTCTGAATGAATCAATTGTGTTTTCCACATATCTTGAAAAGAAAATTTTTAGAAATAGATTTTTGGAATTTTTTGATTATTTTTAAAATGCCATGTTTATCTAGTCTCTGACATAGCTAACAAAGCATTTATATTTTCTTTTTTTTTTTCAAAGACTAACTCTGTTCCTGGCAGTGTACCAGCATCAAATGTTTTGCCCATACCTCTGTGTCCGATAGGTATACAAGATCTATTGAAGTGATAATTATAATTTTTTCTAATTTTATAATTAGATTCTTCATTTAGTGAAGTTATAAGCAAAACTTCGGTCTTTAGACTGCCAACTATTTGATTTGAATTGAGCATTGATATGTCCATATCAATCACAGAACTTTCTATTACCGATCTGTTAATCTTGAAGTAACCGGTGGCCAAATATTTGTCACTCGGCTTGCCTGACTCTTCAATTTCGTACACATTTATTTGAAACAACTAAACAAACATTAGAAAGAAATAAATAAATCCAATTATTTGAATTTTTCATATAATTTTAAATTACCAAGTCAGACAAATTTTCGTAAGTGCGTATTCTGTACGATGAGTACACATTGGCACAGTTAAATGCATTGAACTTTGTTTTTTTATCATTAACAATTTGATTTTCATCAAAATCCTTTGATTATAAATAAAAATTTAGAAAAAAAAATTTTCTTTTTGTTTGTAATAAAATTTTACAGAACTATTAGCGCAATAGTCTTTCAGCTCATAAAGTCCATTATTGGCTTTCCATGGCACAATGTCGTAGCACAAATTTTTCGACTCAACATGCCACAACTGAAGTGGATGCTTGAAAAAGTGAAATTGAACTTCGTTTTCATTGTTTAGCAACCATCCATGATCAATCCTGGTTGGCTTATTGTCAGAGTCAGTCAATGGCCACTTGTCTACCACTTGATAGGACAGCAATGAAGAGTTTGTCAATTCGAGCTTTCTCGGATTATACTCAATCTGCTTTAGAAACACTCTTGAGTCCTTGAGATTGGACATTTTTTGTGCGATAAAGTATTTGTATTCAATGGCTTCGGCCGCTAGAGTCTCGTAAGACTCGTTCAAATCAAACTGTCGCCTCAAACTCAAGCACATTACTTGTTCTGTATTTAAAAATGATTGTTTAGGTCCTTAAAAGACCGTTTATTTATTAACTTACAAATTTTCCAAATACATTTCGCACGATGAATTGGACGAGAGCGACAATGAAGACAACGAGAGCGAACAGTTCTCGTTGCATGAGTCAGCAAGCTTGGATTTAAGTTCGACAGCCTTGCGCAGGTCCCATGAACCTAGCGCTTTGGACGAGCCGCATACATATACGCTATCTTTGTATATGTTGAAATTGGTATGGGCATCTTCAAGACCAAAGCTAAGCTGAAATTTAACAATCATTTTAAATCTAAATTAAATTTTAAAAAAATGAATAGTTAGCCGAGAATTTGTGCCAAGTATTTATGGAATACTAGTGCTTGGAACTTAAGCTTATTATTAACTTCCCCTCCCAAATGAGCTCTCTCTCTCATTTTCTCTTTTATTTCTAAAAAAGACTCCTCAGAATAATCCTAATCATAATTTATTACCATAATATTTATTAGTGCTCTTAGTCTAGTGTTTTAAATTGCATAACATTTAGAAAGACTTGCCGATGTCGTAATTAAGTTATCACTAGAAACCAGTGTACCTAGACATTAAAGAAACTAATAATTTTATGCTAATTTAATGCATTTATTGTTGACCTAGCATTTTAAGCCATTTTTTTATCGATTTTTTTTGCTGCGTCGCTAATTTATTTTCTCTCATTGGCTTATTTTGAGGGTGCAAATGCGTCACGAAGTTGTCGAATGAGCTTCAAAGTCTATGCTTGTGGAAAAGGTTGGGTTGATAAAGAAAATTTGTTTGTTCAAAATTTATCGCGGTATACACCCTTTAAATTGCTAGTTGGTCTCATTTTAATTTTATTTAAATAAACTATACAAAAAAACTGCGTTTTTTATATTAAAAATAGAACAATAATCATGATGATTTAGAGGTGAAAAGCATGATCAATTGCTGACTGTTGTATTTTAGATTTTGTTTAGACTATCTTGTATTAACAATAATGAGAATATTTTCTAAGATGGTCAGTAGCTTATGTCTGAATTTATTTATCTCAATAAGAATAATGAACAAAATTCAGAATCATGACTTTTTTTCTATTTGAAAGGAAGATTTTTTCCTTAAAAAAACAGACAAGCACTTTTTATTTATGAAAAAAAAATAATGAAAAACTAAAGGTAAAAAGCATGATTAATAAATGATGCCAAATCAAAGTATAATTCAAATTCTTGAATAAGAACATCAATTCAACTTATCACTGTATTCAAGCTAAAACTACTGATACAATAAATTGCGCTTGAAAATTATTTTTTACTAAATGCTTCAAGATTTTTCCTAAGCTTTTCGTTAAATATGGAACGAAATCATGATGATTTAGATGGGAAAAGCATGATCGATTGCTGATTAGTTTTGAGTTTATTTTTCAAATAAACAAACTATTGTTGCTACTAAAAAAATTCACTATTTTTCAACTCTAATACTAAATATTAAATTTGTGCGAAAAGAAATTTCTTAACCTATTAACCAAAAGGCAAAAGGCTTTTTAGCGTAAAAAATAGTGAATTTCCATTTAATTCAATAAAAACTTGACTAGGCCAGTTCAATATTTCTTTCTTAAATTTTTCCTGCTATATGAAATTTTCAATATTCAATTAGACAACCTTTATTCTCAATTTTTATAAAATATTTATTTGTAAAAATATCAGCGATTGAAAAAAAATCCATTTTAAAAGACTTTAATTAGTATTATAATAATGAGCGTAACTTTTACCGTAGAATTTAATTCTTTCCTAAAAAGAAAAAAAGGTGTCTCTGAATACCAAGTACTTTAATTACACTTAATTATGGCTATTAGCTGTAAGCATACTCAAAAAAATATTTGAATTGAACTCAAAAGCTTTATTTGATTTAAAAATGATTATAAGATGACTTGAAAAAAAAAGTTTAAATACTAATGCTAGTGTTTATATGTATCGTGATTGGAATAAAGTCTCTCATAATATTATAATATCATTGTAGAAACAAAATGCTTTTCCACGGCAATATAAGTCGAAGAAAAACATTTTGATTTAATTATTTTTAATGTCAAGGATGATTAAGAGAAAAAATAAACGATTCCATTCATTTATAAAATGATTTTTAGCAACATCAAACACACTATTTAGTTATATTTTAGAGTTTTAAAAGGGTGTAACACATTAGTTTGGAACGAAAAAAAAGTGATTTACTTTATAGCTAAAGAGATACGTCATTATTATATAATACTTTTTTATGTACAGTCTAATTTATCCCGTGATTAGAACATATTTAAAAAATGCTGAAATTAGCAAAAAAAAAAAAAACTTAGATAAATTTACTTGGCTTCAAAACAACAGCTAATATTCTATCAAGAAAATTAAGATTAAAATTAAACCTTACTTAATAAGTGAAAAATTAATATTGATTAATTTAACTAAAAGTGTTGAGATAAAGCTCTGACGTAATAATGTTTTACTCTTTGAATTAATTTATTTAAGTAATTTTTGAACGCTAAAGATGAGTAGTTTGCGAATTTAACTTAATGTATTTTTGTTTCTAAATTTTTAACTAATAATGTTTCAATTATGTTCTAAGTAGACTATGAGCTTCAATTACATAAGGTATAGAGAGCTGGATTGAGAATAATTAACTATTATTTAAAAAATGAAATAGAAACACAAAGCTTGAAATTTTAAAATTTTATCTATGAATGTCGACGTAAACATTTCAAGTAAATTAAAAATCAAACATTTATCCCGGTTGATAAAACTGAAAACTTTCTTGTTATTTTAAAAAAAATAAAATGACTCGGCAAATATTCTTTATTGTCGTCTCAATTAAAAGTCTTTGATTAGATAGTATTGATTTTAGGTGTCATTTAATTGAAATCGCTCAAATATCATTTCAATCATTCAATCAATGATAAAAATATTCATTTTGACGCTTAGCGTATATAAAGATTGTCAAAATGTAAGAAAAAGAATAAAAAAAAAAAGACAAAGTAACTAAAATGAACAAATTCATTGCTAAAGTTTGGAACAAAGCCAAAATTACTGTATTAAAAAAATTAAAAAAATCTTCTCCATCTAAAATTAATAATCATAACACGCATGAACAAAGTTTAGTTGAGCCAAGTACTCCTCTTGTGATTAAACGGCCTCCACATTACATTTCACCAATTACACCCCTCAAAATTCAAAATCCAAAATCAAAACTTAGAAAACAATATGGCAAAGTCAAGCTTTTTGAAGAAAAAAATTAAAATCAAAATTATTTAAAATTATTTTATTTAATTTAAATTCTGTTTCCAAGTTCATTTTCTATTATTATCATTCTTTTATCATATTTGTGTACTAACATCTCTAGCTTTTTTTTTAATTTATTTATTCCTAAAAAAATAAATTTCTAATTTCTAATTAAATGAATAACAACTATTAATAAAATATGAATAAATTTAAATATTAAAAAGTTTAAATTGACTGTCAAAATAAAAATATAATGTATAATGTATTATTGCTGAGGTTTGAAGCTGATCATAATACGTTTATGGCAGATTTATTATATAAAAAATAGAGAGTTAAACTTGAAAAAAGATGAAAAAAAAACAACTTTTGAATACATTTTTATACTTTGATTTTTGTGGACGAAAGCATAAAAAGAATATTGAAAGTTTCGTGTTCAAATATTTTAAATCATAATTATTTTTGTCAGAGTTTTTTTTTTTTGAAAGATATGTTTAGAATTAAAAATCAAGTGAATATGTTTAAATGGAATATTCTAAAGGTTACACAGTGTTTCATCTTGTTTTATGCGTTTAACTTTAAGATTAACAAATATTACCCCTTTAAGTTATTAGAATTGATGCAATACTATAAGAATATATGCATATTTGAACATGAGTTATTACATCTTTAAGACAAAACACTTTTTTTTTTGAATCTTTGAGGGGCTCGGGTCACACAATTTTTACTCTTTCAAAAAAACTCTTTGTTATAATATTTTTAAATATGTAGATTAACAATTTAAAGTAGCCGTTGAAACGGTCGTCGACATTCAGAATGTGGATTAATATCCGAGCTGTGCAAGTAAAAAATTTATAATGACAAATTGATTATATTTTTTGAAAATTTTTTTTTTTTTTGAAATAATTTAAATTTCAAAATTATTTGCTTTCTTCACTTTTAATTTTCGGAAAAAACTCATTCAATTTATCCATTTCTTTTAATTCCTCAATCGAAAGTTTTTTTCTCAAACCGAACTCATTTCCGAGCATTTTTTCTTTTTTTTTATCACTTTCATTAGACGCATATTTTACCAATGAATTTAAATGCGTTAAAGAACTAGGAGTTATTCCTTTTAGCTGAATTAAATCTTCGCTTTTTATGCGTACTTTTGAATAAAGTTTGGCAATGCTACAAATAGCTAAAAGTTTGGTCTTTATAATTTCTTTTCTTTCAAGTATTTCTTGATCAACATTCATTTTAAATATGAAAACAAGCATATCAGTTACTTTTTCGGCAACAAAAGGAAGTGACCATGAAAAAACGTCCAGAAAATTGGGCAACCAGTAAGGATGTGGAGAAGAGCTAAACTGTTTAGTGTTCATTAGACCCTTATCATAAACAATTATAGCTCCTTTGTTATTGTACACATCAAGATAATTAGGAGCCGAAAAAACTGTTATCAATGACGGAAATTTGGTTTTTTCCATATTTTTGTAAAGTCTGAAACCATTGTCTTGAGCTTCATGAGCTCGAATAACACAAAGTAAATCATTTGTTTTTAAAAAATTGCACACTGCATTATATCCAAAGAAATATGAACAACCACGATTTAAATTAGTTGAAAAGCTTTTATTATCACCAGAGTTTTTTTTGTCTTCGTTAAAATCAGATGCCGGATCCGACCACAAAAGGTCACACATCAATCCAGACGAAGGTGGTTCTCGATCTCGGTTTAGTTTGTTCAATTCAGAATGCTTTTCCATCTCAGGAGACAAGCCTCCATGAACACAAAAAAGCTGTTTGTTTACTAAAGCACACAAAGGCAATAAACAAAAAGATCGAATGCACGCATCATAAACTTTAATCGAATATTTGATTTCACATTCTCTTTTGAAAGTAAAATGAGTTGACAAGTGTTTGCATTCATGGTTACCTCTAAGCAGATTTATGCGATTTGGATATTTTAATTTGAGGGCCCAAAGCAAGAGGACACATTCAATGCTAAAGTGTCCTCTATCGACATAATCACCCAAAAACAAATAGTTCATATTTTTTGGATCACCGCCGATCTCTAGAATTCTTATGAGATCATAGTATTGTCCATGTATATCTCCGACAATGCATACAGGCTGGTTAACTTCAATTAAATTTTTTTCTTGCTTCAACCGCATTGAACAATCATTAATTATCCTAAGAGCCACTGATTCCTCTAAACGACCTTCTTTGATAAAATGTTCTTTAATCACATCTATGCGCGGACGATTTTTATCGTCAAATACTTCCTTATAGCTAAGCTTATTCGTGGCCGGATAGGGTACATCTTTTATGTGTCGATCCTCGGATGTTTTTCTCATTTGATTAGTCATTTTTTTTTGCGTCAAATATCTTTGACTATTTATGATAGAAAATTTTTAATAAATTGTTTTGTTATTTTATTAAGCGCTTAAAATTTTTGAATTTTTTTTAAGCAGAAATTTTTATTTCAAAAAATCTCAAGCCAAAAATTATGAAAATAAATAAAATAAAGAATTGAATCTAACAACAATTGTGGAAAATTTAGAAAGAATGACCATATTTAAAGGATACTAGAAAAATAACTAACTTTAAATATACACTTGTTGAAAGAAATAAAATTTTGGTCAAGACCAATTTTTTCTCTTTAAAATGAGCGGTAATTTTTGCTTTATTTATTTTCTAAAAAAAATTGCAAAATTTTAAACGCCATGTTTTTTAGAATGTATCTTATGTTTGGAAAAACTTGAGTTAAGTTTTTTCATTTCTACCGACATTATCCAGACATAATCCTTAAAATATAAACCTTTTATATTCTATAGTCTATAGCCATCTATTAGCGAGTAATTCGATTTCTCTTTTGTACAATTCACGGCTTTTGTATCAATAGGATAGCTGTATGAGGTTTAACGTTATCTTCAAGATGCAAACCTAGCTTTCGGTTGACTAAAAAAGGATATATTTCTGAAGTGAAGCATACATTCGTTCTAATTGTTTAGAATTAAGGTACATTTATAGTATGATCATCTGGAACCAGCTCAAATGTAATATCCCTTGAAAATTCCACCAAAAACACAAAGAAATCTTTTTAATCAAAGCCTCCTATTTTCAAGATGGGCTGAACTGGTTGAGATGAGTTCAATCATTGATTTCTGATATCTGAAAAACTGTTCATCAAGGTCATTTAATAATTTGAAATTACTAAGCTTGGAATTGTTCTCAACAGCCGTACACAGAGCATTCTGTAGAGCATAGCTGATCTACCTGATCCTTTCTCTGAGGGTATCACCACTGTTAAATTTTTTAAAACAATTTTTTAACATTTTTACTTTAAGCACATTTTCACCTTTCATTTTATAAAATTTTTAAATTAAAAATCAAACAGCTAGACAATTTTACCACATATAAATTAAATTTTAAAAAACGGTATTTATTATCTAAAAATTTTGATTGTAATTTTTTAGAAAATGAAAAAATTTTCAAAGAAAATGTTAATTTATTTATTTATTTGTTTTCTGTACCGAGCTAATGCTC
>PJRA01000549.1:1498291-1509242 GCA_016987375.1 Brachionus koreanus | reverse complement strand
TTCTTTTACTAAAATGGATATTCCTCCACCATTACTATTCCTGGCCCTAACTATTGCGTTATAATTTTTAAAATTGAAGTAAAAATTTATTTCATTCTGATTTATTTTAATTTCATTAAGGAGAACTATGTCAGACTATTTTTGAGCCAAAAAATCTTCTAATAAATGAATCCTACTAGGTAAGTGAAAACAGTTCCAATGTGTAACTACTAACCTTTTGGAAGATAATAAGTTTTCTGAAATGTTCATTTTAAAGTTATTGTTAAATTTATCTTGATAGCTTTATTTGAAATTTTAATGAGTAATCAGCTGGGCTTTCTAGTGTTAACGGAATGTGCTATTTTTTGATAAATTGATTTTGACAAATAGAATTTGGACACAAAGATTTTAACATGAATAAATTAGTACAGGTTAATTTAGAAATAAATAAATTTGACATGTATTATTTTGACATAATTTTTTAGACAATAAAAAATTTTTTAATTATCAATAAAAAAAGTCAACACAATTAGAACATCAATTAATTAATAAAAAAATATAATTATTATTTTAATACTCAATTAGATTAGAAAAATTTTTTAGAAAATCAAATACTTTTTCAGCATCAGCTATCATTTGTTGTATCTGTTCTTCTAAATAAACATAGGCAGGCTTACGTCTGTTTACACGACCACAAGATAATTTAATTTACTGTATTTCTGTATTTGATTGCTCAAGTTTTAAACTATCAATGAGACTTAATTGTTGATCTTAATCCATTGTGCCAACCTTCAAGGTTATTATTTGTACGGGGAAGTACTAGTTTTATACGTTCATAACAATTCCAGAGTAATATCGGGAACTTGCCTCTTTCCAGCTGGCATATTTGCCTCTGCTCTTAAAGCCAATGTAATTATCTCTTAGAGCCAAAATATTTGTACAATTTAGACAACTTTGAAGGAATAGTTTTTTGTAGTAAAATAAAAGCCTCAACGCCATCTGGAGGAACGAAAGCCAAGCATGCTAACATTTTGGTATACAGTCTTATTAAGTTACCAGGATTAGCTAGATCAGAGTATTCGCTAGAAAGTCCTTCTTCTTGCTCATGGCGCCATATTGATTTTTTTTAAATGAAAAAAACAACCATAAATTAGGAAATGTTTCTTCTATTGAATTTATTATGGCCAATTCAAAATCACAAGATATTGAATAAGGGTGAATTCGAAATACGACTTTTTATAAATTCATAAAAAATTGTGTTGGTTCAAGTCGTTTCTTAATACATTCTTCAAGCAAGACGTTGATTGACGCTAAACCACTAGGTACAAAATATGGTTCGCTTATTCCGCGTTGTGAAATAGCCAACCAGACCATTATTTTTTTTCAAATTTTTTAACGTACTTGTTCTTTTCACTCTCAGGCGTTTTGCTTACGTAACAGCTATAAAAAAATATCATTCCCTGGCAGCACGGTTTTGCCAAGAGTGAAATAAGATTCATCATCAATTATAAATATAATCTGCTATATTTTAAAAGCATTCGACAAAACTTCATTTTTTTCTCAAGAAGGTTTTCTTTTTATAATATCTTGTCAACGATTAACAGAGCCTTTTCTGTATCCAAGACCAGTAAATCGCTAAGCAACTTCAGCTTTTGGCAAATTTTAGTTACTTTTTAAAAAGTTTTACAAATTTTTTTTGATGGTTTAATAGATTTTTTACATATCATCTACAACTTATCGAAAATTTAACTTTTTGAAATAAATTTTTTTAATTTTGAAGCTAGAATCAGTCTGCTTTAAATTTTGAAAAAATTGGGAAAGGTTTTGTCCACACTTATAGAAAACTAAACTTAAATTTTGCGCCATTTTCTTTTCGCAACGGAACAGAAGGATTTTTTGGTCCATTTTATTTGACTCGTTTTTTTTTTTAGATTTTTTCAATGAAAATAAAATTATTCACAACTATTTTTATAATTCAGTTATAAAAATTAAATAATTTTATAATATTTTTGATTTTAGATATGATTGAAAAAAAATTATAAAAATGATTAAATCTATTGAATAAAAAAAAATTAAAGTAAGTAACCAAAAGGGTTTAAAAAGATCCCTCTGGCTTATTACTGTTAAAATCAAAAATAGACAATCTTTTAAAAAAAGTTTTATGACTCAACATTATATTAAGACTTCAATTCAACTTTCAAGTTTTTTTTTGATAAAATCAATGTTTCAAAATGAAGTAAATTTTTCAAAAATAAAATTAATTAATTTAATGAAAAAGCTTAAGTATTTTTTGAAAATTTTATTCCTATGGATAATAGCAAGCAGAGTTAATTAGTTGTTCTTTTGTTAGCTGTATTTGAATTAAAAATATTTCAAGATTAACTAACAAGACCGTATATCACACAATAGATAGATTTGCTCTTTATCGCGAAAACAGTTGAAATTCATGCTAGATTTAAAAAAAATTTAATCATGAATGAGTATTTTTAGAAAAAAAGCTAAATACGTTTTTTTAGCAATTTTTAGCAACAATATACTAAATAATAAAAAAAGAAATTATTTTTAAATTGAGAAAGAATTTAATTTTTTTTTCAAAATTAATAATTACTTAGCATTTTTTGTTACATAATATTTATTTTTTTCAAAAAGTTTATTTTTCTTCAATAAAAAGTCTTTATTAAGCATTTGTTTAAAGAATATTTTTGTTTTAAATTGTTTCAGAATTCGTTTTTTGTTTTCCTACGCAAAAATTCAAGAAATTTAAGCTAATTGCTCACTTAAATTTTTCTAATTTTTAAATTTCTCAACTTTTCAACTTAATCAAACTTGGTCCAGACTCTAAACTAAATTGAAAGATTTTTCTCTCAAATTTTTATTTAATTATTGTTCAATCATCTTAAAATAATCAAATTTTGCATAAGGTCAAAACGGTTTCCGTCAGGTTGCAAAACGTGTTCAGTGTTGTCAGATTTTCTTACTTTAAGATAACCAAATTCGTTAATTCCAACAATCTCTGCGTCTTCATTCCAAAAATTGACTCTTACTTTCTTGTTTCTATTTAAAAATCAGAAAAAAAAATTCTAAAATATAAAAAAAACTCACTGATGAATCCAATTTTCTTGAAATTCTGTTGAAAATTTGAGCCAACTGTTAAAATTTGGTTCAGACAATAAAAAAACATATGATTCAAAGAAATTTAGAAAATTGGCCAAAAAAATCTCTTGACTACACTCTGGTAAATTCTTTTCTCTAAGAATAGAATTCAAGCATTTAGTAGGATGCTGGTTATCTAGATTAAATCCAATGCCAATTTTTAGACCAATTTGATTGCCCATTATAGACGATTTTACAAGAACACCACCTATTTTGATCTTACTGTCATAATAAACATCATTAGGCCACTTGATGCCTACATTGAAATCCTCACAATTAGCTATGGTCTTTATGGCTTTTACACAAGAAAGTCCAGCTGCGAATTGAAGCAAACAAATCCTTGATGTGGAAAAATTGTTTGTATTCAAGTTAAGGTAAAGTGTGAACATGCAACAGCCGATGGGTGACAACCATTCGTTTTTATTGTTACCTTGACCCTGTGTTTGCTGTCGAGCCAAAACAACTATACTTTCCAATGAGCTTACCAAACTTTTTACAAATATTTTGATAATTAATTCGAATATCTAAGAATGAATCAAATACTTGGAAATAGAATTCATTGTTGATTCAACCAAGTCAGAATACATTATTATTGTACCTATTGATTTTGTCTTCAAATTGTCAAAATATATTTTGTGATCAAAATTTTCTGCTTTGGTTGATTCAAGGCTAATTTTGGCCTCTTTGTTCATTGTTCCATCCAAATATTTACTAATCACACTGACCGATTGTAATAACTAGTAGACAAAAAAAATTATCAATTTATTTATGAAACTAAAATTTAAATACTTTATTTTTGGAAAAAATAATGTAATTTTCTTTGAGATTAAAATTGTTTGAATCAACAATCTGCTTCAACTGAAAATATTCATTGAATAAATAAATAAATAAATCATTCAAAAATGATTGAGATTCATGACAATTTGATTCAATGAAAACCTAAGTATTTAATTAGTGATTTTAATTTTTGTTTGTGAAATAAAATTACCTTGGATATAAAATGGGTTCCTTTATTTTCTTTTGAAAGATAAGCATAGAAAAGCTCGTCACCTTGCACTAAATTGTTTTGCCATTTCTCTTTATCTAAAGATGAATCATTCTCATACTTTGATTCAAACAAATATTTGTCTTTGTGATAGAATAAAGTTGCTTGTTGAAATGTTTTTTGATCGCGTTCCAAATTGTCATTCAACGACGGAAGACTGAGAATTTTGCCCCCATCGGACAAATAGCCTCTGAATGACTTGATCTTTTTGTCTAGAGCTTCTTCGGACAGATTAAACTGCTCCGATGATACTAGAAGACGGCAACTGGGTATCCACAAGGACGATTTGTGCAAGTCAGTTGAAGTAAGGTTGTAAATTGTGTACGAGTTTTTACCCAAAATCTTTTGGATAAATAATTTAATTTTTTTGAACTCGTTTTGATCGTCTGTTAGAACGAGAATATTTGGGGGCACTCTAGATAAGTGTGAAGTCATTCGATAAAATTTAATTAAATTTAAAAATTTATTATGAAAATTTTTTAACATTTAATTTAAATTTGTAAATAAAATTTATTTTCTAGTAAAAAAAAATCTAAATGCTTAAAAAACTAATCACTAAATGTCGCAAACAAAAATTTTAAAATTTAATAAAAAATGAAACTAAACTAATAATTATTATCAAAGAAGAAGATTTGCTCTTAGACAAAAATGCTCCAGAGCACAAATCAATGCTCGAATCCTCGATTAGAGTAAAACTAGGCTTTAGTTCACAATTGCTCAGTTGACTCCAGGCTGGATAAATTATATTATTATTCTCTTCCACTAGGTAAAGTGTATACCAATTCATTAGGTTAGGACACCCGGACGAGCACATAACTTCGCTCGTTGTTCTGGAATATCTAGCGCAATTATAGCTAGGATAAGCAAATCTGTCTCTATAAATTACTCTAATTGTCAAAAAAGACTTGCTATTACAGTCCAGATCGTAAATACCATCATTTCCATAACAAGTAATTGTTTTCTCATATGACCGATACAATAGCTCGGATTTTACATAAGTCTTGTCACTATTCAAAAGCATAGACAAATTTCCAATTATTTTTTGATCGTAATTTGAATTTTTGATGTAAATTCCGTTTTGTATTTGATTTATGTCGCTTTTACTGAAAAAGCCCATTTGAATCTTGTCTGGTGATGTGTCGTATAGAACTGGGGGTTTGATAATAGCTGCCAATGCAATATTGATTGCTATTATTGCCAATAGAACAATGATAGATAGCACAAAAGAGGGATAGGTCAAAAGATTGATGACACGATGAAGGCTTTTTCTTATTTTATCCAAAGTAAATATGCAGCTAATGCCAAATAGGCCCACTATCAAACAAAATACGAATGTTAAAATGCATCTGGCTATGATGAACGAATGTTCATAGTGGTTGAAGCATGCATAGAATTTGAGGAGAATTGCCTCTTTTGGCACATACAGAAACAAAATACCCAAAGTCGACACAAATATAGTTGGATGAAAATCAATAATTGTTAATACTATAAGCACTGCACTTAAAATTATGTATAAAATAGTAAGAACAAAGAACGCTACGTTTATTGCATCATAGGAAATAGTGGAATTATTTATGTAGAATGAGATGGATAGTTTTTGTTTAATTTGTTCTTGAATGTGAACATCTAGGCCAAATATGGTGATAGAAAACATTAAGGCCAATATGGAAAAAACTATCGATGAAAGTTTGGCTTTGCTTTTGAAATCGACCATTTTGGAATTAAATGTAAATTTATGCTAGAAGCAATTCGTTTTATTACTCCGATCACCTATTTGATTTCTTACGTTTTAAGAGTAAATTTAGCTTTTTTTTTTTTTGAAATAAAAATTTTGAATTATTATTTTCAGTTTGATTTTGATAATTTCGTTTTAAAAAAAAAAACTCTTGTCAGTTGAGTTGAGCTTGGATTTAGGTTAATTTGGGCGCAATTAAACTTTATTTTCAAACTTAATTAATCAAATATTAATTAAATTAACACGAAGACGTGCGCAAGTTTTTTTCCTCTCGGCCGAACTTGACCACTATTGCTGACCATAAATATTTTTTGCCAAATTATAATTAGAAATCTTATGTAATTGAAAATAAAAATTTGCTTCAAATGTAGAAAATCTTTACCTGGTAACAACTAATTTTTGTTTTGGATTTTCTCGGATGAATTTGTTTCAATGAATTTTACATGCCTAGAACCGGAAAGCTTCTTGAAAGAAAGTAATGAAAATAGAAAAATAAAAGTGTTGGCTTGTAAAGCTTGTAAAATGAGCTAATAAAAGGTAATCTTAGTCAAATTTATTTTTATAGTTTGAAGAAAAAGGGAGTTTGTTAATATTTTCGACAATTGTATGGTTTTTTTTTCGTAGTAAGAATTTTTGTTTTAACAAATTTTTTCAGATAATATTTAAAAAAATATTAATTTGAATTACTTGAATCAAAAATATGATACAAATTTGGCGAAAAGAGAACAACCGAATCTTCAAGTTAATTAAAAATTTACAAAATAAATATATTAAAAACTTATTTACAATTCAAATGACCTAAAAAAAATTTTTTTTTTCTAACTATCAACTAAATCTTGCAAATTCAGGTAGACTTTTCAAAAGTGATTAATTGTTTTCTCACTTTTATTGAATAAAAATAATTCATTTTCAAAATTTCAATATTTATTTTTTTGTAAAATGTGTTCGGCGCATCTTTTTTAGGTTAATTATACCATTTAATATTCTGTTAAGCGTCTTGATTTAATTTATCTTAGGGGATAAAATTACAATTTCTAAAATTGATGTAAAACAATAGCTTAGCTTTTATTTAAAACTTGTCAATAGATATATTTATTTGATGACAAAGATAGAAAATAAACATATGCTATGTTTTTAGACCAAAATGTTTTGCATCATATTTAATAATCTAACTTTAAAAATATAGTTCAAGCATGACATGGTAATCTTTAGTATAAATATTATTGCTTTATGAGTTAAATACAATCAAAAAATAAATAAATTTAACCAAAGGAAATGGATAATCAACCTGGTCTTCTACCGATAAGCAATGCTTGCATTCAAAAGTCTTCTGTACCGAGGTAGGTCTATCGCCAAAGTAATAAAACAAATAAATTCAAATTAAAGCTTTTTTCTTTTTTTAGAGCTTTAAAGTTTTGCTTTGGACTTTTACTTGGTCTCTTATTAATCGGGCTTATTTCAGGCCTTATAATTGGACTTTGTTTGGGAATTTCAAATGGAAGAAATGAAACAGCTGTTTAAAAAAATTCATATGTCTAGTTCAGTTAAATTTAAGTGTTTTTTTTATATCTTCTTAAAAATAAAAGTTAAAATATTTTTTATTTTAAAAAATTTAAATACAATAATTATCTAATTATAGTTTAAACTGCAGTTTAGAGGTAATCTAAGCATAACTCTAAGGAACTGGAACACTCCCTTTTTTTGCTTTCTCATCCAACTACTATGTTTCACTTTGAAACCGTTCAGCTTTCTAGCGTTTACTGGTAGTTTTTTTCAGTTATTCACGGCTCTTGTAATAGATGTATCTAAGAAGACAATTCTATATTTGTTCACCTGATAAAAGGCTAACTGACATTATGATAGAATGTAGTTGGTTTTGTTTGTTTTAGATTTTTTCATAATTTTTTTCCACTTTGTAGTTTGAATTAGATCGTCCTTAATCTTCATGTGCTTTTAAAAACGTTTTTTGATGATCTAAATCACCAACTATTAACTTTGTTGCTTTTTCCTTGAACCCAAATAGACAAGGGCACAATACAATCAAGTTAAATAATATTTAATTTTAAAATTAAAAGTGGTTAAATAAATTAATTTTGATTTAAAAAAAAATCCAAAATTTGTGTCAAAATCGTCATTAGATATTTTTTGATGACTCTAACAAGTTAGAATTTTTCTAACCTTTTCTATAAACAAAATGTCTCAACAATTTCGGTTGTTGTTAATGATTAAAAATTAAATGAATAATCACTTATAGTAAATTTGATATTTTTATTTGAATATTTTTTTCAAATTCAAAACTAAATTATTTATAACCTAACTAATTTAATTTGGGTAATTAACAATAGCTAACTTATATGATTTGTCTAAAAACTAATTTTTAAAAAGCTAAAATTAGCAATTCATTTAGTTTGATATAGTATTTTTCAAGTAAAAGTAGATTAAATACCATGATTAAGAAAAATAAGGCTAGTTTAATTTAAGAAAAGTTTTCTTTTCGAGTTAAAAAAATACCTCAATTCTTCAAATTGTCTTATAATTTCAACAATAAAAAATAAATAAATTCATTAATACATTTTAATATTTAAATTTCAGTATAAAAATAACAGTAAATAAAATTTAATTTCATTTTTAAAGAAATAAGAACAATGGTCTTATTTATTCGTAAACTGAGTGTGAAAATCATACATTATTGAAAAAGAACCACTACATCAATCAAATGATCAAATTTTAAGATATGAAAAATAGATTCGTGTCCAAAATATGATAGCTTCTTGTATGATAGAAGATGCTGGTTTGGTAAAAAAGTCTGATCATAAAAGGATTAAGAGTAATCAAACAATGTGATCAACAAAATAAAAATTAACTTATTGAAAAAAATGTGATTGATGATTTTTGTGGCTTTAAGTTTAATGATTCACAATTTTTGATTGTCCTATTCATTAATAAATAAATTCATCAAATCAAGGAGTAAATGAGACCAAGAGAAAAATACTGTCAAAATAACTACCGAAACTCTTTTTTGCATAGTTTCAATCAAATTTTTATATGTATTTACTCAGTCAGAATCTTTAACCACTCTTTGTGTAAAACCTTTTTTAAATATTCAATAGAGGTAACTTTAGTACTAGAAAGCCCGGCTGATTTCTTATTAAAATTTCAAATAAAGTTATCAAGATAAATTAAACATGGCAAATATTTGATCAAAGTAAAATAAATAAAATTTTTGATCAAATTTCAGCTTTCAAAAATGATCAAAACATTTTAAATGCGCAATTAAATTTCAATGCATTTTTAGAAATTACAATCCTTTTTCAAAAGTCTTAAATAAAGTTTTGAAATGTTACAAAAATTCAAAAATCTGCGATGAAATTTAATTGCGCATTTAAAATGTTTTGATCATTTTTGAAAACTGAAATTTGATCAAAAATTTTACTTTGCCATTAAACATTTTCTTTGAAAATTTATTCATTTTCTAAAAAATTACAATCAAAATTTTCAGACAATAAAAACCGTTTTTTAAAATTTTATTTATGTGTGGTAAAAATCAAGTTTCAATTTTTCAAAAAAGGGGTTCAAAAACTCCTCGGGCGTTCTAGTGTCAGTCTACCAGTCTCTTCATATCGTTTTTTAGCTGAAGAGATACATTTTGCAGCACCTAACAACTTAGCAATCTCATTTTGCTTTTTATCTCCATTTTTAAGCAGACTCATGATTTACCATTTGAGTGTGCTTGACACATTTTTTTTCCATTTTTTGGTAATATTGTTTTGAGTTGGAGAGTATTTAAATTTAACAGTTTATGAGCACAATTTGAATGAATTTCTTAACTTTTGAACCCACTTTTAATTTTTAATTTTTATAGAAAGTTTTTTAATTATAAATAATTATAGATAAGAATTAAATATATTTTTTTGCCGAATGTGATATTTAAAATTGTAGAAAAAAAAAACTCAAAAAATTATCTTACTATTTAAAAATCAAATTTGTGAAAATGTTAGCTAAAAAATTAAACATGAAAGGAATAGTTATCTCGCGCCAATTAAATATTTTTTTTAAAGTATGAACAAATCTTAGAAAAAAGATAAAATGCAGGATATAATTTTGATAATTAATAACAACTTAGATGAAAAAAATCTCGCACCATTATCAATCTTCATTCAATTCTTTATAATTTTATAAGTTACAATTAAATTAAATATAATTTAATTATTTAGACTGCATTAATGTATTAATTTATTTCATTAACCCCCCTTCAAGTTGATGTTAAAAAATCCTTATAAAAATAAGGAATAAAGATTAAAATAAACAAAAGAGAATATGACCAAAATTTAATGCCAAGACAAATATTCATTTGTAGCAAAGCCAAGTGTTGTGGATAATTATACGTGTATAAAATATTTGAAGACTTAAATAAATAAAAACTTAAACTTAGAAGTTTATTTATTTAAAAATATGGCTTTGAAATATTTAAAGATCTTCTAGTGATGATTTTTTAAAAAAAATAGTTAAAATTTTCCAATAAACTTCAATTTGTTTTAAAGACTAAAATTGTAAGTTTATACGATTGGGTCAAATGGAACATTCACGCAGTTTCAAGAATTTTAGTGTCACAACATTTATCAAACATGTTAAGAAAAATCATTCATCAAAAGTTATTTAATTTTTCAAAGTCTTTGAAAATTGTTTATTCAAAACTAAATAAAACTTTTCCTAAAATTTAAAAATATAATAAAAAAGATAAAATTTTGTGATAGAACACTTTTGAACATCCATAATAACTAACATATCAATCTTTCACAATTATGTGATTAGACTTGTTCGCCAAGCCAGTTCCACTAAAATGATCACATTTTCTGTGATCAGTCGAAAGCATTTTGAACCAGACTCGAAAATAAACTAAAAGTAAAGGCGGATGCACCATAAAGTCGAATCGATGTTTAATTTGATTTTTCAGGGAAAAAAACATTTTTAGGTTATTCAGCGTCCTTTTTTACGCTCAAATTTCAAATAAAAAATTTGACTTTACCCTATCCCCTGGG
>PJRA01000549.1:1485545-1495918 GCA_016987375.1 Brachionus koreanus | reverse complement strand
CAAATTTTTTATTTGAAATTTGAGCGTAAAAAAGGACGCTGAATAACCTAAAAATGTTTTTTTCCCTGAAAAATCAAATTAAACATCGATTCGACTTTATGGTGCATCCGCCTTTAAACTATTGAAAAAATAAATCATTTTATAAAAAGAATCATTTAATTTTTATTTTATGTTTAATTAAAAAAAAACAATGGAAGAACATCTTTTTAAACAAATAGAAAAAAATTTTTTTAAACCAGTTATTAATTAAATTAGTTAAACAAATATTCTCAAACTATTTAGAAAAGCTCTCGGATCTCGTTCTTGCCTAGAACTAGTCGTCTTTTGATTGCATATTTCAGCATTTAATTTAATCACGTAATCAACTTCTTCCTTAAATAGAACAAAATCCTTGTATACGTTGGACAATAAGTCAATTTTTTGAATGTTGCATGAAGAGTATTCTTTCATACTGGTCTTGATAGCTATTCTGCATAAATTTTTCAAATTTAATGGAAAAAAACTCTTGAATTCTTCAGACGGCAAAATTTCAATTAATTTCCCGACCGACCTGGACTGCTGATCATTGCGAATCGGTCTATTTTCGATGTCAGAATCCGAATCACTTGAACTTATGATAGACTCTGAATCATCATTTAAACTGTCATTTTGGTCGCTTAGCTCATCATCAAACGATGATTCATCACTGATTGAAATGCGTCTAGATTCCGACCAGGTTCTTTGGTTGCTGGACAAAAAGTTATTTAAAGTTTTAAAGCTAAACAAACCATTCAGATAAACAGCTTTTATGAAGTGTTTAACAAAGACTTGTTTAAAGTTTTTTTGATAATTTTCTCGGTTGATAAACACTGTCAATTTTTTTAGCATTGATTCTAGAATACTTTTTTTAAACATGTAACAATTTGATTTGTAGATAAAAACTGTTAATGATGCAATTAGCTTACTTGGCTCAAACGAAGTGTTGTTAAATTGGCTGGGATGAAAATGACTAAACAAGTTTTGATGGCTGAAAATACACGAAAAATGGTTTAAATCATTCAGGTCAATGAGATTTTTGTCAAACAAGTCATTTATATAGCTTGGCTCAAGACAAGCATTTATTACATTGAAACATTTAAAATCTAAGCTAATTCGATTTTTTATGTGAAGATGCAATATTTGCGTATAATTTCGAAGATATTCAGCTAAGTCTTCTCTTCTTAGTTCACTTTGTTCAACTAGAATTTTGTTCCAAACAACTAGCCATTGGTCATTTTCTTCATCGTCAAATGTGCTATTTTGAATGCAATTACTTTCCTCAAAGTCCATTAAATCTTCATCATGCTTTAGTGTTTTGTTAATGAGGGTTTTTTTAGGACATGATAAATTTTTGTTAAATTGACTTGTTTCTTTTAATCGAATTAGGTTTAAAATTAATTTATCTAGTTCGAAGTCAAACTCATCTTGGTTAAAATTGATTTCAAATCTCATTTGATCGGACGGTGCAAACATATTTTTGTTTTTAATTTAAAATTCTATAATTTTTCTATCAAGTTTACAAAATTCAATTCAAATGTTTCTAGAATTTTAAAATTTACACTTTCACATTGAAGCATTTCAAACTTAATAAAACATCAGCATTTTTAGACTGCTTGTATCTTTTTGTTTTTCAAACGGGCGAACCATAGTTCGTTGCACATAATTCAATTGAAAAAAAATATTAGTGATGTTGGTTTTGCTTGATTTTGTGGTTAGCAAATTTTTGTGAGCCAAAAATTGGTTAATCAATAATTCGGTTATTGGTTTAATTTTTAGTTATTCATATTAATTCAAGTCGAACACATCTGGTAATTTTTCTTTTGGACGGTTTTGGTCTAAAAGTTGTTTTTTATTGTAACTAAAATTAAGGAGATTTGAAAAATTATTTTTTTTAATTTTATTAAATTTTTTTGTAATTAATTAAACAATTTATTATAGCTTTTTTGAATTTATTCTTGAAGAATCCTTTCCAATAAATCATTAAAATGAATTTTTTTTTTAATAAATAAGAATTTATTTGAATAAGTTAAACTGAAACTAAAATTTACAAATAAAAATTTTAACTTAATCTTTGGCTAACTGAATTTTTGGTTAATCAAAATTTATAATATTGGTTAACCAAGCAGTCCAGCATAAAGATTTATCTGTTTTGTGTATAAAATCATAATTTTCTTTGTGATTTAGGCAGCCTTTGATTCATGACCTCCTATTTGAATAGTTTATCCTCATCTAAAAATCATGTTAAATCATACCACCTTATTTCGAACAATTTTTTCTTTCAACTGATGATATATTTAAAGTATTTTTTACTTAGATTGATCAAAAGTTATTTTAAAAATATGAAAAAAAAGACAGAATTTCAAAATTATTGAGAATTAAAAAAAAATTTCTTTTTAATGTATAACTTTTGATAGAAACTAGTTTCATAAATTTTGCTCAAAATTTAAAATTTTAAGAAAAATTTATTTATTTATATAAATTTAAGTCGCATGGACAAATTGAAGTATGATATATATAAATAAAAAAGAGAAGAAAAATTTCAATCAAGTTCCTTTTTTACAATTTAATAGTCTTTAACTTTATCAATTTAACTTCAAGGAATTTAACTTATACAATAGAGAAAGAGTAAGTAAATATTAAAGTAATAGATACAGTTATATAAAAATACCATCTTTAGAAGATCATTAATGAAAAATAAATTAAAGTAGGCTAAACTTAATTAATTTGGGAAATAATAAACTTATTGAATCAACTAGACCACGATTTTATTCGATAAATAAATGATCGATTATTGTTTGTGAAGTATTAAAACTATGATCCATAAACATCAATATGAGTTTTTTTCTTCACATTATTAATTTTTTTGCAAAAGAAAGTATTTTTCTGATCAAACTATTGATATATTCCAGCATACTGAGCTGTTCTTTACTTGCTTTAAGAAGAATATCTTGTTTTTTTTGTGAATAGTTGTTCAACCTTCTCTAAGTTTAACAAGGCTTCTAACAGAGGTCCAATTTTGGAAAATTTCTTGATTCATAGTGCTCTTTTTAAATTTGTTAAGATAAACAAAAATATATATCAATCTTTCTATTTTATTTTTGATTTTTATAGAAATTTGTCTAAAAAATGCTTAAAAAATTAAGAGCTAAAAATATGATTTTAAAAAAGAATGATTCTTTTACAAAAAAAGAGACATCATAGTTTTAATTATATATCTAACTCTTTGAAAATTTTGATTTAAATATAGTGAACTAAGAAGAGGAGGTTTAGCTTTTTTATATAATCAAAAAATAAAATTTTTCGCTCATCAAATCAGTTAAGTTGAACGACTGGACAAAAAAAATATTTTATTGAATTTAATTTTAAAAAGTTTTTATTCATTCTTGATTTTTTTTATTATAATTTTCAATAAAAAATATCCAAGTAACTAATTTTTTTAGCAAAAATAATATAATATAAATTTAATTTTTTTGATTTTTTTTTAAATTTAAACTCAAATTTTTATCTTTTAAATTAGTCAAAAAAATTATTTTTTTATTACTTTTTAAAATTAGTTAACATTTTATACTAATTAAATTAATTAAGAGTTAATTAGCTCTAAAACTCATAAACTGATACTGTGCTTGCATTGTTCCCTGGCTAATAAAAAAATTTTGAAATTTTTTCCGGTTAAAACAATAAAATGGCATGAATTCAGACTTAAAATTTGTTGCAAAAAGAATTTGAATTGTGAAAATTATTGAAGTATAAAAAAAGAAAAATTTTATTCATGTTTATGTTTATGAAAAATTTTTCCTAAAATTAAAATATATACATTTTTTTAAATATTAAATTATTCATTATTCATTATTCATTAAAACTGCCTAACTATATTTTTATATAAAAAATTCAATTTTATTTTGGTAAAATTGGTTCAAATTTTATTTTAAATTGATTAAGAAAATTGTTGAATTCATCATAAACGGCAACTGAATGCAGTACAATTTACTAAAATTATTTAAAAAAAAATTTATCTAAAAAAATTTTAAAAATAGCTAAAAAGTAAAGAAATTTTTGAATTTTTAGTAAAACTCAAATATTCACAAATTTTACGAGCATAATTTTAATTCTAAAATTTCTAGGCCTTTGCAACTAGAATTAAAATAAAATGAATAGTTTTCTTGAATTTATTTTTTACTTTATTACGTAATCTAATATAAATAACTAATGAGTTTAAACACAAAGATTCCTATAGCGATATGAACTCATACACAGCTGGCAGCACGTCCAACAGCAAACATGAAAAAATAATCAATAAACTTGTAAATGATTTGGAAGACTTGACCAAAAAATTGATAAACCTACAAAATCTAAATCAAAATGATTGTCAATTCTCCATTCGAGATGACTGCATAGAATTACAGAAATTTTGCGCCAAACTTGAATATCTAATTCAGTTCAACCTTAGAGAAAAAAAAGGCTCATCTGTATCTTCCGAAAGTAGAGAATATTGGACGTTCATTCTGGATGTGCTCAAAACAAGTCGTAGCTTTGAAGACGCAATAAAATACGTCAAAAATGTCAAAGAAATAAAAACAAATATCGGTCGCGCCAGGGGCTTTATAAGATTTTGTCTTCAGTACCATCGGCTTGCCGATGCTGTCCAACAATTAATTATGGAGGATAAATTACTAAATGTTTGGTACAAAGAAAAATCTGTTTGGTTCAATGAACAACTAAAATCTAGAATTATCCAGTTGCTTTATGATGTAAGTGATTTGAATTTCGAGCTAATATCGCGTAACGATTTTGAGCTTGACACTAACTGGCCTTCGATAAATATCAATTCGGCGGTGAAAAGAAATAGTCCTAGCGAATTAAGCCGAAATCGAACGCTTAGTATTTCCAGCTATACAAGTATAAACACAGAAAAAGAAAGAGATCAAGTATGTGAAATTTTAATACAAAATATTTAATTTCAAGAAGCTTTAATTTTTGTTTAATTTTAATATCTTTTTAAGAAGATATTTATGCTTCTTTTTCCGTTATCAAGGCATTGCAAATTTTCACTCCTTTTTTTTCCTAAATAAATTAAGATGTACATTTTTATTTTAAAATTCAAATTTTAAACAAAAAAAATTAAAAACTGAATTTCATCCGAAGAGTATTGCTTTTGTTTGAGAAGAACCGTAAAATGGTAATTTTCAATATTTTTATCAAAAATTTTCAATGAGATTTGATCAATCATTTGAAATAAATAAAAATTTTGTTTAAATTATAGTTTGGTACAATATTTTATTATATTTAACTAAAAGAGATTTTATTAAATATTTTATGTTACAAAAAATCAATCTAAATAATTTACTTATCCTGACCAAGCAAAAAATTATAGCGCATTTTTAATAAAACTTAAACAAGATAACATTGAATATTGTTTTTGAATATTTTCATATTAAAAGAAGATAATCAAAGCATTTATTTAAAATAATTTTCATGAAATAAAAAAAAAGGCTTTTAAAAGTTTATGCTAAATATTGCGTAAGATCAAAATTAATACAAAAAAAAAGAATAAAACGTAATTAATAGAAAACATATTTAATTAATTATTAAAATTTATTTTTAATTTTTTAAGTAGCAACATTTTTTATTTAGTCTATTTAAATTAAATCATTTAAAATTTTTTCAAGGCTACAAAATTAGCGTTTTTTTAGTTAATGATCAAAATATTTACTAATAAAATGTGTAAATAAATCTAAAATATTGGATTTCCAAATTTTTAATATTTTGTATTTTCATCTTTAAATTAAAATTAGCAGTTACTTTAAAGTTTAAGGATTGTATCTGTTTTATGATCTGACTGTTCAATAATTTTATGAACTGAAAAATTAAAAAAATTAAATATTCAACCAGAAAAATATTGATGAATTCTTTTTGAATATTCTTGAGATTAATAAATAAACAGATATAAAAAAAAAACCAGAATAAAAGCTTTTTATCTTAATATTCTGGTGACTTGACCACGAATCAGTCTGTTTTTATATAAAAAAGTATAAAAAGCATAATTAAAATTAAAATTTTTAACCTCTATAAATATTTTTTAGTCGTTTTATTCTGTTTACTTTTTAATTAAATTAAAAAAAAAAAATCATCAATAATTTTTCTGGTCACAATATTGCCAAATTGCTGTTACCAATGTTGGATTTGTGAAATTTGATATTAAAGAACCATACAAATATTTCAAATATAATTTCTGCTAAATTTGCAGGGATTTATCAGAATTTTACAATATGCTGTATCTACAGAACTAGTTTTTTAAAAGTTTAAGTTAATGAAGATTTTTATAAATGATGTCATGTTCTTATTTAACAAAAATCACCAAATTGAATTTTTTACAAAATAAAAAAATTATAGATATAAAGATATTTGAAATAAATAAAAAACTTTGAAAATTTAAAATTTCTAAAATTTCGTGTTTTTAATTTTTAAGACAGATTCACATTCTGTTTTGTTGAGTTCAACTCCATTGGAAATGGACGATGATCTAGGAATGTATTCAAACGTGAGAGAAAAAGATAATGAAATGGCTCAAATTCCTGAGGCAAGCCTTGCCCAAAGTGTTTATTATGATACTGCCATTTCAAGCCTAAATTCGGAGCAATATGAAAAAAAAATCGAAGAGCTTATGAATCAATTAGTAACCAAAGAAGCAAAAATAAACGAGCTCACTCAAGCAAGTGAACACAACGCTTTAAACATATCCAACGAGTCCCAGCTCAACTCACTGAACGAAAAAATTAATGAACAGGTTAAACAAATTAACGAATTGAACAATTGCCTGGTCAAACAGACCAACTTGAGTGAGAATTTAGGCGAAATGCTTAAATTGAGCAATCAAAGAATATCCGATTTAAATTCTACAATTGAAAAACAATTGAATGCAATAAATATATTGGAAAATGAAAATAGTGCTTTAAAATTTGATTTGAGTAGTAAGTCAATAAATGAAGAGCAGCTTAAAAAAGACATTGCTGATCAATCAAAATCGATTGAAAGTTTGAAAAAAACGAGCGATCAACAAGAACAAACAATTAAGGAACTTAAATTGGAGCTTAGTAGTGCCATGAATGAGAGATCTTCCGAATTTGATGCTCAACACAACGAAGCACAGCGAAACAAAATAAGTCTTCAGCTAAAAGAGGAGGAAATTTTTTTACTAAATGAACAAATACAAAATTTGTCAAGAGCTTTGGACTCCGAAAGGTTGAGGAACGAAAAACTAACAAATGAGTTAAATGAATTGAAATCGTTTTACCAGGATTTGAATGAAAAAAATTCGGCAAAAATTCAACAATTAGAAGCAGATAATGTTGAAATTAAAAAACGTTTAATTAAATTGATAAAGTAATTCTTTAAAGATATTGTAAATTTGTTCTCATCAAAATTTAAAAAAATTATTTTTTTCTCTAACTAATTTATAAATTTTCAGAAAAGTAATTTCTTTTTAAAGAGAAAAAGCGGAGCTTTGGCAAAAAGCAGACAACTTAGAATACGAAAATTTACTCAAAACAAATTCAATGTGGTTGGATGATTCAAATGTTTCAAATTGTATGAACTGCAATAGTCAATTTGGTCTTTTGTTGAGAAAACACCATTGTCGCATTTGTCTCAAAATATACTGCTATTATTGCTGTAATAATTGGATAGAGTACAATAACAAGTAATCTAATTGTTTATTTCTTATTGAAATTAAAGTCGGAATCGTCTAAAAGTCATTGAGACAAAACCAGAGACATCTCGGTGAATTTTTTTAAAAAAAAAATTTTCTAAGTAAAGTTGAGAAAGTTTAGAATTAATTGCTTTACTAATTAAAAGTATTGAATAGATAATAAATTTTAAATATTTATAACAAGATGTGGTTGATCAGCAAACACTCAGTACAAAAAAATTGTTATGCTATTGCAAAGCAAAAATAAATATTTTTTTTCATTATCAGAGTTTTTGATGCGTACATGTGAATATTTTAAAAAATAATTTAAAATATTTCCTATGATTGCATATTGCTATGCATTTAATTAATGAATCTTGGGTTATCCGGAGATTCTTCTGATATGCCCTCTAAATCCCTTAGGAGGTTATTTTTTTGAAACAGTTTCTATTATTTTTTGAAGAATATATTTCAACAACTTTTTTCAATTCAATCTTATTAACTTTTCCAGCTCTTCATTTAATACTGCAATTTTATTTAATCTTTTTTGCCTTTCGTAATTCTTAACCTGTTTTTTAGACGCGTTTAAGCAGAAATAATCTTCAGAACTTGCATTACTTATTGGCAAAGTAAGATAATTTCAAAGAAAAGTAAAGATAATTTCTGAATAAAAAATATATGATTAAAAAATTTACTAATAGTTCTAAATTAGTAAGTAAATTATCTTTAAATAAAAAATTGCTTGAGCACCCCTCATTTGTTCCTTGGCTACGCCGGTGATTGATCATACAACTTCTGAATATTCAAAATGTGGTCTAACATATGCGCAATCTTGAAACTCTCTATTGTCCATAACTTGAATGTGCTTTTGAGCTGCTTAATTTTTTAAGAATATCATGATTCAATTTTTTAAAGAGGTGATTAGCATTCAATAGAAGTAATATTATAACAGTTCAGTTAAATAGTAAATTATATTTAATTTATTTTAAAAAAATTCAAAGTTCTTGTTTATCATCTTTATCTTTGTAACCTTTGTAAATAAGTAATCAGTCTAAAAAAGGCAAAGTAAAATTTTTGATCATTATTTCAATTTACTCTTTTTGCTCAAAAATTTAAAATATGTGAATTTCATATTTATAGTTTTTTAGAATTGAAATTTTAAAGTTTTAGTAGTTAAAAGACTGTGTATTTGCATTGCAATGAAATTTATTTTAGTTGATCCAAGATTTCAATAATTATACTAAAATCAGCAAAATTTTTAAAAAAGAATCATTGTATTAATTTTCTAATTAAAAATTATCTTCTTTAAAAAATTGCAGCGCTTTAAATTTTTCAATTTAAATGTACTTTTAATTCTTTCCAATTACTGAAATTCAAAATAGTCAGAGTTTCAAAATTCCATTGACTATCAATCAATAAATTTTACATTAAATCACGGTTAACTCGAACTCGTCGGGACAGAGCAAAAAGTTCGAGTTAGCCGTTAGTTCGAGTTAAGCGTAATAAAGGAAATTTAATTTTTAAAATTTTATTAAAAAAATTAAATATATTATTATTAAGTAGAAAAAAACTATAATTTTAAAAAAATAGTAATTTTCAACTGCTTTTACTGACATTAAATCCATTTTTAGTAAACTCTTTAAAAAATAGCTCGAGTCGTCGTATTGGGTTTGATAATAAGGTACAGAGGCTAATGCTTCAAATTTTTCCTTTATTGTTGTTAAAATTATCTTTCGTTTAACACCTTAGAATTCCATCATTTGATCAATTCCATCAAAGATCTTGACTTGACCTAATAAAGTGTAGTGACATTTGAAAATGTCAAAATCATCTAACATTTTCATATTCGTCTTTTAATTAGTAATTAGATTAAAAGATTTTTCAAGAAAACTATTTTTTTACAGATAATTTTTAAATGGTCTTCTATTTAAGCGAGTTCGAGTTATATTGAAAGTAATAGATTTCCAACAAATATTCGGTTTTAGTTCAAGTTAAGTGTGCTTTACTGTATTAAAAAAAAATTATAGTTTAAGAATTTTTGAAATTGTTTTTATTAAAAGAAATCTGAATTTATTTTGATTTTTAAAAAAATTGAAACAATTCAAGGAATTGAATAGTCTTAATTTTTTGATTAAAAAAAAATTTAAAATTAAGTTAGTAAAAATTTTCCTTTTTAAAGTAAACTGAGAGTGTGTAAAAAATGCTGTGCTACTAGAGATAATGTGAATCGGGTCAAAGGATTTTTAAGTGATGAAAAATCCACTCCGGAAATGTCCGAAGCAAATGATGAGTCAACCAATGACCAAGATGATTTAGAAGACGAAGATGCTGATGTTAATTTTGAAGTGAGGTCGGAAAAACTTATTCAAAATGTAAGCTATGATGAGACAAGCATTTATGACCAGCCACAAAAAGAAGTACAATGTGCTGCCAGTTCGAGTTCTTCACCTAAAGGTACAAAATAATTTTTAACTTCTAGTCTACTAAAAACCACAAATTAATTTATAAACAAAACCTTTTTTTACAGCAATTTTAATTGTTAAATAAAATTTTCTAAAAAATTATCTTTTATTTTTTAAAGAAATACAATTTGATGTGCAGAATTTTTCGGATGACGATCAAGATTTGGATAGATTGTGTGACGAAAAACTGTCAGTGTCTTCGTCAAGCA
>PJRA01000549.1:1393512-1485306 GCA_016987375.1 Brachionus koreanus | reverse complement strand
TTAATATATTAAAAAAAGTTAGTCTTTTTAAAAATATAGAGTTGTTTTTTGAATTTACTTTTTGAGTCATTCCATGGTTCCCTTAAAAAAATTTCTATTCCGTCTATTTTGCCTTTAATTTCTGAAATTTTTTTAAAAAAAAGATAAATTGAACATGAAGATTTACCTGTCATTCTTGTACCAAGATCTTAAAATAAATAAAAATTATTAACATCAAATATTTACATTTTGAAATATTTACAAAAAATACCAGTTATTTGATTTTCAACCCCTAAAAAATATTTTTTACGTGGGATAGGTTGTCCTTTGCGGTGCCGTTCTGGTCGGAGGGTACCGAGTTTTTCGGCACCCAGCATAGTATATAATTCTCCGGTCCGCATATCATAAGCTGTCCGTCAAAAGGAGTAGACAGGATCATCTGTAGGAGCCATTGGTTCTCGTGAATTCGGGTTCGGCTCGGACTTCTGACGGAACATGCTTCTCTTGACAAATTTGACTCATGGTTTTCTTAATTTTAAATTTTTACTTTTTTAATTTTTGTTTTAGAAACGTTTTTTTTTTAAAAAGACATTATTTATAATGGAAGCGATCAGGTGGTTTTCGCGATCTCTGCGGGCGTATAGTATTTTTAGGTTCCCCACCATTGAACACGTTTTGACCGACTTGTTTCCGTAAGTAAAAAAAAATTTTATTAATTGATATAAAACTAAATCAGTCAATGATAATAAAAAATTAATCAATCATTTCTCTGAATATTATAAATCAAATTGCCTAAATTAACGAAAAAATTTCCCAAAAATACAACGTTTTTAAAAAACCATTTCATCAAATATTCAAATTAACAAAAAGAATTCTAAGAATTTTTTAAGTTAAAAATAGATAAATGATTTTTAAAAGAAATTATTTCATTTAAACTAAAAAATGATTCTGTAAACAGTAAAATGTTGTACAAATTTCTACAAACCATTTCTAAATTTTACAAAAACTTTGCAATTTAGTATAAATTTTATCTACTGTCTTTTTAATGGTGTGCAGAAAAATGAAGAATATTTATAATAAATTTTTATTCTTCGCCAGTTTTCACAGATCATCAGAAGTTAAGAAGTTCTTAACCAGCTTTCTGGTAGGCCTTCTTGAAATCATATCCTGTTGAATAGTTTGTGCAATATCCGCACTGTTATGCACATGTCAATTCTAAAAATTTGGGGCTAAAAAATGACGAAATCATGGTGGTTAAAAAATGGAAGGGGTCCTAACTTAGAAATATTTATTGTTTCATTTAATGTAATCAATTAATTGATATAAATTATCGTAAGCTAAATTACAATTAATGCTAGCTATATTCATTTTTACGCTCTTTTAAGACAGAGTCAATGATATGAGTCCGACTTGTTCAAATGAATTCATTCTCATTTTTTATTTAATCTTAATAATTAATAACACAACTTAAACCTACAAAATTTAATTCCAAAAAAATTTAGAATCGATAGAGACCATAATTAATTTTTTAAGTCGCATGGTTTTATTTTTGAGGAATTTGGACTATTCTGTGTATTTTCATTTCAATTTTAAGATTAGTAAAAATGTCAACCACGATAATTTCTAAACAAAATTTTTTATTCTCTAATGTTTAAAATAATAATGAAATACTAAATTTTTATTTAATTTTATGTCTATTAATTGTATTTAGTTAATCATTTTCTTTTTGAGTACATAGTAAGTCAAAAAAATGAATTTCTTTTAAATTTTAAATTCTTGTTTCTTAAACAGCCTGAAATTTTATGTTATTCAAAAAAAGTTGAATTTAAATTTGATGTTTGTTTCAATTTTAAGTTGATTTCCATTATTAAAACGTTGATTCTTCCAATAATCAGTAATATAAAACCTCCTTTAAAAAAAATTTAATTAGGATGATTAAAGTAATAGTAAAGTAAAAGTAGTAAGTAGCAAATTTTTTTAAAAATAATCAAAGAAAAAAATTTAAGAATAAATTCAAAATGCTTTAAATTCTTTTTAGCACTATTTCTAATTTTTACTGGAGTGTTGAAATTATATTCAAAAATTACAATTTGGCCGTCAAACGAATTGAAAAATTGTTTAAATGAAAATCAGAAAGCCAATTTGCTAAGAAACCAAGAGGATCAAGATAATGGTTTTATTTTTTTTCCTTATTCACTCCTTATAGATCAAAGGGTCACTACTTTTGATTTCGTGATTTCTTGGTAGCTTCTCATAATTCTTTGACGGTCGGTTAGTTAGCCTGACGCGTTTGCAGGCGAAACTGAATGAGGCTTTGAATCCTTGAAATCCTGATTGATGTCGGGTGTTCGAACCACTAGACCACAGGGCCGACCAATGGCTTTATTAACTCATCTATAAAGTTTAGTCTATTAGTGGTAATTAGTAACGCAAGGAAGTTTCTTAAATTTGTTTGATCAGAAACAAATCAACAAAATACAAAATCGAAAAAAAAGCAAAGGCTTGTCTGCAATCGATTACAAGCAATTTAAAGATGGGTGTATTAGTCATTCCAATATACCAAATGAGAATAAAAAATTTTTGCTTTATTTATCAATCCATGTAGGTAAATTTACTGGTTTGGCTCATTTTTATAGAGAGTATGAAGCAAGATTTAGCTTTTAATGCAATTTGGTTTATGTTTTACAAAATGGGACGAGCATAAAGACACATACGTAGATGATTTTATTAGACATTTGAAAAAAGAATTTATCGAATCCAAAATTTAATAAGTGAAAAAAAAATGACAAAAATTAATCGTAAAAATATACTTAGAATAAGAATGATAATATCATGTGTCTATGTATCGAAAAAAAAATTATTTCATGTGTATTATCTAAAAAACATTCAAGATTAATCTAACTAATAAATAATCTAATTAGAAATTTCTATTAGTCATTAAATTACTACCCGAGGGGACAAAAACAGGCAAAAAACACTGTTTAAACGCTGTTTAAACGTGAGCGTTTAAACGAAATAAAAACAGACCATAAACGGGGGTAAAACAGCCAGAAAAAAAAAATTTATTATTTTTGTCTAAAAAAAAGAATAAAGACAAGAATTTAGACAAATTAAGTCATAAATAGTTAAATTAAAATAAAATCTTACATAAAAAAATTCAACATATTTTTCAAAAATATTGTAAAGTAGTGTGTCTTTTAAGCGTTTTTAGGTGTTTAAATAGTGTTTATGAGTGTTTGAGGTGTTTTTTTACAGTTTTTATTATTAAGAAATATTTTAATTATTATTTTAAAATTAATATTAAATATTAAAACAAATAATTTGATTATTTAAAATCATTCCTGAATAATTAACATACTTAATTTGTTTTTGAAGTCCTAAAAACGGGATAAAAACAGGCTTAAAATGTATTTGGCGCGTCAAAAAAGGCTTAAAAACTTTCTAAATGAAATATTTTGTTTTGTTTATAAAGTGTTTTTCGCTCGTTTTTTTGGCCCAAAAACGCTCACGTTTTAAACGCAAAAAAACAAAGCGAAAACGCCCAAAAAACAGCTACCAAACGCCGTTTAAACAGCGTTTAAACAGTGTTTTTTGCTTGTTTTTGTCCCCTCGGGTATACAAATTTAAATTTCTAAAATATTTTTAAAAAATTTTTAAAGTGTATTAATTAAAGTGTTGCTACCGGGTGGTTGGTCTTCTACGGTTGGCTGACATTTGTTTACACAAAATAGGATTGAATAAAAGTTAGAGTCCTTAAAGTTGCTTTATTAAACTAGCACAAATTATATTCTCTCCTTCTTAGCTTTTTCTTACTCTCATTAAAATTATATTTGATTACTACTAAGCGCTAATTAGATAGAATAATACCATCTCAGCTTACCCGGTTCTACGAGGTATGTCTCCTATGGTGGCATGCCAGTTTCATTACTGGGTGTCACCACCGTCGTTGGTCTGTCTGTGGGTTTGTCTTCAGGTGCTGAAGCTGGGGGAATGTGCCACTACCAACGGCACCCCCCTGACCAACCTAAAAACCAGGTCTACCGGACTGCTCATGATTATTTAGGTCCTCTCAACTTTGCTTCATATCAAATCTAAAACGCCCAATATTAAATTTTTTTTAAGTTTTTTTATTAATTTATCTATGCTTAAATACTTCAGAAATTTGTTAATACTACTTTGAAAATAAAAAAAATTTACAGATTTTAAGTTTAAATCAACAACAAAAATAGAAAAATAATCTAAAATCGATAATCATAGAAATAATTTTTTATTCTCCTGTATTCATTAATCATTTCCAATATTTACATTTAAACTATCAATCTTGTTTTTCATTGTCAAGCGGTGTGTATTTACTCAATCGCTGCACGTGGACAGCCTTTTGTAATCCGTCAATTTCAATGCGGTAGGTACATGGGCTCAGTCTGGCTACCAGAGTGTAAGGCATGTGCCTTTTTGGCAATAGCTAATGGGTATACACGTTTGACAAAAATCTATTAAATCTTTCTAATTTTCCATTTGTTTGTGGATGTTTGGAACTGCACTCTGATTTAGTAATCTGAAGTCTCTTACATAGTGTTTGAAAAAGTTGAGATGTAAACTGAGTCCCTTGATCGGTAATGACTTTAGTTGGACATCCATTACGCGTGATTATTAGTTGATAAAATTTGTCCACTACTTCCTCAGCTTTAATCGTTCGCAGAGGGAAAGCCTTGACCCAACTAGTAAAATAATCTCCAGTTACAAGATTTTCCGGCTCCTGAAAGAACTTTTAAAAAGCTAAAATATCCAGATTTTTCATGTCCTTTTAAAATCCAGAGTGATGCGTCTGAAGATGGATTACGAGCCGTCTTGTGCCAGGATATTGTGGGAGTTGAACATGCAATCACGTTTATAAGTAGAATCTTGCAACAGGGGGAGAGTAAATGGCGCATTGGGGAAAAAGAAGCGCTGGCAATTATATGGGCTTGTGAGTAGTTTAGACCATATATAATAGAATCTTAATCATATATAATATACATCATATATAATATAATCTTATTTTACAATTGAAACAGATCATCAATCGATGTAGTGGCTCATGGATGCTACGAGCCCAAGACTAGTCACCCAGTCAAGAAATTTTGAAGAAATTTTTAAGGTTCTTAAAAGGTTTCCGGACCTTTTTCTTTATAACTTCATTAAAGATATTATAAATATCTTTAATTATTCATTTTTTATTTGATAAAGATTTATTTTTAATGATATTTAATAATAAACTTATAATAGTAGTGTCAAAATCACAATTTTTTAATTTAAAAGATAAAAACCAATTTTTCACAATTTTTAAGAAAACAATACAATTTTAGATAATAATCTTCACGAAAAGCATGCTTGGTTCTTAACTCCTATCTGTTGATTCAAGATCCTGTTAATTCTGTTGATACTCAAGTTATTATAAAGATTAGATGTCATCATTAGGATGATGATAAAAGCAATAAGCTATACGTATAATCAAGATGATATTTTTACTACAAAATTTTTAGATAAATCTAGTATCCAATCCCCCAGAATATATGATGAATAGATGATTGACAAAGACATGAATGAAAGGGGTAACATCGGCTTCATGATACTCTTGAAGAAATAATTTTAGCCAATCCTTTGTACTTGATTTGATTTTATCTGGAGAAGGCGGTATTTCTGAGATCAAGCTTTTATAAATTTTATAAAATTTTCCCCAAATTTTTGCTGTTGTCTGAGAGTTTTCTAAAGATTCAAAGAAAGAATTATATATATTTTCGAAAATTACTATTCTCTTGCTGGATGGGAGTTTTTTTAGAAAAGTCAAAATTGATTTGGTCTCTTGATTGAATACTACATTTAGTTTTTAACCGACGCTATCGACTTTCAAAATGAATATCAATTAATTAAAAGGAGATTTATTAATCAAACTGATTTTTTTGAAAGTAAAGCAAAATCTTTTCAAAATTAGCTAGGCAAACCAAAAATACTTAAAATTTTAAACAGTTTTAAACAGAAGAAAAATTACTTTCTTCATCAATAGAGGCAATTTTCCGTTTTTTTGTTCAAAAGAGCAAAAAAATTAATCAATTACTTAATTAATTGTTTTTTTTCTGTTTTTTATTTTTTTAAGTTAAAATAATGTAATATTATAAAACCAATAAAATTAATAGTTTCGAAAAAGTAACTATTTATTTTAACCAATACAAAAAAATTTTCTTTTGCTTTAATTTTATATGTTTAGCTTTTTTTTATTTAAATTTGCTACTTAATAAAAAAACATACCATTTAATTTGTAAAGAGTTGATTCCTATAAAAAAAATAAAATAATATTATTTTGACTAATTAAAAAAATTAGAAGTTGAAAAATTTAAATCAAATCTTATAAATTTTAAACAAAATCTATAAAAATTGTTACAAATTATAAAAAGTAAAAAAAATTTCAGAATGTTAATTTATAAATTTTATTAATTTTTAAGTTTAGTAAATAAAAGTATTAATTAAAATTAAAAAAAATAATTTTTATTATTCTTTACAGCGAATTATAGCAATGATTATTTAAAAATAGACAAGATTGATATATTTGGATAAAAAATTGTCAAAATTTGCGTGATTTTTTCTCTTCTTAATTTGGAATTATTGCTTCATTTTCTTTTCAAGTGGATGTTTTATTGCTGGTTTGTTGGGTTTCTTGTAGGGTGGGGAGAATTAATTGGCAATAAACTGGTTTGCTTTAATTTATTTATTAGTGTAAAAACGTTAGTGTTGTCTGTTTTATAGAAGTCATGTATGTAGTGTAAATAAGATTTTTGTTTAATGTTTAGCGAGCATAACAAAATCTGCTCTTGTGGTTGCTACACCACATCTTTCCCTCGGCTTTGAACCTAAGGCTTGGCCTACAGTCTTTCAGACCTTCTGGGTTGATTTGAGTCCGATGGAGTTGTTTCGGCAACTTGGTTGTTTCTCTCTTTTGGTGGTCTTCCACGCTTTCGTTTGGTTTGATGATCAACTGATTGGTTAGCTGATTGGACTTGGTTACTAGGCGAACTAGATTGAGATGGTTTACTGCTGTCTTGTAGCTTAGGAGAAGTTCAGCTTTACCTCTAATGACAATGAAACCGGCTTTTGTCGTTTGGATGGCTGTACTTGCTTCCGTTACAAACTGCCCTACAATAGGAAGTGGTGATTCAGATTTATATCCATAGTATTCTGTCCGGCACTTTTGAAGTGTCGGCCTGTTGTGGATCTTATGGTACGTGGGTTCGTCGATGACATTGATTGGAGTACCAGTGTCAATTTAGAATGACAGTTTTGTGCTGTTCATTTCAATTGATACTCTAGGACCATCATTTGCGGGCTTTTGCCTTTCCGATACGGCGAACAGACCATATGTTGCATTGGCCTTTCATTGGCCACGTTTCTTTCAATTGTCAAAGCTTGACTGTGTTCTTTTTCTTTCTGCGTAAAGGATGGACGATTCTGACGTCGGGTTGGTGAACAGGTTCATGTTCTGGACACAGCTTTCGTTGCCTTGAGCGTTATCAATTGCATTTGCCAAGGTGAGGTTGTTAGTTCGGCATAGCCGCAGGCGCATCACGTAATCATGCACTGGTTCACCTTCTCTCCGTTTCATATGCCGGAATTTTTGTTCCTCGGCAAACTCGGACCTTTGAGGGGTGAAGTGATCTGTGAGGAGCTTGTATGCTTGGTTTATGTTTTCATTTCCACCAGCTAGGCTCTTGTAGATTTCGTAGACCTCAGGACCGATCATGAGAAAGAAGGTCGGTAAAACACGGTCTTGCGGAGGGTTTTTGGCTAGTAGTAATAGCTTGAATTGCTCAACCCACATATTCCATCTTGAGCCGGCTGTGGCAAGATCCTCTCCGGTTTGATATTGGAAACTACCACATGTCGCGTTGTCAGCCATGCCTGTGTTTGGTTTCGAGTTTTCAAGTTCGCTTGTTTGTTGAGCGTGTGTGTCTGGTTGCTGTGTTAGCGTGTCTTGATATCTTGCTTCGTTGTCGTCTTCTTCTTTTTCTTTGTTGTAATGGATTGTGCTGTCTGGGTTTGTGCTAAAGGATTCTTGGGCTACATACCGAGAATATATTCATGTCTGGAAGAAGAGTTTTTTAAATTCTGTTTAATAAATCAACAACAAGAACGAATAAATTAGTACAAAAAAACTAACTGGAATAAATTTTAATTTAATTTAAAATTAAAAAAATTTTTTTTGCTATTTATGATTAAATCGTTTCATGGAAAAGGATTATAGTACTATCCTGACTTTAAAAAATCTCAACTACCTTCAACCCCTATTATTGGCTAATCGAATTTTGGTCATTTTGATCAGTCTATAGAGACTTAGAAGCTAATTTACTTATATGTTCCACAGAAAGTAAACTTAAAAGTCAACCTAATAAAGTAGTTTAAATTTTTTTTTGTACCTGCATAATTAAAAAGATTTTTTTTTTATTTTTTCTAACGAAAGAAAATATGAAAATAAAGCTAAAGTGGATTCTAAGATATTTTTAAATGAAGCACGAATTATACCTATTTGGCTTAAATTATTTTCTAAAACATTTAAACAATAATATAATAATAATGCATATTCTACGATCAAATAAGTTTAACTAAATTGACAAAGCAGGATAACTAATTGAATCCCACTAAAGTAGACTTTTCTTTGATATTTCTACCGAAATTGCTGATTTCATTTTCGCTTACACCATACTTCTTTCTTTTTTGAATGATACCATTTAAATCATTTTTTTAAAAAAAAATTTAGAAAATATAATTTTTGGGTTTTCCTGCTTTGTGAATTATGTCGATTTTATGACCAGATAATTTTTTTTACCTTATATGTGACCAGCAATAAAGAATTTTAAAAATAAAAAAATATTTTTTTTTAAGATTTTATTATTTTTGTGACCTTTATGTAATATTTTTTTAAAATACTTAATTTCAAAATAAAAAATTGAAACTACTTAACTACTTATGCATCTTTGAGGTGTGTTAGAAATCCGGAGTTAGAAATCAACTTTGAAATTATTATATAACACTAGAACGCCTGATTATTTTTATACCATAAACGCCCAGCGGGGTTTTAAACCCCTTATTAAATTCTTTAATTCAAATTTTAACCTCATGTTAAATGTATTGTATTTTATCCTTCTTTTTCAAAACACTCTTGACAAAGAGCTGTTGTCTTTGATTGATTGCTAACTACATTTCTCTTACAGGGAACCTTGGACAAAAAATACCTCTCCTGAGTAATATTAACTAACTATTATTATTATTATTAATATATTCCAATAAAACTAAAATGTCTTCTTTTGAAATGAAATTCTTCGCTTAATGGACTAAAAAAATTCATTTGTGCACTCAAGTCAAGTGAAAAATCAAAAATAAGTAAAAAAGCTGACAAACATTCTTATCTAAACGTGTAATTTCATAACTTGTTAGGGAAGCTTTTTCATTGAAAGAAATCCTTTTTCTTATTTTTGTCTCATCACCGTAATTTAGTTTTTAACACATATAAAATCTGATTTTGATGTTATATCTTCTACAATTATCAGTAACTTATCAGACTAGTTTATCTCGAATTGTAAATACTAAAATATCATAGTGAGACATTATAGTGTCGTCAAGCTCACTTGTTTTTCCAACGACTTTTTCAATTTAAAACAATTATTTTTTTGTGGACAGGTTTCTTGTAAAGAAAAAGGTTCCTTCAAATGGATGTGTGGCTTGGGCAACATTCGCATAAACTACAAAAAGTTCTGTTTTTTCTTCAGACCCATCTGATTCAAACTTAAACTTTGTAGCCACCGTACCATCTTTTTTTTGGAAAAGCATTTGCTTTAAAATTTAAAAGAATTTCCTCTAAACGCTGTTACAATTTGTTCCATGTCTTTTCAGCTTGGAACTTGATTAACAAGCGCATATTTTCTGGAAAATTTGAAGCTTATTTAAACTTAAAATACACCTTCAACAACTCCTATTAATACCCTATATCTGATGCATTCTAAAATTGAAATAATTAAATTGTTTAAATATAAATATAAGATGCCTTATCGTGTTTGTACACGAGAAAAGCTTAAGTTAAATCACTGAAATACATACAAAATAGAAGAATCAATAGAGAGAGAAAGAAATGTAATAAAACAAAATAAGCTAAAAGATTTTTGATTTTGAAAATTATATTTCAAATACTTTTACACTTAATCGTTTTAAATTCACAAAAAAAATTTTTTTGCAAGCTTTTTTTTTATAAATAAAACAAAAAATAAAAAAAAGAAATCAGAAGGAATCAATTTTTTATTTCAAACGTGATGTCGATTTTGATAAGATTTAAATATTTTGGATTTTTTTATTCAAGATTGATTAATAGCTTTGTTATCAAACGATCAATGCTGAAATTTGCAACATTCAAGCTACTTTATAATAATATAATAATATCAATTTGATCTTTATTGACTTTGTAAAAAATCTAAAAAATTTTATATGAATTTATCAATGTTTTTTTGTTTTCAAAATAACAGATAATTTTATTTTTATAAAAATTATAACTTTAATTTTTAAAAATTTTATTAAATTAAATAAATGAAGTGTTAATCAGTCGATTGAAGCCTGTTGATTAACCTTAAAAATTGAAATTGAAATTATATAAAAATTTAAGAAAATTCAAAAAACTGCGTAAATAAATAGTTAATTTTTATGCGAATTAATTGAAGAATTATTTTTCTGTTAAATCATCTCTGTCAGAGTTCAAGCAAAGATTGAAAACGTTTTATTTTATTAATTTTGATAGCATGATGAAATTTAAAGTGATAAGATTAAATTTTAAATAAAGAAAAATTTATTTGTTTTTTAATCTTTATTTAAAACAATAACAGTATATCAAATCAATTAAATCAATTAAAAGCTTCTTCATAAACAAATTTATTTTGTTCGATAAGCATTTTTGCAAAATTTTCAATTTCATCTTCAGTAAATACACTGGGCTTTGAATTCTCTAAATTAGTTTTGGAAGTTTTCAACTTTGTTTTTTTTTCTTCAATTTTATTCGGACCATAAATAGACTCGATTGAACTTGTTCGCTCACTTGATGAAACAGATAAACAATCGAAATCATTCATTTCTAAATTATCATCGACTGTATTTACTGATCGATTTAGATCGTTTTTTAATTTTTCTTTTATTTCTTCATTTTTCAATTCGTGAAATTTCAATCGACAAACTTCAACCAAATCACATGCTCCATGGTCATAAGCTGAATAGAACAAATCGTTAAACAAATCTTTGTTTCCCAAGTCATCGGCTAATCGAAGCGCTTTTTCGAAGCGCAAATTTTTGACTAAAATAAAAAAAAATTTTCTTGCGTACTTGGACACTTGAATTCTGTATTCCATAATAAGATCTGGTGCCAATTGTTTGCTTGGCTTGTAAAAACCACCAAGCACTCTTTCGCACAAATCGCAAGCATCATTATCAAAATCTATTCTTTCGGACAAAAGAATATTCAGGTTTTTTTGTAAACAACCTAAGCATTCAATTGGCATTCGATTCCAGTCCAACGACTCGTACAAATTAACCGAATTTTTAACATAATCAATTGATAATTTGTAATTTTTTAAATAAAAATTAGTCAAATCCAGTGAATTTAAATTTAAGCTTAATCCTATTTTAAATAAACCTAATGGACCTTTTGTGTATTTAAAACAAGACCAAGGTGAATCCCAATTGTTTGAAGAACTGGAAAAAACATCTATCTGATTTGGTCCATTGGAAACAAATAAATTTTCGTTAAGATAAGTGCTAAGGGAATTGAATTTAATAAAAAATCTTGTATTATATTTGAGTGCTATTTCGTTCAGGCCAATATCCATAAGCTTTAAATCTCCATTTTTATTAATCACATAAAAACAGTAGTTTTCAATTATCCATTCTAAATAATGCCATGGGCCATCACTGATTCTTGACTTTTTTATTAAATTTTTGTAAAAATCATACAAAAAAAGCTCACAATTTTCGCTCAATATTATTATAAAAGATCCTTTTATTTTTGTGCATAAAGCTTTGGCTTTCATATAAAATGTTTTAAGTTTGATCTTAACCGGCTTGAAATCTTCTTTTCTTTCTTCTTTTGAAAAACAATTGTAAATAGATATGGAATATTTTTGATTATTTATATACTCAATTTGTTCAATTGAGATTAAATTTTGGTCAATATGACCAATTTTTAACAATAAACCTTCAGATTTATACAAGTATTCTAATAAATTTGAATCCCTTAAATCACTTGTTAGAACTAGAATATTATTCCTCAAATCGTCACGGTCCAATAATGATTTTTGGCTCATTATTTCTACTTTATTCTGCCACCACACAGTAAATAAATCGCTACAATCATTTATAAGTATAAATTTTTCCAAATACACATCAGGACAAGTAAATTCGTAGCTAATTGACAAATTTGGATCAAAATTTTCCAATTTTTCCAAATTAGATGAGTTGGAATAATAATCTGAAAATTGATTTGTTTTTTTGAATTTAATCAAATCTATTTTGGATTTATCCGAGTAAGAAATAATTAAAATTGAAGATTTTGAGATTTTAAATTGAAGATCACACAAATTTTTAGAACTAAGTTTCAGCTTCTCCAATGATTTATCAATTAAAATTTTGATCACATCACCAGATATTTGATCTATTAAAAGCCAGATTATAATTCCAGTTTGAGTTACCAGTGCCAATCGACTCTTGCTAAGCCAAAATATTCTTATTAATTTGACTTGATTAGATAGAAGTGCATCTAATTCTTTCACTTGATCCTTTAATTTGCTCATTTTATTTGGAACAGTGGCTTTTCGGTTGTGAAGAACAAAGTGTCTTCCTTGTTGTATGTTAAAGTTCTCTGCAAACTCGGCATATAAATTTTTTGTATTTGGTTCGAAATGGGTCCGATCATGATAAAATGTCACAGCAACATTTGACTCATCATAACCAATTTGTCTTAAAGTTAAAAAATGAACTGAGCAGCTTACACAGTCCATAATTAAGATCTAAATATTTAAAAAATTCTAATTAACGTTTGAGTTAAAATTTTTTGAACAAGTAAAAATAAAGTGAAATAAAAAGTCCTAACGTTGATTTTTTTCATTTCAAAAGATTTTATAAATTAGTCATTACAAAGTAAAATTATATTAAATTTAATTCAATTAAAACTGAATTTTTTTAATTTATTAGAAAATCTTAGTATGATCGTTATAATCCCGTATTTTAATTATTTCTCATTCTTTTTTATGCTGTTTCTCAAAGGAATCAATCTTAAAATTGAGTAATTATACTTGTATATCTTTAAGTTTAAATTTTTTTTTGCCTTGCGATCAAAAGTCTATTTTGATTTCTCCTAAATTTAAGCCTCAATTTTCAATAGCATTAATTTAATTTTTAAAAGTTTAAACAGAATTTGAATCATTTAACTAGATTATCTTGTTAATAAACTTTTTCAAACAAATGTGTAATCAATCAGTTTTAACTTGAATAAATTCTGCGAGTCGTATAATTTTCAAATTTTCAATTATTTAATCATTAAAATAAATTTAATCCATTGTCTCTCAAATCAAATTAAATATGAAATTGGTTTCACTTTCTTTAATTTTTTATATTATTAAGCTTAGTCATAAAATTTTTGAGTTTTAAAAAAATCTGCAAAATGTTTTAGATATCTCAATATTAACAACATTCAATGGTAAAACCTCATTAAATTGAGTTAGTCAAGTTTAAAAAACGGTTAATTTATGTTTAAAGTGATCACATGTGCACATGATCAAAGAAGGCACTCAAAGATTCTTAGTGATTCTATTTTCTCACTAAAAGAGCTCTAAATAGAATGGATTGCCATGGTGGTTTGCACAAAAACGTTGAATAATTTTTAAATCGAAACTGGATGCATGGTTTCTGAAAAAAGAAGCGACTGCTATAGCTCATTAGGTATTTTCCTTTCAACTTACTACTACTACTAAATTCTGCGAAATTCTAATACAAAAATATTGAAATAAATCGCAATCATTTTTTACAAATTTGCACACTTCCGCAAAACAGCAACAAACAGCACTTTGCTTCATCTGTAGAAAAATTTTTCGACCATTAGAACAAAAGTTATAAAATTTTTTACTTTTTGTATTGAAAGTTTTGTATGAACGACTTAATTTGACTGACAAAGTTAAACATCATACACAAGTTATTCCTCATGATTTTATAGATTTCGAAATTCAACAATGCATTGAAATTTGTAGAAAACTACTTAAAAAAATCATTTAGATGAACAGTTTTTGAGACCGAAAGAAGATAAATTTATTTTCGAATTATGATAGAAACAGAAATCAACGATTAAACCCATCTCGGCAGTCGTGAAAAAAGAATCCTTGATAAAATGGTAAAATACTTTATAGAATAATGGTTATTTTGACTAATTTTTTTAAATCCCTAATGTATTTAATTACTTTTTAAAAATAGATTTTTTTTAATTTTTATTTTTGTTTTATCTTTACTGGATCTTATTTTTTACTTTCTCTTTTCAATAAATATTGTTCTACCTATAGTGCTTTATATTTTCTGAATAAATAAAAAACATTAAATCTTAATATTATATGATTATAAATCTAATTTCAATTCAATTTTCTACTCTACCTAAAAATCTACTCTACCTTAGAATTAGCATGAAGTAAAAAGTAAACTTTTGACATTGTATTATTTCTAATTAAAAAGATATTTTTATTTAAAATTTTTAATTTTCCTTTTAAATAATTTAAGGCTAGAAAAAACTAAACGGTAAACATGATTTCTTGAAATTTAAAAAAAAATTTCACAAAATTAATCTGTAAAGCAATAATCCAAAAACTTTAAGATTTTTGATGAAATGAAAAAAAATTTCCCAAAAAATGACTATACTTAATTTGATTTCATTACTTTTTTTTATTAAATTAGTTAGATTGTTGAGGCTCATAGTATTGAAATTTAAAAAAAAAATTTTCAATCGACAATTAAAGATTTTAAAAAATTGATTGAAGTAAAATCAAATTTTGAAATTTTGATTAAGAATTAAATTTTTCTTTTAATTTTAATAGTAAGCAAATAATTAAAAATTATACAATTTAAATATACAGGTTCTTTAAAACGAACTTAAAAGTTTTTAATAAAATTTTATTTTTTTGCTATCTTCATTATTGTCATTTTTATAATTATTGTGTTGACGCTTTTGACTAATTTTTTTTGAACTGGCTTCTAAGTCAAGCATCTCATGATCATTTTCAAAATCGGCCTTGAACCTTTTTTCTCTACGTTTTAGAGCTTCACCCAATGAAATTTTCTCAAGTTTTCTTAATTAAGCCAATTTAAATTTAAAGACTAAAAGAATTTAAATTAATTTACAGTGAAACCACTTTGGTTTGCTCACACTTATGCGATTTTTTTACACGTTGTGGCTGAGGCTTAATGAATTTTAAATAAAGCTCAATTAGTTCTTGTTTCGAATGGCTAGAGTCAAATTTGACACTTTTCTTAAATAAATTTAACTTGAATCAAATTCAAACAAAGGAAACTTAGGGCATACATTTTCTAGAGTTTTTTTTAAATCCTCAATAGACATTAAACCTGGTTCAATCTCCATCTATAACAAAATGAAAGATTAAAAAATAAATTGTAAAAAATATATGGTCTTGCTAGCACCATTTAGAATTCAAAATTTAATTTGATTTTAAAAAAAATTTATTTACACTTAAAATTATTATTATCGGGATTTAATTTTTAGATTTAATCTTTTTTAAATTTTTTTTTGGCGTCATAATTGTGTCTGAAACAGAACGTTTTAGAGCCACTTTTTCTTTTTTTTCTAATTGATTAGTTTTTTCTTTTTTAAATTCAACTAGATCATCTATAAACATTACAGTCTGAGCCCAGCCAGCATACTTACCCCACATTTGCCTAAAGCTATCCGCTATTTCTCTGTAAGTTTTATCACTAAGAGACTTTTTAGCCTCTTTGGGAACAAAATGGTACATATTTCTAGCTAAATTTAAAACATGCGTATCAACCGGGATCGCTTCCAATTTATCCAAAGACATTAGACTGATGCAATCGGCTACTTTTTTACCAATACCGGGTATTTTGACCAACTCATTTACTGTTTCATTGTAATTTTTTTGTCTCAAAGAAAACAACCATTGTTCATCAAAATTATTTTTAATATAAAGAGCAGCTTGATGAATAAACTTAGCTCTATATCCGAAATTCAATTTTCTTAGTTTATCCTCAACGTCTTTATGGCATAAACGATCAATAGATGGAAACGTGTAATAATTTTTGTCGTTTAGTGTACCTATTAAATCACCAAAGTGTGAACACATATTATTAACCATTTGAGTAATCCGCTTTATATTATTGTTTGAAGAACAAATAAAAGAAAATAAATTTTCGACTGGATCGAGTCTAAGAACTCGAATGCCATTCAAAACACAGCCATATTGTTCAATTCTTAGGCGAAATTTTTCGTCTTTTTGTGACCAATTTGAATAGAGATCAGCAAGATTTTCGTTTAAATGAAAATAGTCTTTTAATTCTTGGTCTATATTTCCAATATTTTGTGTTATTTGTTGATTATAATGAACAGTGTATTCTATAGATTCCTCCATTTGTTTAAAAGTGAATATTTTTCCTCGTATGACACCTGTAAACTCATTTTGATCATGATCAGATATAAACCAACGGAAAGACTGTCCACCTCTTAAACACGCTTTTAAATTAAGCTCTGTTTTTGAATAGGAGAGAATTCCTTTAATAAAATGAAGTGTCATTTAATGACCTTAAAAATTTTGTTTCCTAGGTTATTTCTCTTATTTTTTATTTTGATGCTACATTTGTTAAAAAATATCTTTTTAGAGAATATATACTGATGTTTTAAAATAAAATTAACAAAATCATAGATTATTTAATTTGATTCACAAATATATTAATTCTAAAATAAAAATTTACTCAATAAATTATTTAAATTTTTTTTAAATTTATTTAAAATACAAACAAGATAATATTTTTAAGAGATTTTTTGTTTATTAAATCTTATTTCTAAAGGAAATTTAATTTACCTTTAAACAAATTCATCAAAATTCGTATAAATTTCTTTCAATTTGACTGAACTTTTATTTAAGTTATAAAAGTGACTAAATTCAGATATTTTCAGTTGATAAATATTTAAGGTCTTATTAAGCAATTTAATTAAAGATTTATTTAAATAAATTTTTTTTCGAATTTTTTACAGTTGATTTCTTCAAATGAAATTTAAAAAAAAAATTATTTTACCTTCATGATATCTTAATTTTAATTTTAATTATTATTCAAAACTTAGAATTTAATGAGCCTAATTACCTTCTTTAATTTGCTATAACTTTTAATTGATTTTTTTATAAACTCAAAAAAGAAACGCTTGTTATAGTTAATTAAAAAATAATCAAAATGAGTTTTATTTTTTTTTCAATACTTTTTCATTGATTTTTTATTTAAAATTAGTTTATATTAATCTTTGGATTTTTCAATTTTTTTTAAATATCTTAAATTTTTAATTTGAACTTTAAATTTTATTTTAATCTGAAAAAAGCTATCGTACGATTTAGGTTTAACAAATAAAATGAATTTCATTAGTCAAAATAAACTCCAAAAAAAATTGTTTTATTTACTGCTTAGCAATTAAAGAAAATGACGTAATAAAAGATAAATCCTGGGAGTTTATAATTTAAATTTTTTAACTGTCTCAAAAATAAATAAAACAAGTGAAAGCGGGGTGGAATTATAATTTTATTCTAAGAAAAATGTTTTAACAGCTTTTCTTATTTCATAATTTATTAGCTTTTTATGAACTAAATTCACTTGTTTTAATGTTAGAATTTTTGGAAAAAATGAAACCAGCAAACTTAATATTAGCTATCTAACAGCTATTTTCAAGGAATGTGCCTCATGGAAAGAATTATAAAATAGATCATTTAGCGATTTTTTCTATTATTTAGGTAAATTAATTTTATTCTAACGCGTTTAATGCCATTTATTTTTATTTTAAATTAAAAAATTTCAAAATAAATAAAATTGCTAATTTTGTTTTGTTTATTATGGAATAGTTTAGAGAGTCAAAATTTTCTCTTTAACCAAGATATTTAAGCAGTTAAGCTGATTTAAAAATATATTATGAATTTTATAAATCTAAACAAAATACTAGTCAAACAAAAAAGCCTAATTTTATCTAAAAATTAGACTTCATTTTAAGTCATTTAGTTTTTAACGAGAAGCTTAAAGGTATGGCAATTTTTTCTAACACTTGGTCTTATTTAACATTGTCAAAATGCTTGGCAACAATGATGTCATTCAGCTTCCATGAAACTATACATTAAACATTTAAATATACCTGAAATCTGTTAGAAAAAAATTCATTTTATTATTCAAAAAAGAAATTTAGATTGATTTACCAGAGTATTTTGACTAAGCTTTTCTTAACTATAATATCAGTTATATCAAGAAAATAAAATTTTAAAAAGTGGTCCGACTTTATATTGTAAAAAAAATGGTTCGACATAAAGTCGAGATCGTTCGATTTTAAATTTTTTTTAAATTTAAACTAGAACTCAAATATCTTAGTGCTCCAAAATTTAAAATAAAGTACGATTTAAAAAAAAACAATTCAAAGTAATGGCTGGTTTCTTCCGCACATTAAAGACTAAATAATGGCATTTTTTCTCAAAAAAAATATTTCTCATTTTTCACAAATTTGCATTTGTCTAGACTTGCACGGAGTACTCGTTTGTTAAAACCTAAATCTTTCATAAATATTGCAATATTTCTAAATTATGAAATTTGAGTAACTCAATTTAGGGTTCTTTTAGTAATAAATTTTAGCTTTTTAGAAAGAGTTCCATCAGCGTCATCATCCCGGAGATGGAAAGTCAAAAAATTCTTAGTGATGTGTTCAAATTGTTCAGCGGAGCTAGTGTATACAATCCGTTTGAGGTTATTATAATTATGATATCGATATGCATCAGCTTATCAATTTTGTCGAATACAACCAATGTAACAAAACCGGATAACGAGCTGCCCAAGATTCCCGCCATTGATCCAAGCTCAAACTTCTCATTTTTAATGCTATTAAGATGTATTGCTTTCATTTGTGTCCTCTTTCAGCTGAAAAAACTTCACAAAATTCATTCAAAATTTAACTTCTGTAATTTTAAAATAATTTAAAATATATTTTTAAGTACTTTTCTTTGCTCATAGTCTTTTCCATTATGGTCACTCTTGTTGCCAGTATTATTTTAAACAACGCATTGCTTAGTTGGTTTAAATTCGAAATATCCAATTCTTTTATCCTTTTTGTGTAAATCGAAGTAAAAAATTAATAAAATTTTAGAATTAATTCTTTATTAATAGAGACATTGTTATTTATACATTACTGTTGATTGATGTAAAAAAGTGTAATTTGATATTTAATAGTGCATTCGAGATCAAAAATTTGAAAGAAGCAAAAAAATCAGTAGTCCAAAATTTGGCATCATGCGCATCAAGCTCAAGTTTAGACACATTTTGTATGATCCTATTGATTGCATTGGGAAATTTAAGCGAATCGAAAGAGATTAAAAATTTTTCAATATTTGGTTGTTTGTTGCTGGCCTCAAACTTTTTGATATCATTAACCATATTTCCGGCTCTACTCTCTCTCATTCTTCAAGTAAATTTAAATTTATTCTTCTTTAATAGGAAAAATTTAAGTATTATTTAAAGTAAAATGTTCATAAGCTATTTTTTAAAAAAAAAAAAATTTATATGATTTTTTAAAAATAAAAATTGACAGACATAATTGAAAGGAAACCTTAAATTTAATCGTAATAAAAAATCCAATTGCTATCTTATCATTTTTTTGTTTCTAGAGTCAAAATTTGATAACTAAATTAACTAAATTAGGTTAAAATTAAGTAGACTTTTAAAAAAATATTAAATTACAAAGAGAAAATAAAGTGTTTTAAATTAGCCATTTCATTAATATTTTGGTTGTTTTCTATTAAATAGTCTTAAAAGATGAGTTTAGCTTATATAAAAAATAACCAAAAAATTTTATCTAATTTCAATAAATAATAAATAAGATAAAAATAATTAATTGCCTGATTGAAAACTATTTTATTTTAAATAAAATTTAAGCATTAAAAATTAAATAATTTTATTTAATTGATTCAAATTAGCCTTTAAAAGTTAAAATATTAATTTTTAAATGTTTTATTCTAAAATTTTTAGTTTAAATCAACCAACGAAAGTAAAAATTATGACAAATTAGAAAAATCAAAATCCGAAATTCAATTAGCTAGCAATACGACACCTTTAACAGCTTTGAATTCGCTGAAGAATCCAGTCTTGGTCTATGTTAAGCTGTTGATGACTCTATTTCTAATTGGTGTTCATCTAAAATTAAAGTTTTTTAATGACAAAGAATTTCAGACATCAAGTAAAAAATTTAAGACTTAAAAAAAATTCAATTATACAATGGCTATTTCTAGATCATTCGAATAGTACCAGTGGCAAACACGAACAAAATGAACTACATATCGATTCAAAAGATAAATTATTGCTTTACACCGAATCTTGTTTACTCATTTCACTAATAATATATATATTTTCGACCAAATTTATAAAAAGAAATGAAGAGCAAGATTCACAGTGTCAAACAATGGTCTACCAAAACAGCGTAAGTTGTCAAACCGAGCAAGCAAATACAGAAAGCGAAATAACTGCTGAAACAGAACAAAATTTTTTTTGTAGTACTGAAGAGTGTCTTAGATACATGAAAGAAAATCCAAAAAGGCTATTGGAAGATTTCAGTCAAGACCAAATAGTTGACTTGGTTCTTAAAAAACACATTCCCATTTATAAACTAGAGAGCTATTTTAAAAATCCTGAACGTGCTGTGTGCATACGCAGAAAAGTTATTGAGATCAAAATGAACCAAGAATACACATTTAAGAGCTTACCATACGAAAAATATGATTATTCAAAAATAATTGGCTCTTGTTGTGAAAATGTGGTTGGATACGTTCCAGTCCCGTTGGGAATAGCCGGTCCTCTTTTAATCGATGGTAAATGCTATCAAATTCCGATGGCTACTACTGAAGGGACTTTGGTGGCTAGCACTAACCGAGGCTGTACTGCTCTTTCGTCATCTCAGGGAGTTTTTACTAGAGTTCTCTCTGATGGAATGACTCGAGCTCCTTTAGTTGAATTCCCAAGTGCAATGAGGGCGGCTGACGCAAAAGAGTGGCTTGAAAATCTAGATAATTTTTCTTCTATCAAAAATGCGTTTGATTCGACCAGTCGATTTGCTAAGCTTGAATCGTGCAAATGCTGTATAGTCGGAAAATATTTATACATTAGATTTAAATCAACAACAGGTGATGCAATGGGTATGAATATGCTTAGTAAAGGTTCAGAAAAAGCTCTGCTTGAATTGCAAAAGCATTTTCCGGATGCAAGTGTTAAAAGTGTGAGTGGAAATTATTGCACTGATAAAAAATCTTCGGCCATAAACTGGATTGAAGGTAGAGGAAAATCAGTTGTGTGTGAAGCAATTGTGAAAGGTGATGTTGTCAAATCAGTATTAAAAACAAGTGTTAAAGAATTAGTCGATTTAAATTTGACAAAAAATTTGGTAGGCTCGGCAATGGCCGGAAGCATAGGTGGTTTTAACGCTCACGCTGCAAATATAGTAACAGCAGTTTTTATTGCATGTGGACAGGATCCGGCTCAGGTTGTTGAAAGTAGCAATTGTCTGACATGGATGGAATGTGTAAACTCAGACGATTTATACATATCATGTACAATGCCTTCCATTGAAGTTGGAACTGTGGGAGGAGGAACAATCCTTGATGCTCAGTCATCATGTCTCAAATTGCTTGGTGTTCATGGTGCAAACGAGAATGCCGGACAAAATGCTTCCAATCTGGCAAAAATTGTGGCATCAGCAGTTATGGCTGGTGAGTTATCGTTAATGTCTGCTTTGGCCAGTGGTCATTTAGTAAATAGTCATATGAAATACAATAGATCGACTATTAATTTGGTTAGCCAAGCGTTTTCTACAAAAATTAACAATCATCTTTAATCTATCCATTATTTTATTAAGTTTTTGTATTTTAAATTTTTTTTTTGAAATTTGTTTGAATTTTAAATTGAAATTATAATAAAATCTAAAGAAAATTATTTCATTTAAAAAATACTGTTTTTCTATGACCTTTTTTATTTAGTCTCTATATTTAGGAATTTGAATAAATTTTTAAATTGAAAAATTATTTTACTGTCTTATCATTCTAATTCTTAAAAGTTTTATTTTTTATCTAAAAATCCTAGATTAAAATTATTATACGTAAATCAAGAGTAATTGGATAAAATAAAACATAAATCTATTTTGCTATTGCTCTTCTAGTCATATGCTGTCTAACATAATATTGACTGTACAAAAATTTAAAAATATAAACTTTATTAATTTTTTTAGAATTAAATAAACAAAGAATTATACATATCACTTTGATTTTATTCTGTTAATTTAAATGCATAATATGACTTAAAATTTAGAATTACAAAAAGGCTTATATTGTTTTTTAAAAATAAATTTATTTAAAAATATTTTTTTTCTATTTTATAATTATCTGATGGCTCAGGAAAAAAGGAAAAAATAGTAAGGTAGCAGTTACAAATTGGAGTCGAGTATTCGATATTTCTTGATTCGAAACCGGCTTTGTATTCCTCCTCCAGTCTGATAACTAATGGAATGAAATGAATGACTTGGTCCTGTCCCAACATATTTCTTACTCAACTCAAAAAATTGATTCGAGACTGTTAGTAATTTAAGTTTGTTAAAAGCCTCGTCAAAAAAAAAAAGTTACTTGATCATCTGCAAAAAGTAGAGAGTATCCATTATTTGTTTTATTTCTATTAGGGATATCATTTTTATAACGGGTGAGGCATAAGTAAATGGACAAAAATTAAGTTTACTTGCCAGATTATGCAAATGATCAGATGATCTATTATATTTATCTTTATTAACTACTAATCATTAGCTATAATATTGCAAAAAATTTTTTTTAAAATGGGACTTTCTGTGACTGAACGAGAGAATTTTCGAAAAGCCGTCAAAAATATGATTTCACAAATGAAAAAATCTGACCTTGTGACGCACTTTACAAAGCAAGGAATCGCTCGAAGTACAATATATAATACCATCAACCGTATTCAAAAAAATGGAGGGCCGACAAAGGACAACAAGAGAACCGGTCGTCCAACCACCTGGACAACTACAAAGAAGAATTTGGACGACGAAAAATATTTAAATTTTGCGGGCGACAACATGGCGGGAAATGCCGGATATTACACATATGACAAGTCTTCTTGTCCGGACAGTAAGAGAATTGCCATCAATTCCGATATCTATATCGACGAATGCTTGAATAAACGACTTCTCCCATTCATACATAAGTAAACCGCCAAATGTTCCTCAAGCGCATTCAATTGAAAATTTTTGGGGTTGTTTAAGTGAGAAAGTTTACGAGGGAGGTTGGCAAGCCTCAACTGAGCAGCAGCTGATTAGCCGCATTGAGTTGAAGTTGAAGGAATTTGACTTAAATTTTATGAAATCGCTTATGGTGGGGGTCAAAGCAAAGCTCAGAAAAATCGGCCACGATGGAGTCTTTTCTTTATTTAAAAATCTTAATTCTATTAAAAAATAAATTCTTAACCCTATACAAAAATCCATAACTTAATATCATTTTTAATTTTTGAGATATTCGCTTTTAATTTCTGTCCATTTACTTATGCCTCATCCGTTATATACTAAATAAAAAAGAACTGATAATTGAGCCTTGAGGAACACTTGCAGTAATTTGATATTCATCGCTCAAGTTGTCATTTACTTTTACTTTAAATATCCTAGAGTCTAAGAAGGATCTAATTTAGTTAATTAAGTAGTGTGGTGAATTTAATTTAATCAATTTATTAATTTGGCCTTCATGCCAAACCCAAACCTATCGAAGGCTTTAAAAATGTCAAAGAAAAGGGAACTCTTTTCTTTCTTTTAAATTACTCTACAATTTTCTGAATCGAAAAATAAAGATTATCGGAGGTTCACCGGTGTTTCCTAAAACCAGATCTAAAAACATGCTCTTGGATAAGTAAATGAATTTTGTTCTAGTAAATTGTAGTCTTGACTAAACTATACACTCAAGTAACTTTTCTAGATAACTTGTTATACTGATTGGTCTAAAGTTAAAAGGATCTTGTGAAATAGAGCCTTTTTTTAAATCATAATAATGTTTTCAGCTTTCCATGATTTGGGAACTATACCTAGACGAAGAGATAGATTAAAAAGTTCTAAGATCTCTCATAATGAATTTTTGGGTAAATTTTTTAGCATAAGGTTATGTATTTGGTCAGCACCTGAAGCTGATTCACTTTTTAGTCTTTTTAATGCGAGGAAGTAGGATCATTGAAATTAAGTTAATTGTAATTTTTGAAAAATTCAGAATTAAAATTAAATATGTCATTTCCCTTATCAGTATCTATTAGATCAGAGTTTGGACTAAATGTTGAAAAAAGTATCTCTTTAAGACATTTTTCTTTTTCTCTATCCGTTTTTAATTCCTTTTTATTTTCAATCAAAGTTGGAATCAATTTTGAGCTTTTCTGTGATTTAAATTTATTAATATTTTCCAAAAAGGCCTGCTTGACAGTGGAATTTTCCTCATATTTTTAATGAAATCGAACGAATTTTGGTTACAAAATTGTAGAATAGTTCCTGTTAAAAATATTAAAAGTAGAACACTTGTCATTAATTACTAGAAAATCCAATCAGTTATTTGAAAAAATAACAAATTTAATTTGAATTAAGTTCGTATTCACAATTTAACGCAAAAAAGCTTCAAGTAATTCAAAATTCAGCAGTTTGATATATTCTGAGTCTAAAATATGATACTCCTTCCAACATAATTAATCAGTCTAAAATCGACTTTTTGAGCTGAGTGAGAGGTATGTTGGGACAGGATTGAGTCTATTCCATTGGTTGTGAGACTGCTGGATGAATATAAGGAATGTTTCGAATCACAATAAATCGAATATCCTACTCCACTGTGTAACATATGTATCCTGTTATTTTCTATTTAATTTATCTATTTTTTTAAATCATATTTACTTTATTTTATTTTTATTATTTTAAATTTACTTTATTTTTTATTTATTTTTTTTTTCAATCTGAAGGACCATTAGCTCGGTACAAAAAACAAATATATGAATAAATAAATAATGAAAAAATGAACATGGTTGAAAGATGAAAGTCAAAAGCATAATGTAAAAGTATTGGAAGGATGGGAGATTCCATTTTTAAAAATTTTATGATGATGAAAGACTTATGATTGAGCGAATTCTAGCAGTTAATGATTTTAATATAATTAACTAATTTAACAAATATTTTTTTGATAAAAAAATATAAAATAATGTATAAAATTTAACTTGGAATAGCAAAAAAAGCTACTTTGAATTTAATAAATTATCCATGGCAACCAAAATTTAATTGTAGCTAAGTTAAATCGAATATAATTTTATTTTATTAATTTATTACTTATAAGTCCGCGAAAATGCCAAAATTTCAGCAGATTCCAACAACAATCGAAGCCCAATATGTAGCTCGAACTGTCGGACCAGCACTAAGCAAAGGCTTGGCTGAAATAGTTGAAAAACGTCCAGTTGATCCAGTTGAGTATTTGGCTCAATTTTTGCATAAATTTGTCGAAAACAATCGTGAGGCCGAAAAGGAGAAAGAAAACAACGTTTTAGTAGAAAAGCTTAGAGTTGAAAAAGAAGAAGAAGAGCGACGCCAAGAAGAAATGAAAAAAGAAGCAGAAGAACTTCGAGAAAAAGAAGAAGAATTGCGTCGTGAAAAAGAGGCTGAAGAAAAACGAAAAAAAGATTTAGAAGAACTCGCAAAGCGCAAAGAAGAGGTTGCCAATACTGCACCTGCTCTACCTTCTCTCGCTGAAGAAGAAGACCAATTGGTAGAATTTGGTGAAACAAAGCTCCATCAGCAAGCAGCAGTGGCAGGCTCGAATCTTAGCGTTTTGCTTAAAGAAAATTATAGTCCTGCAGCTAGAAACCAAAAATTTAAAACTGCCAGAGAAGTTGCGAACGAACTTGGTTTAGCTGAAAACGTTCAACAAATTGATGAGTATATTTGGGATTTGGTTGCACAAGAAAAATACAAGCAGCTAAATGATCTTGTCTTGCTTGGGTTTAATGAGCTTTTTTCAATAATTGAAGCAAAATATGGAAATGCTGATCAAATGAAACAAAACGGTATGGAAAAACAAGCTGAACAAATTTTTACAAATTTACCTGCCCTCCAGCAAAAGATCAAAGAAATTAAGACGCATATAGAATCGAATAATTTGGAATCGTTAGAAAAAGAAGTCGATAAAAAATGGTATTTATATTATAGAGATGAACAGGGTAAATCACCTCTACATAAAGCTATTGAAAGTAAATATTTCAACATTGCAATTTATTTGCTAGAGAAGAGTCCTCTTTTATCTAAACTTAACGATTGTGTAAGTTTTTTTGTTAAATTAAATTCTTAATGTACTTAATATTTTTATTTATATACAGAATGAAAAATATCCAATTGATTATCTGAAACAAATTGATGTAGCCAGTCTAAATGAGAATGAGAATCAATTTTTTCAGACTTTATCCCAAAAATTGGCTTAAATTTTTTTATTTTAATCTATATCTAATTTGATTTTTTTTAAATAAAATAAGTATATATTTTTGTTTTATTTATTTTTTGTTGAAAATAATAATTGAGCTAAATAAATTAATCAAATGAATTAGCTTCGCTTAATACTAGAAGCACCAAGCATTTTTTCACGTTTTTTAATTCAAAACTGTTATAAAAAAATTATAATAACCTCAAAAAGTAATTTCATTTTAAAGAAAATTTTTAAATATATATATTTCAAAATTTATTTTTACAGAAGTTTCTCTGAAAATTTCGCAATAGTACCAATTTGTACTCGCGAGCCAGCATCCATATTAACTAGCCTCTATATTAACATCTATATTCATTCATAAATATTATTGTACAATTAGATTTATTTCTCAAATCAATAATTTTTCTTCTTATCAATAAAACGTTTAATACTCAAAAGATAGTTCATTGAAAAATGAACCTTTTTTCGAAAAAATGTATTTATCTATATTTTTTCTAAACTATTGTATTTTTGCATGAAATTTACATTTTTTATCAAAATAAACTCTAAATTTTAATTGATATAATAATTTTTTATTATTTCATATAGTTATGATTTTGCGTTATTTTTTAAAATTCAATTTTTAGTTAAAAAATATCAAAAACGGTATAACTATGTAATGGAATAAGATAAAGAGTTTATTTTGAGAAAAAATGTAAAAGTCATACAAAAATACATTATAATATAAAAAAAAACATTTTTTCGAAACAAGGTTTATTTTTCAATGATTTGAACCTTACTAAAAGTTTCAAATTTTGATGCTTCAAGTGTTGAAAAGAATTTTAAATTCTGAACTCAAGTGATTAATTTTTCAAAGTCTCATCAGACTAGAATTCAAAGTAATGAATATTATTGTTATTATTATTAAAAGTTCAGCATTTACAATATCTTTGAAAGTCATTTTATTTATTGAATTATAAATTTGATGAAAGATTTTAGCTTTTTATTGTAATGTTTTTGATCTTAGACTTTTAAAAAACTCTGATAGAAAAAAAATTAGATTTTTTCAGATATTTATTGTGTTCTTTTTTACCAAATTTCAATAAAGATACAAATTATTTTATTAGGTAGCATAATTTGTATATTTTTGTTCTGCTTTTTGAACAAGTTTCCGAAATCAGAATTTAAAATTTCTTTTATTATTCTCAAATATTTAAAATTTTAAATAATAAAGTTTTAATTAATTAATTGATTAATTTCTAGTTAACTATTAAAACTTAAATTAAACAAAAACCCAATATACTATTTAAAAAAAATTATTCTAAATTATTAAATTCAAATCTTTCTTTTTTGTTTTGATTATGAATCAATGTTAAAAAATTGAAACTTTTTTGAAAAAGATTTTCTTAACACTAGAAGCACCAAGCTTTTGAAATAATTTTAAAAATTAATATTATTTTTAAATAAAATTTTAAAATCTACATAAATCAAAAAAGATATATTTATTTGAAAAATCCATTCAAAAGATACGAGGATTTAAAAAATTTTAAAACGAGTCACATTTTGACTCGTTTGGTGCTTCTAGTGTTAAATAAATTGGTTAAAATATGTTCGAAAAATAATGAAATTCTTTTTTAGTTTTTATTTTCTTGATCTAATAAATATTTCTTTAAAGAAAAATGTTCGTTTTTTTTTTATTAAATGTTTATAAAGTCTCAATGAGTCTCTCCATGGGCAATTTGGTATTCTTTACGAGTACGGTGATGAGCCTCACCAATTGTCCACGAATAAATTGCATAGCCTAGCAATAGTGGTGGCATTACATATGGAGCTTCTTCGGTAATGCGACGTAAAGTGTTTGGCAAGCCAGTTTTGATAGCCTTGGCAAATGGTCTTTGCTCGTATGGTGACAAAGTAAACCAAATTTGATTTCTTACATAGGCCAAATTTCCGAATCCTTTGCCCATTTTGCTTTTTTATTCTAAAATTTATATAAATTAAACTAAATTTTATTAATTTAAAAAAATGTATTTATTTTTTTGAAATATATATTATTTTACATAACGCTTGAAAATTCATTTTTCATATTAAATATTCATTTCAAAAAAATAAACGCTTTAAAGAACTTATGAGTTGAATAAATATAATTATAATTTTAGAAAAATGCAATTTGCAATATTGCATTTTTAAATCAAGTTCAAAAACTAAATTAACTTTCAGACTCACTGTTTATTCATTAAAAAAAGAAAAAAAATGACATAATTAAAAAAATTATAAGCTTTTTTTCTATTATTTAAAAGAATTAAAGTATTTTTACTAATTTTATTAAAATTTTTTTATCATAATTTGATTCATTATATTAAAAGTTTCTTTTTTATATATTTGACATTTTTTTTTAATTTTAAAATTAATTTTCTATGTCTTTATTTTATGAAATCTTTAAAACTATCAGTATCATTTGTAAATAAATATTTATTTAGCTTTTTTGATTTGGAACTCAAAATTAAGCTCTATAAATGATCAAAAATTTATATTGAATTCAGAAAAAAAAAATGGGTAAATTCATTATATTTTGCTTGCCATTTAAAATAGATTGACAAAAAATCTAGTAGTTCAATAGATTATTTTCGATTGCTATTTAACTGATTTTTCAATCACTCTGAGATCCGTAAATGAGAATTTTGTTTAACGAATCCAAATAATCAATTTCAAAATCTTGATTATATTCTATTTATTATTAAAATAAGATATTAGAATTATTTTATCTTGCTTTTATCATCCTCTGTAATGAACTTAATATTCCATACAGAAATTGAATTTTCTTTTTAAATAATAACAATCAGGTAATAATTTCTTATAATACGACATTTTTTAAGTATAAAAGCTTTTGCAGACCAAGAAAAAGTCCTAGAGCTTAGCAAATGGTTATATCTAAAATTTAAATTTTGCAAAAGATATTTATTGGCAAAGAGCTATGGTGTATTTAGGCAAAAAGTATGTATCAACTTTTAATCTTTAAACAAAGGTTGGTATTTCAATAATATCTTTTTAGTTGAATCTTTATATTTTTTCAATTAAATTTCTAAAATTAAAAAATTTTTAGTAAATGAATTTTGATTTTTAATCAATAGAAAATTTTAAATTTCAATATTTTGCAAAAAAAAAGTTATGCACTAGTTCACATTGTAAATCAGTTTTTGGTATGATTATGTAAGGAGAATTTTTTTCTACTTTTGAATTTTAAACAGAAATAAAGTTAACTTACTTTCACCTTTCAAAAAGAAAATTTAAATAATTCAAATAAATTTTAAAGAAATTTATTTAATATTTATTAAAAATAAAAAAATGTCAATTGTAAGAATCTGATATTTATTTTATTTAAAATGATTTTATATTTTATTTAAAGACAATCGAAAAAGCCAGAGAGAAGATAGTTAATAATCCGAATTCATTAGACTCATGGAACATTTTGATCAAAGATGCCCAGGTAAATCAAAGATTGAGTGTCGAAAATTTTTTTTTCAATTTTTTTATTTAAGGAAAAACCAATGGAAGATACTCGGCAATTTTTCGAACAGCTCATTACTCAATTTCCGACCAGTTCTAAATATTGGAAAATTTATATTGAAGAAGAAATTCGACACAAAAACTATGACCAAGTTGAAAAATTATTTGAGCGATGTCTCAATAATATTTTAAATATTGATCTTTGGAAATGCTTCTTGAATTATTTAAAAGAAAATAAGCGCAATCATGAAGATTACAAGTAATTTAAAAAAATTAAAAAATTTTTATATTTTATATTTTATTTTTCAAGTAAAATAATGATACAAGCATATGATTCAGCGGTGAAAAAAATTGGACTTGACGTCCTCTCATACTCAATATGGCTAGATTATGCAAATTTTTTAAAAAATTTAAATTTAAATGTTACAGATCAAAGTGATAAACTTACTCTTTACGAATCGATTCGTAAAATCTATCGAATGGCACTTGAAAATCCCATGGCAAATATAGATCAAGTTTGGAAGGAATATTGTGCTTTTGAAAATGTAAAATTTTGCAAAAATAATTTTCTTTACTGATGAAAAATATTTAAAGCAAGAAAATTTGATCGAATCGCTCAATAAGGAATTTCAATATGTAAAAAAAGTGTCTAAAGAATACGAAAATGTGACTAGGCCATTAGAGCGAAATCTACCTTCACTGAGTTTAGAATATCCTCTTGATGAAGATGAAGACATTCGTCAATTACATGCTTGGAAACGCTATATTTTATGGGAAAAGCAAAATCCTCTAAAATTGACTAGTCATCGAGATGTTATACGAAGAGGTAATTTTAAATTATTTATTTTTTATAATTTTATTAATTCTTTTGAGTTAAAATAACATTAAAACTAAAAAATTATTTTCATTAGTTATTTTTGCATATGAACAAGCCTTTCTTTGTATGGCATATCATTGTGACTTGTGGCATGAAGCGGCTCTATTCTTGAAAAATCAGAAGGAACCCTTGAAAAGAATTGATAAATTAGATGACAACGAAGTCATCGAAATTACAGAAACAGCCGCTGCAAGTCTTTATGAACGAGCTATTTCAACTTTTATGAAAACTAGTTGTCTCACTCATTTGGCTTATGCAGATTTTGAAGAAGTAAGATAGTAGAAGTAAAATAAAAATAATAATAATTTTGAAATTAATTGAATTAATTTAGAGCCGGTCAAACATTAAAAAAGTTTATGATGTATACGAGAAGTGTATTAGCGAAGAAAATCTTGATCAAGCTACATTAGCTTGGATTCACTATATATTCTTCGTAAGACGTAATGAAGACATTCATGCTGCAAGAAAACTTTTCAAAAGAGCCAGACAAGATTCCAGAATTACTTATCATCTATTCATTGCTAATGCTTTGCTGGAATATTTTCATTCAAAAGTAATTTTTGTTTTATTTCAATAAGCTGATTTATTTATTTATTTTTTTCAGGATAAAACTGTCGGTTTCAATATTTTTCATTTAGGAACGAAAAAATTTTCTAATGAGCCTGGTTATATGCTTGCATTTATTAAATACATGTCTCATCTAAATGAAGATAACAATGCCAGAGTTCTTTTTGAGAGAATTTTAACCACTGAAGATATTCCTGCTTACAAGACAAAGTAAGAAATCTTGATTCATTTTAATACTTAAAGAAATTTTTTTTAATTTCTATAAAATGGACTAGATTATTTACATAATTAAAAAAAGTCGTTTAAAATTTTGATTTTTTAATTTTTAATTTACGATGTATAATTTTCTCTGACTTAATTTTGATCAAAAAATTTAAATTAAAAACTTTCACATTTTTTGATTTATTTTCACTCAAAAATAAAATTTTCCATAGAGTTTTTAAAAAAGGAGGAATAAAAATTATCTATTTCAATAATCTTCTACTTATAAATTAATTTAAATAGAAAGAAAAACTGATATACAACATATAAAAGATAAATTTTAATTAAAATTTTTCAATATTTTAAATGACATGCTAATTTTATAAGACATCAATTTTACTTAGTGTTTATTATTTTTTTAATCAAAAAGTTTTTTTTATACATAAAAAAATTATAATTAATTATAAAATTTCAAAAACAAAAAAATCAGCACTAAAAAGTTTAGTTTAGTTTAGTTTATTGAATAAATTTATATTACACAGTTGCCGACTTACACCGTTTTTTTCAAGAATTTATAAAAAAAAAGAATTAAATTAAAAAAAAAATAAAAAAAATGTTTTAGGTCGAGTCTATTTTGATGTTATTTAGTGTTGTTTTCATCTTCTCATGTGTTTTTTGATTTCTATTTTTTTGCCTCGAATTTATTTTTGAAAATTGGGCAGAGCAGCCGAGATAGCGGTAAGAATCCAGCGTTTATTTCGCCTTTCAGGAAAAGTTTGATTGGTTAATCACAGTTTGTGCCGGAATTGAAGACAATTTTATATTTCTTGGTGCTTAATTTCATTTTTTTATTAAGGTAAAAAAATTAGTTAATTATTTATTATGCCTATCTTGAGCCTTTATTTCGTTCCGTTGAACCAATAACCGTATCATTATATTTTTCGCTTATTTTTGTTGATTTTTTATATATAGCAATTACAATAATGTGTTCACTCATATAACTTTCGAGGTAATCCATACGCGAACTTAATGAGAGCTTCCATTCCATTTTGTTATAAAGAGCGTTATAAAGAGCATCAAAATTCAAACAATCAAACTACCTAATGATCTAAGCTTAAAATATAAGCATCTTCATACTGATCAAATTTGATTTTCGGTTTATTGGTTAAATATTTAAAAGCTTTTTTTCAAAATTCCAAAATATTTGTGTCTCTTCCATAAATTTTTTCAAACTTAACTAATCAGTGGTAAAACGATTTGATAAAATCTTCAAACGTTCATTAGATTGAGTCAATATTAACCTTACTCTATAAGTATGAAAATCTTTTATCGATATATTGGTTGCTTCGTCAAAAATAGTAACATCAAAAAAAAATTTTTCCCAGAAAATTTAAAAGCATTCAAAATTTACAAAATTATTTCGAAAAATTAGTTCGAATAATATTTGTTGGCAAAATTTTTTTTGAATTTAAGTAAAATTAATACTGGATTTAGAAATATTAGTGAAAATTTAGAATTGACTTATGTTTATTCTCTAGATTTTTGGCTTTTTAATAATATATTTTCAAGAGCCTTACTAAAAAAAATGTTAATAACATGATTTTTATTTTTTAATCTTAGTGAAATATGGTCCGAGTTTCTTAAATTTGAATGTGCCGTAGGTGATTTAGCAAGCATTCTGAAAGTCGACAAAAAAAGGCTTAAAGTTTTTGAATCGGTAATTTTATATTAATCAAATCATTAAATTTCTTAAAAATTAGTTTAATTTTAATTTTAAATTTAGATCCAAAATAACCCGTTAAATGAAGTTACACAAAGCACACTAATGATTGATAGATACAGATACATGGATCTTCTTCCATGCAATCCGATTGAACTAAAATCAATGGGATACAAAAATATAAATGGACATTTAGCATCATCAATTCAAACAAGCACAATGGCTAATTTAAGCGCAATATTTTCAAATAATGTTTCAATTAGCCAGGCTGATATGGCTACAGCTGCGGTCAATGAATTTAAAAGGTCGAAACTTCCAACCCCAGACATAAGCCAAATGATGCCTTTCAAACCAGTGAGAAATATACGTAAGAAAATCTAGAAGGAAAATTATGTTGAGGAATTAATTTTTTTTTCTTAGTTCCTGGCATGATGCATTCAATCGCAGGAGGTGTATTTCCGTTTCCACCAGCGGTCACTGAATTAGTTAAGCGACTACCTCCACCGAGCACTTATGAAGGTCCTTTTGTCATAATAGATGAACTAATACGGAAATTTCAGGAATGTGACATACCTGAAGAGTTCCAACCTTATTATATACAAATTAATGGTGAACCGATCAGAGATTTTGAACATTTGAGCACAAGCACATTGCTTAAAAGATCTTATGTCAATGCTGGCAGTGATGATGAAGATACCAAAAAAGGAAAATCGATGGATATTTATAAACAACGTCAATATAAAAAACTTATTCAAAAATAAATATTTTTCAAGAGTATTTACTAAAAGTCTGTAAATAAAATTTAATTTTTAAATATTGAAATAATTAATATTATATCGATGGTGAAGATAAGAACAGAATTTTTTAGTATTTAAAAAAAAATGTAAACACAACACTTTATTCATAACAAACAGCTTGAAATTTTTTTAAATCGGCGGTAAAGTCTATATAATTGTTAAAAGTAGCGATAGCGTTTCTAAAAATAAAATATGATCCGAAATATCTTTCTATTTGTTTATGGAAAAATCCACTTGTTATAATAAGTGAAAGGATTAAATAAAAAAAAGGAAAGAATAGAACCCAACTGTTCTATCTTTTCCTTTAAAAATATAATAAGGATTTATCTTTGAAATATTTATCAAAAAAGCAGATTATATTGAAATTTATTTATTTTAAAAAGTTATAAACATTGATAGTAAATATATAAACCATTCTTTATTCATATAATGTCTTTATTCATATCTTTAAACGTAAAAAGAATAAATCACACTATTCTATTCAACCTATATAAACTGGGTAGAGTGATTACCAAATTTATAAAAAGTTCTTAATTGATTAATTTAGTGTCTTCGGATTTTTAATTTTTTTTTGTTTAACCTTTTTTAATAATATAATTGAGATAAATGTAAGTCATTTTATTGAACTTAAAAAAAATGACTATAAATAAACCTTTACTATCAATACAAATTAATTAAAGTTCATATCAATAATATTATTAAATTAAAAAAAAGAAAATGAAAATATTTAATTTTAAAATTTATTAAGATTTAAATTCAAAATCAAGAAAAAAAGACAATTACAAATAGTATAAAAATTTACAGTCGGTTTAAAAAATATACAAAATTTAATTTAAAAATAAACTTATTGTTTTAAACCCTATAGGGATGATAGCGATGTTGTTTGCTTTCAGAATTATTTTCATTTATGAAGTGATTGTAAGCATTCAATTGCTCGTTGGCATTGAAAAGTGGCAGTTGAAAACTGGCCAATTGTGGATTTGAACTCAAGTGATTTATCTGTGGCGGTGGAATCAAACTCGGATAATTTAAACTATAGTCTACAGGCAAAACAAATTGATTCTCGTTATTTTGATTATTTTTTTGTTGACTTGCTCTAATTAGTTGCTTGAAACTTTTTCTTCTAAAATTTCCTCTAATAAATTCTTTTTCACAAGCTGGATGTATTTTCCAATAATTTCCTTTTCCGTTCGATCCACGTCCAGCTTTAACAAAACACTCATTTAAACTCAAATTATGTCTTACCGAATTTCTCCACGATTTGTTGACATTTTTGGCAAAATAATCATATTTTTTTTCCATGAAATTGTAAATTTCATGCAATTGCATCATTTTAACATTACAAGACAAAATTCCATCAGCAATTATCTCTAAATAGGGTTTTGGTGGCTTTGCAGGATTTAATTTTGAATTACATTTTGGTTTTTCTTCATTTTCTTTCTCTTCTTCTTCTTCATCATTTAATGACTCTTCATCGTCAGACTCTTGATTTTTTTCATTTATATCACTTTCAAATTGTTGAATAGCTTGATATTGATATTGCTGAAGTTGAGGGCTAATGACATCAATACCTGAGTCATTTTGTTTTTCTGGTGTATTTTCTGCTACTGAATAAGTTTGGGTCGGGTTAGGTGTTGTTGGTTTGCTTTCTATAATAGGATAGTTGGTTGAGTACTGGTTTTCTTGATTATATTGAGGGTAATAGTAGTATGGATAATATTGTCCATATTGAGCATATGATTGTTGGTAGTAGTTTGAATAGTAGTATTGAGGGTCATACTGGGTGAATTGTTGTTGGTTTGAGCTTTCTTGATACATTTTGATAATTGATGATAGTTGCAAAAGATAAAATTTGCTTTTATAAGAAGAAATATAATCCAATAAGCGGTTATTTTTTTTTTTTAATAAGCTTAGAGAGTTTGTTGTAATGTCAGTAGTTCGGATAGTTTAAATATAGGAATTCTCCATGGAAGAGTTTAGAGGCGGAGTGCTGAATTGGATTATGTCATAATCCTATTACCAAATTGATCTATGTAATATTTGAGTAATTTAGTTAGTTGAGAGAAGCCGACATGACTCTGTTTTCCAGGTGAATATTTGACACATTTTGCCTAATATGATACACTAAGCTGAGTATCTAGTTGTTTTCGAGTATCGGCTTTAATTTGCTACTACTGGTATTGAGCAATCTATGCGTATCAACTTCATACTGGGTATTAACATTGTTATTTAATTAACTAATTAGTGCTTAATTGTCCAAAGAATAATTTGTCTTAGAACCTAATTACGTGATCTATGATACTCTTCATTTTGTACCAAATTGAATTAACATTTTTCATTTTTAGTAATTTGTTTACCAATTTAATGATGCTGAGTAGTTTACACGTAACTCTTTGATCTCCGCAAGAAACTTGTTGAAGCATTTTTGAACTTTAAATTAAAATTATTTATTGGGTAGCAAGGTTTAGATATTATTATTGGATCTTCAGAATTATATGTAAACAATATTTATTTTATTTATTTAATTAAATTTTAAGTCCCATGGACAAATTGAAATTAGAAAAATGGACAGTTAAATAACAATACACTGTTATTAAAATATTAACATCATTTAGCTTATTAAAGTAAAAATAAAATTTCCAAATAATTAACAATTAAATAATAAATTAATAATACAGATTTAAAAAAAATAAAATAAGTTGAATAATTTGGGTCATAATAATCTACAATTCGTCAAATTTATTTCTTTATCTCTTATTTCGACTGAATTAAACGAAAAATTTCATCAGGGCAATATTATTAAAACATTTACTATAATTTTTTTTATTTTTACATTTACTATAATTTTTTTTATTTTTAGATTTGTTTAAGTATGAACCAGTCTGGTGCAAAATTCATCAAGTCATTTGAAGTGACTTTCTAATTTAATTTTACCCTAAAATAAGAGTCTTATTGAAAAGTAAAATATTTTAATTTTTTTTTTTCAAAATTTTCATATTATAAAATATTGATGATAAAAAGTATTATTAGTGTTTAAATTTTTTCAAATTTTATTAAAATAAAAGAAAAAATTAACAAAAACACTAGTGAACAATATCCTAAATGAAACAAGAAATAAAGAAAATAGAACTAGCAAAAAATCCGTGATAGATGAAATGAAAATCATCCTAGAAGAAAAAGACAATATATAGAAAATATGGCAGTCAAAGCAAGAAAAAGGATAAAGCTTGAAAAAAAGCTTAATAAAGAAGAAAGCAAAGATGGTACGATGGAGTCAATTAGGTATCTTTTTAGTGAATCTAGTGAGAAAACAGAAAAATCCTAGAACTACTCCTCAAATCATATTAAAATAGATTTTATTCTACTATATTTAATTTTTTATTTTTATTTTACTTTTTTTTTAACATCGCTCATTAGGTGTTTTATGAACAATGAAATAAAGGAATAATTTGATAAATTTAAATAACTTATGAAAAGATTTTTAGAAAACACATTGCATAGAAGACTATCATTAAATTATTAATTCAAAAGACAAAATAAAGAAAAAGCTTTCATTTGTACTAATTATACTGTTAAATAGTCTAAAAATTTGAATTTGAATGTCTAAAATGTATATATCAATAATTTTCTTTCAATCAACTAGACTTTTTTTTTAAATTTTTCATCTATATTTTTTTCTATGATTTATTATGGCAACAAATTTGAAGAAGGTCATTTGATTGAAAAGCGTATTTAAAAATCAATTAATTTTTATTTTGGTGTTTTATTTTGATTTTTTGCTAAAAATTCAAATACAACAGCGCTCAAGATTTTAGCAAGGGATAACAAAAAATAATCGTATTTCATTTTTATAGCAGGATTATATACATTATTCAAAAAAACATGCTTAATCTTTCAGAAAAATTTGAAGCGTGATTGTCATGCAAAAAATCGACTAGTTAAAATTTTTATTAATTTTATCTTTTAATTAAAATAAATAAATAAAAATTTAATGGATAAATAATAAAAAAATAAAACTTTGAATCAAAATAATGTATACAACAAAATGGTATATAAAATTTTGAATGATTTGTTTGATCGAATGATATAATTTAATGCTATTTTAATTTAATTTTACATAAACTTTGTTTCCAGCTGGAGTAAGATAATAGGTTCCTCAATGAGGGCCTTCATAAATTATTCGTCCATTTGCACTAACTCTGCTTACATAAGTGTGGCCTGTATCTCTTCCTGAATGCTTAAGGATTACATTTTTGATTGGAGTAGAACAAGGTGATCTATTTTGTGAAAAATAATTCTGTGAAGTTTCTGCAGGAGTCTTTTTTATTAAAGAATAACTTGGAATACAGTAGGATGATCTATTTTGAGAATAACAATTTCGTGGAGTGTCTGTAGGACTTTTAATTGAAGAATAATCTGGTGAATGGCAATATTGTCTAACTTTTGATAAACAATTTATTGGAGTATCAGGAGGACTTAGATTCAGACCCGAGTTCCAATTTAATTGTCTAATTTGGTGATATAAATCAATATTTTGCTTTTTAATAGCCAGTTCATTAAATTTTGTCTTGAGTTCCGCAAGATTGTTGTTTACAGAACATATGTCTTTTTCTTTTTCATTTAATTTTTTTCTTAATTCTTCAATTTCTTTATCTTTTTTTAGCTCTTGCTCATAATTTTTAACATTTTCAATAAATTTATTCATCTCATTTGATGTTTCTAAAGGATCTGTTTTTTGATCAATTTCTTTTAAATCAAAGTCATTTTGAGTGCATTTAGACAAGAAAACTTTGAGATAGTTAAACATTGGTCGTTCATTTGGTTCTCTTTTCAAGCATTCACATACAATTCCAGCTAGAATTTTTGAAAAATTTTTACTATTAATTGGTAAATCTGATTTTGGATTTTGAAGAATTGTAAGCAATTGTTGATCACTCAAGGAATAAAATGGCAATTTTCTTGTCATAATTTCAATCAAAATACAACCAAAACTCCAGACATCAGATGAATGCGTACCGGGAAATCCATTGCTAACTTCAGGTGCCATCCATCTGAAAGTTCCCTTAGCACTTTTACTGCGAATATTTGATGAAATCATTGTGGTTAAAGTTGATATTTTTGAGATACCAAAATCTGTAATTTTAGCCTTGTCTTTTCTTTTATTTAATATAATATTGGAACTTTTGAGATCCAAATGAACAACTGAGTTTGAATGTAAGTATTCCATTCCATTGCAAATATCTTGTATTAATTTGCAAGAGTTTATGTTCTTCTCGTCTGAAACTAGCAAATCAAATAATGAGCCTCCATCTAAGTATTCGAGTACTAAAAAATTGTTTTTTTTTTTATCACAAAATCCAAATAATTTGACAATATTTTGATGGCTTAATTTTCCTAAAATTTGAATCTCATTTTCGAGCTGTTTTTTACAACTTATTGGACATGATCCGTCAAATTTTTTGATAGCAACAAATTCGCCTTTGAATATTCCCTTATGGACGACTAACAAAAAAGTTATTTTGATTTATCACAGTATTTTTTTCTTACCAGCATAAGAACCGTCACCAATTTCTTCTAATAGTTCAATTTCTGATGGATCGATTTTTTTTGACATTTTTTAGTACAAATTGAAGAGTTTAAATTCAAATTTTAATTTTAAAAATTCAAAAATTTTTTATCACATGTACAAAATATGAAGTCTTGGTAGATTTCTTCGTTTATTTAAAATTCAGTATACTAAATTTATTGTACATTTTTAATATTAATTAATAAAGTGAACTTTTTTTGAGTAAGGTGAAGATTCTGATAATTGTAAAATTAGTTTTTAATTAAAAAGTATTTTTAGCATTAGTGTTGGGTACCGTCAGTGGCAGCCATAAGACCGCCTCAAAATAGTGTTCTCCATTTACAAAAATAAAATTAAAAAAATTTAAAATATAAAAATTTGATGGATAAAAGAATTGAGTATAAGATAAAACAATAAGATTAAAAAAAAATTAACCCTGCGACCATCAAGACCAAACCTTGACTCTAACCAAGTTTTGGGTCTATTGGCTGCCATTGATACCCAACAATATTTAGCATGTTAATGCAATTAGTTTAAAACAAATATAGAATCTTAGCTCTCCTACCCACATCCTTAAATAGCCCATAAATACGTTCTAGGCCTCGTTATTTACTACCAAATTTGTCAAAATAAAAATTTTTTCTTTTTCTTTTTTTTTATTTTTTTTAATTTTTAATTATTCTGATGAACGGTATCAAAGATATAAAGAATAAAAAAGATTCTTTTGATAAATTACTTCTCAAAATAATATCAACCAAAGTTGTGTTGTGATATGATAATTAAAAATTCATTAAAAGAATTTAAATCTATTAATATGCAATTTTGAATTTTAACATTTAATTGATAGCTTAATTTCTGAGCAAGCTTGCTTCATATATTTATTAAAATATCATATTTTTTAAATTTAGAGAAAAAAACTTTTTAAATACTTTCAAATGCTTAAAAAATTGAATTATATTTTCTATATTTGTGTAAAAATATGCTGAGAACAGAAAAAGTTAAAATTTTAAGCATAAATTTAAAATTATGTTGAATTAAATTCTTTAAAAATAATTTCCAAAAGGTAAAATATAAACTATAGAAAATAATTAACAATGTCGTGTAGTCTTAATTTAGACGAGTTTCCTCATACAAGGTATAATCCATTGAAAGATGAGTGGGTATTAGTTTCACCTCATAGGACCAAACGACCATGGAAAGGTCAAGTTGAAGAATCGAAAAATCCAAATCGTGTTCGCTTCGATCCATCCAATCCACTTTGTCCTAATGTTACAAGGCCAAACGGGCAAATCAATCCTGATTATAAAGAAACCTACGTTTTTGATAATGATTTTCCGGCTCTTTTTGAATACGAAGCATCTGTCGAAAATTCACAATCAACTGATCCAATTAGCGATGACTTGTTTAAATTAAAACCAGCCAAAGGTTCATGTAAAGTAATGTGCTTTCACCCATATTCTGATCTTACATTGCCCACAATGAAAATAGCTGACATCGTCAATGTGATTAAGAAATGGATCGAAATGTATCAAGAATTGAGTCCAAAGTATAATTGGGTACAAATTTTTGAAAATAAGGGCGAAATCATGGGCTGTTCTAATCCACATCCTCATTGCCAAGTTTGGGCATCGAATTTTATTCCTAATGAAATACATCGCGAGGATGAAAATCAACTAAAATTTTACAAAAAGCATGGCAAAGTAATGCTAATTGAATATTTAAACCGTGAAATTAAACTTAAAGAGCGTATAGTGGTAGAAAATGAAACATGGATAGTTTTAGTTCCTTATTGGGCTGTATGGCCTTATGAAACCATGTTGGTGCCAAAGAGACATGTTTCAAGAATCGATCAACTGAGCGAACTTGAAATACAAGACTTGGCTAAGATAATGAAAAAATTATTAATTAAATATGATAATTTGTTCAAATGTTCGTTTCCATATACAATGGGATTTCATTTTGGACCTAGTGGGAAATATCTAAATGAGCCTCAAGAACATTGGCAACTTTTTGCATCATATCTACCTCCATTGCTAAGAAGCTCTAGCGTTAAAAAATTCATGGTTGGATATGAAATGCTTGCACAACCTCAAAGAGATTTGACGGCAGAAAAAGCGGCGAGAGAACTTAGGGAATTATCTGATACACAACATTATTTGATTCATTCAGATACATCAGACTACTAATTTTATTTCAAAAATAAAATTTTTTTTCTTAATTTTTTTTTTCAAATTTTAAATTTGGATAAATCAAGGATAAAAGAAAAGGCTGGCTGCGTCATTTTGATCCCATGAAATTAATAAAATTCATTTATTTTTATTCAATTTTTGTATTGTTATTCAAAATTTTAATTAATTAACCATTATTAATTTTATTTATCCTTCTGACTTAATTCAAAATCATAAATTGTGATTGGCAGGTACTTTATTTTGAAATATTAGACAATTTAGAAAGAAAGAATAGACTAGTTAGACTAGTTAGACAAGTTCCAACTTTATTGGTACTAAAATTTCTTTGTCTGAACAATCCTCTTTAATATTTTATTTAGTTATATTAATGCCGTTAAGTGATGATTCCTTTAGCTGAAGAAGCGTATGTGATAAAGCTATGCAAATTATGACTTACTCACTATAAACACTCTTGTATTTTAAGATAATATAATTCTGATCAATTTATTTTAAGATAACTCTAAAATAAAAGTCTTTAAAATTGAATAAAATAATTGAATTAAACAGTGGTTAAAATATAGCTGTACCCATTATGGCGGGCTTAAATTCATTATATTTCACAGTCTTTATTGAATTAAATATAAAAATTTTAAGTAGCTTTTATAAGGTATTAATTTTTTGTCCAATTCTGGGATCAAAACGGGACTAAAACATAAAAAAATTCATTTATTCACTGTTGAATTTTTCATTTTTATTTAAGTTGATTTTTAAATTCAGAGTTTTACTGATTATAAGGCATAGTAAAATTTTTGATCAAATTTCGTATTTCAAAAATTATCAAAACATTTTAAATGCGTAATTAAATTTCAAAGCTTTATTTTTAAACAATTGAAAAAGGATTTTAATTTCAAAAAATGAATTGAAATTTAATAGCCCATTCAAAATGATTCAATCATTTTTTAAAAATAAAATTTGATCAAAACTTTTACTTTTTCGATTATAAATTAAATTGGGACAGGCCTAAATACGGAATTTCAAAAAGTCCAAGGAAAGGACCTACCAGATCCAAGCCATTTCGAGAAGTTATGTGTAGACGGATCCAGTTCCGGAACGAAAAAAATTTAGATCGGACCCAGGACTGCGGGTACGTGAAAAAAGTTGAAAAAACTCTATTTTTAAATGAAAAAAGTTGTGAGAAATAATAACGTTTCTTGAAAAATGCGACCAAAAATGGAATACTCAAGCAGAAAAAGGACAATGATTATGATAAGAACCTTTTTTAATAATAATATAACAGTAAATGACTGAAAACGAGGTTCAGAAGAAATCGTGAATGAGTTTAATTTGAATAATTTCAAGTCTAAGTTGATCGAAACAACATCGGAATAAAGTAAAGACTAGAAATTATTTTCGTAGTAAAAATTTTTTAATAAAAGTAGCAAAATAATTTTATTAGTAGTAAAAAAAAATGGTAAATTATTATATCAAATATTTGTTAAAAAAAAATTCACACATTTTATGGATTTTTTCTAGGACGGCCTCTTTTTCTCAAAGCTAAATTTGAATATGTTGTAAATTAGAGACTAGAAAAATTCCAAGTTGCAGTATTATACACAAATAGTAAATATCAATATTTTTTGAATGAATTTAAATAAATTTTCAAAATTGTGATCCTTTAGGAAAGCACACTAATTTGCTGATTAACCAAGAAATTAAAATTAAAAATTGAATGATTTCTTTCTTCTTTTTCCTAGTAAAATCTATTGAAATTACATTTTGTTAATTAATTAGATTAATTTTGTATTGTGATATTAATCTTATGTTCAAATTTAAATTAAAAATTTAATTAGTAAGTGTTCTAATAGTTGCTTTGAAATGCAACGACATCAAGATATTTGTAAAAATTGTCGAGTCCAAATAGTTTATTAATACAATTTTTAATTAGTCTTAATGTTTTGAAGGTTTGTAAAAAAGATAGATGAGCTCTGCTTCTGGATAATTTTAAAAAATTTACAATTAAATATTTTAAGTTAGATGAAATTATTGTTTGTTGATGCCAATAGGTTATATATTTTTTTTAAATCAAATCTCCCTGAAATAAAATCAGATAGGCTTGAGAAAACTCCTAAATCAAAATTAATTTAATTAAAAAAAAACTGTTAATATCACCGAGACACTGCTTTATATTTAATATTTACTCAAGCATAAAAAAATTATTAAAATTCATAAATCAAAATAATCCCATCATAAATTGTTTAATTAAACGCCTCTAAAACAACAAATTTTAACTAATAAGAAATTTAATCTTCTAGCAAACATTTAATGTTCAGACAAAAGTACTTTAGTAGATTTTTGATTATTCATATGCTAAAAACAATGAAATTTTTCATATTGATACTCTTGTTAATCGATTTGATTAATTGTTTGGACTATCGATCATCCAAAGAGTTAGTTAATCAGATAAACAATGAACTGCTCAAGCAAAAAAAATCGGTTGACAGACTACATGGTCTAAATCGAACTGATTTTCAAACTAATTTCATTAAAATAGTTGAAAATTTTTTAATGATACATGTCAAAAAATTGTCAAACTCTCAACTTAATTCGACTAATAGAATTTCAAATGAACAAGAAATATCAGAACAAATGGGCCAAAATAAATTTAATATCAATACTTCTAAAGAAGATTTGGTCATAACAATTATAGTTCTATCTATTTTGTCTTCAGGCCTGTTGATTTTACTGACTTTAAGTTGTTTTTTAAATTTTCGTCAAAGATCGCGCTTAAATTTTTTGAACGAAAATGATTTTTTTACATACTATAATAGCAAGTCAGTGCCGCCTTTGATTTCGTCCTCGTCATCATTTTCACTTCAGCCAAAAAAGACAGAAACTTCGAAATCTGAGGTCAAACTAAGCACAGTTCAATCAGAAATTGATTCCGGTATAGGTCTGTCTAAGTATAACAGTATTAAGCAAATATCATCTATTAGTTCATCGATCAGAGATAATGAACTTTTAAATAAAGAACATATTCATTTTATTAATGGAAATTTGGTCAGAAATAAATGTCGGTCAAAACGAATTAAAAAAATTCTAAAAAATAGGCCTCAAAGCTTTAATATAGGCACCATGCTAAGTAATAATCAAGAAAGCGATGATGAAGATGTTGTAGTAGAGCACGACTTGAGCGATGATTTACCTAAGATAAGCCTAAATTTCGACGCCTATAAACCAGAGGAAATCGAAGATTCAAATGATGGAAAGATAGAAAAATCAATAGCCAAGGTAAACAATTCAGTGAAGCTTGACATAATTGATCTTGAATCGTCAAATTATATTCGAGATCGCTATTATCAAATATTGAGGGAACAAGTTTTTCCCTATCTGCAAAAATCAGCAGTTGGAAAACCAGTTAATAATTTAAATAATAATGATATGCTTTATTAAGCATTATTTGTATTTTGTCAAAAAACTAATTTTAATTTATTAATAAAAATAGAAAATTTAATTCTAAAATCTTTATCTGTATTTTTTTAATGTTAAAAATATAAAAAAATTTTATAAATAATTATTTAATTTGCTAAATATTATTGAAAATTTGAAGAAAAGTTAGAATCAAAAAAAATTTAAATTATTTTTATTTATTTTTGAAATTTTTTTAACTCAGAAACAACACCATTTTAAAAAAATAACTTCAGTTAAAAATATAATAATGTTTAAAATTATTTTCAATTGAATAAATATAACTCTCATGCTAGTTGCCTGTATTTTATCGTGGTCTGCAAATTAGACCGTTTCGGGGAACGGCCAACTGACCACAAAAAACCGTCTGCGATTTGGACCGTTTCGCTAAGACCGCGTCCAACATTAGTTTGTGTGTTAGTGATACAAACAAAAGATCGAGGGTTCAAAATCCGCTGAGTGTAGAACGACTTCAAAATATTTCTGAAGTACGGGACGAATGTTTAAACTCCTTTGATTATAAAAAAGAGAGACTGGTTTCGAATGGGTTATAATAGCGGTGCAGGTGATCAACTCGATACAGTAACCTATGTGTTAGGTCGGATACGTTGCTTCAAAAAGTACTAGAAAAGGAGATAAATTAATTAATTTTAAAAATTTAAGATTCTTATTTCAGAGACATAAAATCTAATTAACTATAATAAATGTGTTCAGTTAAAATTGAACGAAAATGCATTTTAATTTTTTTTAAATATTTATCATGGTTTTAAGTCGTAAAGAATGAAAAAATTCTAAAAATAAATTCAATTTATAAAATATTGCTTTTCCTCAAGAGATTGATTAACACTTCATTTATCTAATTTTATTTAAAAAATTGTCTATATTAAGATAAATTATGAAATTATAAAAGTTGAATAAGGTTATTGAATTGAGTTTTTTTTTACAAAGTTGTCTGAAAATTTTTTGTGGAATTGTTATAACACATTTGTATGAGAAAAATATCATCTTTTCAAAAATTCTATTTTAAAATGAATAACAACCAAATTTTTCTAGCAAATAAAATTTTACCAATTTTTCGGTTTTATGTGCAACATTAAATAATCAAAAATTTAAATTTACAATGTGGCCTTTAAAAAAAAATCAAAGAATTATTTTAAGTTTAATTTAGCTTTTCTTGAATTATTTTCTCTTCAAACACGCTTTAAAAACATAACTCATGAAATTCTAATTCAATCAGAAAATTTTTATAAAATAATTAAATTTTATTTCATCCAAATCTTTTGAGACACATTTTTTATTGAATTTTTTAAATTTAAACTCACAGCTTTAAATTTATTAATCAACTAAAGGGTGAAAATTTAACATTGGAGAGATGCAGCGTGATGCGTCGGTCAAAATATTTATTTAAAAGGATTTAGGTCAAAGAAAGCCTGGGTGACTATTGAGATTTGAATTTTTAAAGCTTTTTTATAAATTTTAATTTCTATCAAAAAAGCAAGTTTCAATTTTTTTAAAAAAATGGTCTAGGATGGTATTTCTTAAAATATCCCTCGTGCTTTCTAGATATAAAACAGTTTCATAATATTTTTTTAATAGCAGTTAATTATCATTTTTATGTGATTTATGATAAATTTTGAAACAAAAATGAAAAATTTTTGAAAGTGATCAAATGTCTAAATGTAAATTATTTGATTCTTTTTTTTTAAATTAAATAATCGAATTCAAATAATAAAAAAAATTTAAAATCATGATAAAACCTTTTTTCAATTTTTTGAATATTTTCTATCAAATAAAATAATTTTTCAATATGTCTTTAGAGACTAAGAATATTAAAAAATAAATTCTATTCTTATAGACCCCTTATTTCAAAATGCAATTTTTTATTTGATTCTAATTTGAAAATATTTATTATTTTTGAATAAATTGATTGTTTTCATAGTCAATAACTTTAAGTTTATTTTAATAGATTTTATTAAAAAGAATATTCATTTTTATTTTTTAAATGATTTGAAGTAACTTTAGAAAATATTTCTTTATCAAGTTTTCTGAAATTGAAAAGGCTTTGATTTGTCATGAGACGACACTTTCGATTAATTTTTTTTTTAGTTAATTCCTTTAAATCTTAATTAACTTTGAAAATGAAACAATCAAAATAATTTTTGTTCAAGGCTAGAAATTAATGAAAATACCAATTTATCTTTATTGACTTAAATAAAGCTTATATTTATTTTAATTCAAATATTCTTTAATATTCATTAAAATTTTTTGTTTTTAGCAAAAAAATCTTTTTCAATTTTTTTTCCAAATAATGAATTATGATTGAAAATTCACCATTTTCCGAATCTTCAAAAATGAAACTTTTTCGGAATCTTATATTGAATTTTTCCTTTTCGTCCGATCATCAGATTTATTTATTTTTCTTAAGGTTTTACTAAATAAAAATTGGGTAAAAGAAATTAAATAACTTTTTTTTAATTGCTAAATAAATTCTTATTCTTATTAAATCAATTATAAAATTTTTTCTCTTTTGTTTAAAACAATACTTAGTTTAAAAAAAAAACGAGAATTTTAATTTTCTTAATTTATGATCCACAAATTAGATTCAAAATATGAAACCTTTCAATCAAAATAAATTATTTAATAATTTTTCGTGTATTTTTTTAAATATCCTAATTTCAAAAGTCTTTACTAACATATTCTTTTTATTCTGTGTGTCAAAAATTAGAAAAAAAAATTGATTTTTTTTATATTTGACTTTTCTATAAATTTAATCAGATTTTTTTATATTATAAAGTCATGCTATTTTAAAGCCAAATGGGCAACAAATGCCGTCCTGTCTCATTCAAATTTGATATAAAGTAGTTTATCATCTTAGATCCTCTGTGAACTTTCGATTTCTTTTTAAGATATTTAAATTATCTCGCCAATTTATGTCGAAAAAGAAATTTAAGATAATTTTTCCAACAAGGCTTTCGTAGAAACCCAAATATATTGAGATTGACCATAATTCAAAATTTAAACCATATCTAAGTCTCTAAACTTTATCAAAAAATATTATTTACTATTTTGAAATGCACTAATTATTTTTGATAAGCCTAAACCAATTTTATCTGTTTTTTTTGAAATTCAAATTTTAAAAACTTGGTCATCAATTTATTTTCTTATCTCAAACTATTTGAAAGCAAAATATTTAATTTTATGACGCAAAGTCCAGACTAGTCAGATCAAATGATCTATTTTTTAAGCACTTTATTTTTATAACCTTTAATTGATCGATTTTTATCTGGTTAAATCTAAGCTGATCTTATTTACCGAATTCTAGCAAATATCAGTTAGACATAGATTATTTTTCCAGAGATATTTTGGTCTAAATGTAAAAATTGTTTAAATTTATTCTCTAAAAAATGAAATAATTTAATTTAATTTTCTTAATTTCATTAAATCAAGTATTTCTAAATAGTCTTTAATGATATAGCTAGATCTTAAATTAGAAAAAAAATTGCTCTTATATTAAGAATTTTTTCTAATAAAAAACAGTAATTATTTTTATTTTAATGTTAGCATTCAGGGAACAGATTTGAGTGCCAAATCACAATGACGCAAGCTTCATAGAGTATTAATTTAAGCAAAAAAATTAGTTTTGATCATGATTCAGCCGATTCAGATATATTGATTTTATATTCGGTATTTTATTTAAGCTTGACTGTCATTCTAGAGGATCTTGAAGTGTTCAAATCGAATCAGATAGGAAAAGCATAAATAATAACAGGAAAAAATAAATTTCAAAATTAATAAAACTTGTTTGCATAAATCATCGCAAAAAACTGCTATTAAGGCAATTTTTCTTCAGCTCTCGAAGACATTGTTTATCTAAAACAAGGAAGATATTCTCAATAGAAGTGATCGACGTAAATAAACTGTACAGACTTTTGCTAATGATTAGAAGAGCCAAAAGCATAAATAAATCATGAAATTATTTCAAGGAAACTCTTTAGAGAGTATTAATTACGGCTAAATGGCTTGAAGAATTAAAATTGAAAATTACAAAACAAATATTAATTTTATTATTTGCTTTTTTTTGTTTTTCTCAGTGTGCTTCTTTTCTATAGATAAGTTGAATCAGCTTCTAAATGAGGTTAAACAAGCAATAAGTTAGTCCTTGGGGATTGTGTCGGTCAGATCTCAATTGATTTAAGTTTTTAGCAATGGATCAATCCAAAATAAAATTTTGATTTAAGAAAAAAAATTTAAAACAGTGAATGAAATAATCTTTATCATATGTATTAATTCTCACTAGCTGATAAAAAGTTCGTTTAGGTTTAAATGGTATTATGTAATTATACTATTTTTGATCATTTTTTAAAAAAATTCAAAATAAGATACACTTTGATTCCTAAGTTTAAGAAATTTTTTCAAATCAGAAAAAAAATTAATAATAAATAAAAAAGATTTTTTAATTTAATTTTTATTTATTTTTAAATAATTAGAAATTATTTAGATTGAGAAAAATCTATTTGTCATGAGTTAATTTTTGAAAAATTCGAACAAAAAAAAACAATTATATAATAAGTTATCTATCTTTTTGTTTATAGATTAGCACATAGAGTAATAATCAAGATAAAATCGAAGCAAAAAGTAAACATCGAACTAATTGATTTATGAAATTCGATATTTCAGATAAGTGAAAAGTGAAATATTATTTCATTTTATTTTAGTTTTTAATTTCAACATTTTAGATTAAAAAATAAACAAAAATTATTATTTTATTATTTGGTAAAATCAATTGTGTGATGTCAAATGAATTTTAATTTATAGTTTAATACAAACAATAAAACTAGAATTAGTCGAAGAATTAAAAATAGAAAAAAATATCATAAATAATTAATATCAGCATAATGGTTTTAAATAATTGTTAAAATCATGAAACATGGCTATAGGTATGTTTAAGCACGCCAATATAAAAGAAGATAATTCATTTGAAAGTCACGTAATACTAAAAATAAAACTTGCCAAAATGGTACATTTAAAACAAATTTATCTTGTTTAGCTAATAAATCAATCACAAATAAAAGCCACTATCATCACTTAAGATTTGCAAACAAATTGAATTAATGGAGTAATCTTATAAGGCAATATAACTGGAATGCCTAGCGTATCGAATTGAGTTGAAAAAATTTGATCAATGTTTGATTAATATATTCCTAGTCTGATACCAATTCGTTTGATTAAAATTTATTTATTAGTTTTATCAATGAACCTTTCAAATGTTTATAGATTCGAGTGGTTTAAAAAAGAGGCCACTTAGATAGAATGAAATCGCTAGTGGTGTGATGTAAGGCCTAGCATAACCGATCGAGTGATTCTTATTTCAATTATTCCATGAAGAATAAACTAGGAAGAAACAAGCCAAAATCTATTTAGAAATTAATTATATTTGAATTGCAAAATAGGCGCAATTAGTTCTTATTGAATTAGGCAAAAGTTTGCTTGCTAATTATTGCAAATATTATCTTTGGAATTGTTTATACAATAGTTTCTCTCATTCTAAAATATCAAATATTGGATATTTACAAGAAATGCTAGAAGATAAATTGAGCAATTTGTTTCTATTAGTCATAGTTTATTTTTAAAATTTGTTTTCATTTTTGAGAGTCGAAAAGTTAATTTAAATCGGTACTAGTGACATTATTGATAATTTTGCTTAGCATTTTGATGAATATTCAAAAACTATGATTTTTAGCTTTGAGTGTCTAATTTATTCATAACGCTTTTTTGACATTAAATTTCAAATTGGGCTAATTTTTTTTTCCTCAAGAAAAATTAATTCTCATTTCACTCGAAATAATTTCTTTAATTTAAATAAAATTTAATAATGCTGTCAAACAATTTTTTTTAGTTCTAAGAAAAAAGTGTTCAAATCAATCTATCACTTTGTATCTAATAAATAAAATAGAAATTTGCTGGCAAAAATCTTGGTTCCTTTTTTGCAATTTTTAAGAAGATTTCTAAATAGTTTAGAAAAAAATGGCAAAATTTTATTTAATTTCGCATTTGAATTAACAGAATGAGGCCAAAGTTGTATTTTAAGAACTAAATAATTATTTTTTAAAAAGCCTTTTAAATTATTATCTAATTATAGTTTTAAGGTATCACAACAAAAATCAAAAAGATATTTTTTTTTAATCTTTTCAATTTTAAAATAATCAATTCAAAGCATAACTGTAATAAATAAAATATAGAAGCTCGTGTTTATTCTAATTGTAAATTTCAAATTGTTAATCTTGCTTGTCGACAAATGAAATGTCCTATCAAAGAAAAAAGGATAGATGTTGTCGTTTATTTAAACTTGCATTTAGTTCAAAAACCAAAATATATTTTAACTAAATGCTTCTCTAAAATTATTTCTAGTTGTACTGATAAAAAAACATTAATAGTTAAATTTTTTTTATATTTTAATTAAGTCTTATTTATAACCCTTAATTAAGATTTGTTTGTTTAGAGAATTGAAATTTTATCTCTTTTTTTTAATCAAGCTCTTCAAAGCACTATTTTGATTAAAACCATGATTATTTAATCTTAACAGCGTCTGATTACATTGTGTAAATTTTATTCATTATTGTCGACAAAGCTCATCAAAAACATTAACTTGAGAACTAAATCAAATTATACCAATTTTTGAGATACTCGTATCAAAATTAAAAACTGAAAAATTGGCTCTTAAATTTTTTTCTAACATACCCTTTATTTTAAATAGAAATTAATTAAGCATTAAATAGAATTTTCTTTCATAAAAATAGGAAATAAAATAAATTACTAAGGCATTTAATAATTAATTTAGATTCATAAAATGCTATAATGTTCAGACAAGTATTGAACAAAATATTTGGCTCCGACGAGTCAAACAATCGTTTACATCTAAGTGACTCTCCAGCACATAACCGAGCTCCCATTTACGCCATACCAACTTCATCTCCTTATTTTCAATCAAACACTGACTCCAATTTCGATTTGAATATAAATTACCAAAACTCTGAATCTAGTCATCAAACCAAAAAAACTTTAACAAAAGCACAACCTATTCCAAAATTTACTGAGTCAAATACCCGCCAAATATACATAGCTCCTCATTGTATTCGATATTCAAACTCAACACTTGATGACACTATTTATCGAATTGATGACGATTCGCTCAATGAAATAGCCACAGAAATTCTTGAATCTGATAATTTGCCACCAAAATTACAAATAGTACTCTATGATGGAAAATATTATGCCATAAATAATTCTCATTTACAAATTTATAAACAACTCCAGATCTCTGGATTAATAACTCATGTCCAAGCGGATATTATCAGTCTAGAGGCTATACCTATGGCATTGAGAAAACATCTTTTGCAGCCGATTTACTTGAACAATTCAATATCGAACAGTAATGATACAGTTAGCGAAGAAGAGTTCGACTATGCCCCTGATGAAGCAGGGGTTGCCAATTCGTCTTCCAGTGCACTGAGTTCTTCTAATGGTTTAGTTGAGATTTTATCAGCTGATATTTTGACACCGGCTAGCATTGAAATGATTAGCAAACAAATGGTGGTTGATGAAACATATGAGTTTGGAACATGTGAGAATTGTGTTGATTCAGATGATGATGAATCAAAAAATTCGATTCAAGAGGAGGCTGATTTTGATGAGAGAAAAGAAAATGATCCAAAAGACGATTATGGTATGCAATATTTATAAAATACCCTCATTTTTCTCGCTAATTCATTAATATAAATCTTATTATTAGTTTTATTTAGTTGCTAAAAAATCCACTTTAAAATAAACCACTAACAATCTTAGGTAAATTTACAAAGTGTATCTTAATCAAAGTTCTTTTTTTGGTAATAAGTAAATATAAGACACAAAATTCATAACCTTTTAATTTAATCAATTTATTTATTTAATAAATAATTGAGAAAAAAACTCTTGGGTTCGTCGAACTCGTTTAGACCTTGCAGTTTTAAATATTTTAGTTTTTAGGGTTTTATAAAAATTAAATAATTCAATTTGGTAGATTTTTTGATAATTTAAAATCAATCATTATAATTTAATTTAACACAAATAATAAAATCAATATTATTTTATTGCAAAAAAAAATAATTGTTTTAAAATAATAAGATTATCAAAAATAATGATTGAAAGTATCAATAAAAATTTCCATAACTAGCATGAGCATTGATTGTCAATTTAAATTTTAAGTTTTTTTTTATTTTAGAATGGAAGAAATATGAGAATTTCTGCTCAAACTCGTTGAAAAAAAAGATCGACGGTGATAGAAGTTCAAAAAATTATTCAAGAAGACAAAATTCAAATGGTAGAATTATAAACCAGTCCGACGAACAAATTGAATTAGAGAGTCTTATTTAAATGGTTTATTTTTTGTAAAGTTTATAAATAAAGTTAAAAAAATAAAATAGTTTAATTTATTGAAATAATAGGAATTTATTTTGTTTATTTGGTTTAAATCAAATGCTGAAGAAATGAAAATAAATAATAATGGTTGAACGATACTAGGTCATGCAATTTTTGCTTTTAAATTATTTTAGGTGGATTATTTTAGTTTTTATTGATCTCTAATTGAATTTTATACTACACTTGTGATAATTTGGCTATAAAATAAAATAAAATTATCGTTAAATTTTCAAAATTGGATGATTAAATCATAAGTCATATTTTTTAAAATTTAAGCCAAAAATTATGACTATATAAAAAATTAACCAATAATTAAATTGAATTTTATTCAATTTTAGTTCATCAAAATATAAAAATATAGTTAATATTTTTCTGTAACAAATAATAAATGAATATAGTTGAATATTCATAATTAAAGTAAAAATTATGATTAACCATGCATATACATATATAAAAATAAATAAATATGATACGCAATAATAATATTTGCATACAATTCTCGAAATAGTAATTATAATTTTTTAAAAGAAATTTTAGATTATTGAATGATGAAATTCCAAGCTGGTTTATTTGTTTTATTGGTGACAATATATGGTGTTTATTCAGAATGCGTTCAGAGTGGATCGCCTGAAAAGTCTGAAGGCATTATGGTTGGCAACCAAAAAACTTTATCAATTGAAAGTCTCAATTCGAATAGCGTGATTCTAGTAGCTTTAAATGCAACTCATTTACACAATATTCGTAATAACTCAACTAAAAATTACTACAAATTAGTCTGTATTAAAAGTGGTACAACTCAAGTAGTAAATGGAATTGTCTATAGATTAGATGTAACTTTACAGAAAACAAATTGTTTAAAGAGTGATTTAATAAAAGAGTTCCAACAAGAACTTCTGTCTTTAGAAAATTTGAATGAGATAGAAAATTGCAAACTTTCAGACGAAAAATTTGACACTGTTTTAAGCGTTATTTCAATGCCGTGGAAAAATACAGAGCCATTTGTCTTAAATTAATTTTTTAGAAAGGAATTTCTGAATTACAAAGCTGAGATTATGTTTTTATTCAAAAAACCATCTAAGGTTAATAATTTGTCAAATGTAAAAAAAACTTTAATAAAGAAATAGTTAATCATTTTTAATTATTTTGTTTTTTTTTTTAATAAAGAAATTTAAAAATAACATTATTTGAATAATTTAAATGAATAAAATTTTTAAATTAAATTTAACTTAAAAAAATATAATTTTTCCTAGTTTAAAAAATATTTTTCAAAAAAAAATCAAAAAAGATTATTGATATATTTTTTTTAAAATTATTGTCTAAAACATTCATTTGATTTCATCTTAATAAAGGCAGTGTTTTTTTTCATTGACCAGAAATTGGAATCTGGAGCATTACATTTTCTACAAATCGGTGAAATGAAACCTTTGATTTTGACCTTTTATAAAAACATGCCTTCCTACTTCAGCATTATTTGCACATCTAAAATGTGAACAAATTTTAGTAGTTCTATTCGTTACATCTTCTCATTTATTTATCCACCCACGACTGATTCTATCACAACTGGAACCGTGTACATTCTTGGCTAAACATTCTTCAAATATTTTTTTTTACATTTTTTTCTAAATTTTTTCACTAATTAAAAAAATTAATATTGTTTTATATACACCATAAAAAAGAGAAGTAAAATTATTTAGGATAAATGAAAATGTAACCATAGAGATATTAAGAATTGTTTTATTTGGATAATAAAAAAAAAGGAAAATTCTTTAGATATCTATTTATTTAGTTAATTTAAATTCTCACCCTCATAGATACTGGGTTAGGGACCATGGGCTTTTTTAAGGTAGGAAATATGGGTAAACAACTATCTCATTTAAATAAGCTAATTTTTTAATTGCTTTAAAATCTAATACATCCATATGTAAGTCATTATTTATTTGACAAAAAATGATGAAGACTTAAATTTAACAAACGTCTGATTAATAATTTTTAAAAATTGCTTTTTTTCAAAATAATCAAATTTTTCTAAATTGAATAATTCAACTGTGTAAAAATTTCTTTAGAAATTAGTGATCTAAAATAAAATAAATTAATAAAAAACAAAGATTATGACTAAAACAATTTAGATTTATTTAAGATAATTAGCAACGATAGAGAAATATAGCTCAATAAAGTTAGCTAAACCGGACTACTATTTGAATTGCAATTTGAGATCCTTCTTAAAACATTAACTCTAAAATTTATTACCTTAAAAAATTTAGAAAACATCATTCCAGCGGAAAATCAAGTCTTGTCTTAATGAGCCTTTTTGTATTAGCTTGTTTTTTTTCTTACACAGGTCTAAAAGAATTTTTAATAAGAAAAGAAATCAAAGAAATATAAGCTAACAAAGTTTAATCTTTAAGTGAATCTAGAATATTTATAAAATGAAATCGTTTCAGAGTAAAAAATATTCTTAAAAATTTATAGACCAAATTCTTTTTTGGATAAATTCAAACAAAAAATTATTTAGTTTTAAAAGACTTTTTTATCTGTTTACTTCTGTTAAAATTCAGTTTTTAAGACATTTATTTTGCCTTATTTTAATTATTTCTCAACTATTTTGTGTTATTTTCAAAATTCACAGTAATTAAACTTGCTAAAAGTTATTATTTTTCAATATTCGAATAATTCAAATTTGAAGTTAAAGACTTCAATGACATTAATAATTTTCTAGAAAAATATGAGTATTAAATATTTCAAATAGAGCAAAAATTAATTAGTTTACGTTTTATTTTTCAATTTTATAATTAATTGAAAAAAAGTATCAAAAATAATTAAATTTATTGCACAAAAATTAGTGAAAAAGTAACAAAAAGGCCAAAAATGATGTATCAATTAATAAAATAAAAACATATATATGTTTCTTTTTCTCATATATAATTCAAAGAAACACATTATTTCAACATATAGAATCTGAATAACAATAAAAATTATTATTATAAACTCTTAAATTATTTAATATTAAATCAAATTGTAAATTGTAAGTTTTTTATATAAGTCCCCAAATACTCTTTAAAAAATTTATACAAGATATTATCCAGCTATAATTAGAAATGACTCTGATAATTCTAAAAAAGGATGAGAAAAATTTTAAACAAAAAAATATTTTTTGATGCTTGTATTAAGAATTTATTCAAATAAGCAAAAATTACAGCCAAAAAACTTTATGAACTAATATTCCACTTCTGGATAAATAAGCTTGGCCTTTGTGTATCCATTTAGCTAAAATGTTTGACTTTAATTGTCGATTAAACATATTTTTTACTTGAAAATTCTCATTAATTAACATTGATTCACAAAGAGTGTTAAGAAAAATTCTTTTTTTCATTTCAAAAATTAGGTTACTAGATGTAAAATTGTTGATTGGTAAAAATAAAGTAAATCCGGTTGAGTTTTGTTTTGATTTTTTTTCCAAATCAAACAAAAACAATTCACAGTTTTGGCCACATCGACTTATCTCTTGATTAAAATGAACAAATTCATTATCACTCTGTAAGTAAGATTGCAACGATTCATGATTCAAATCAGGAATAAAATTCAAATGACTGTTGAAAAAAGACAATTCGGAATTGCATCCTGAAATTTGAGACTCTTCAATCTCTTGGCAATTGATATATTTTGTAAAAAAATATTTTTTAGGCAAATAAGTAAATAAATCAAAAGTCTTTTTTGATGTTTGTATTGAATTTACTAGGTATTTTTTTCTATTTAAACTGGTTATTACTTGACCATTTTCTAATTCGTAAATGTTAAATTTCGGTATAAAAATATAGTCTTGAATTATTATAGAATTTTTAATCGTAAAGTTTTTATAAAATTTTAGTCCAGGAAGCAATAGTGTACAGTTGTTTGAATTTTCTCTAATTGTTTCTCTCCAGTCTTTTTTCAGAGCCCTAACGAAACTTGGTGATATTTTATTCATAAAACTTTCAATTATGTTATTTAATAAACTAATATGTTTGCTATTTAAACTATTGATCGCATAAATTACGCCATTTGCTGTCAAAATTGATTTTGGTAAAAGTACCTGTTGATTATCGAAAAAAAGTGATTTACTATTATTTACAATAACCGTCTTAAACCATGGTCTGTAAGTTGCTATCTGATTAGTGCCCAAATTTTCAACAATAAATTCGAGTGAAGTCTGAAAATCCTCATTGTTTTTGTATAATTGCTTTGGACATATGTTTTCTTTTAAAAGGTTTTTTTTTACCAAATTTACGGAGCATTTTTCATCTGAAATTATTGATTCTATTTCATCATCAGTCAACTTTTGAAAAGCTTGATCAGATGGAATAAATAAAGTCTTAAATGTTTCAAAAGAACTAAATTCAGGGAACAGCAAATCAATATTTTTATTGAAAATTTCTCTAAATATTTTAAAAGAACGAGTTGTAAGAAGAATGCTACTTTCAAGCTTATCAAACATAGTTTCTCTGCCTGGCAAAAGAAGTGAGCCTTCCTCTAGTTTATGAATGATCAATTGATATTCATGTAGTCCATTTAGCTTTTTATAATAATTGTTAGGCGAGTCTATCTCAAAGCAATTTGCAAAAAATCTTGAGACCTTGAAAATAAAATAAAAAATCAAAAAGTTGAATGTTTTAATTTTTTATAAAGTTTTTTAATTACATTATTGATATTTTGTCTTGATATTCTTAAATTTCCCAACGACTTTGGTAATTTTGTATTCGACATAAACGATTGAGTTGGATGATGAAAATCAACTACATGATTAATTAAAATAAAGTTAATTTCATTTAAAATTTCGCTAATTTCATAGTGATCACTGTTGAATAATTGATTTATTTTATCCAAAAATATTCGATTATCCCAAAGAAAAATAGTTAGCTTTTTTTTTGAATCACCTTGAAGCAATTCTGAAAATTGATTGAATATTTGATAAAATTCTTGAGCAACATCTGAGTATAAATCAATATCAGACAATTCTAAATAACCAGTAACAGTCATATTGATTACTTCAATGCTTTCAGAAAGCTCAAGCAAAAAATGATCTGTATAACTTGCTAAAATAAAAATTCAAAACATAGTTATTCTTTTATTTTGAAAAAAAAATTAATAATATAAAAATTCTTTTAAAAGATTAAAAATTTATCAAAATCTGTTAATTTGAGTACGATAGTTTGGGATAAATTTAAATTTAAATAAGTAATTAAAAATATATAAAATAATTTAAAGATCGAAAGAATCAATCATCAAGAAAAATTAAAAATTTAAAACAAATTAAGGTCATATGAATAAAAATTGTAAATTTATATAAAAGATTAGCAAGTCATGAACTTAACATGAAATTTGATAAAAACCTCAAATTGAATTACCTCTAATAAAGTTTGAAAATAAATAAGGATAGCAATTAAGTTTTCCAGGCTAAAGTTTGATTGGAATATTACAGCTAAAATTATTCATGATTAAAAATATTTAAATCTTATTAAACTCAATTTTATTCATTGATTAGATTAGGTTTTAAATTTCGGCTTCGAATTCTATTTTTTAGTGAAATGTTTTTCAACAGGTTCAAACTAGTATGTTGTTCCAATTTAGAAAATAGATGTCAGTTTTTAAAAGTAAAATTAATTGTGTAAGTTAAAATTGAATGAGACCTGACTGAATCATGAGAACATAGACAGCTTAGGTGGTTTCTTAATAAACCTTTCAAATATATTCTTTATTTAGATAGCGAGATAGCTTCAAAAAAATTAGTATTTATTCGGATAATAAAACCTGAAAAAAAAATTATCTTAATTAAATTTTGAAAGCGATTTTTGGATTTAGAAATCTAAAAAAAAACATATAAAAAAAAACTTAAGATAATCAAGATTTCTTGCTATGACGTGTGAATTTAAATATTTTTCTAATTTTTGAACTTGATTAAATTAAATCACTTGCACAATTTGTTTTTGTTTATATAAGATTTTCAAATTAATTTTATAATCAAAAAATTGATAAATTATATTTAGTTTATTTCGAAAGAAAAAAAAAATTTTTTTAGCAAAGTAAATTATTTGATCAAACTTCCAATTTAATTAAATTCATTCCATTAGATTTTGCAAGGATCAAAATTCATTTACTATTTTTTATTAAATATTTCATTTTGCCTATTATTTGTCATTTTCAACTATAAATCATAAATCTATGAATTATCTAGCTACTAAGATTTTTTTTTTATATACATGACAATATACGAATAATTTAAAAGTGAAAAATTAAAATTTTAAATTTTTTTCTTCATAAATATAAATAAAAATTAATTTGATTCTTGTTTGATTATTTTTAAGCTAAACTAAAATTAATTGAAAAAAATTACCTTTTTCATTAATATTTTATTTTTAAGGAAATTGTTTAATTTATTTACTTAACTAAAGATGTTTACTTCTACTCGGTCTAAATAAATTAGAAATTTAATACTGATTGTCATTTTAATTGCGAAAAAAATCTACTAATTATTAATGAACTATTAGAAAAAAGAAATAATTTGTTTGTTTTGATCTATTTGCAATATATTCCTGTCCCACAACTTACTTTGTATGCATGAGTTATTTCTAAGTTCGTATCCAGGACAGCAAAAAGTTGAAATATGAATTGTGTAATTTTTAGACCCGATTGTTATATAAACTTCGCATATTTCGCTATCTTTTCTTTGTTCACACTTAAAATTGAAATTATATTCTTGATAAATTCCAATGTGATGCAAATAGACAACTTTAGAGTTACATACATTTCCACTTTAAAACAGACATTTATTAACTACTAATGTTTTATTAAAAATAATATATACTTAAGTCTCCAAGTGTTTTTTGATTTATTTAAAGATGAGTTATAATTTAAATTGGCAATAAATTCATAGGGAAAGTGAAGGGGATCAGCAATTTCAATTGAACTTTCTTCTGATCTAGTGGGCTTAAGAACACTATTTGCTAGCATAAAATGAAAAAACGAGTCTAAACTGGAAAATTTCTTGAAGTCAAAAGTTGAAGGTTGTTCTAGATTTATTTCAGTCACTTCATCGAAATCTAGATCATCTTCTAGCTCATCAATTGGGTCCTGTACTAATTCTTTTGGAATAAAAACGTCCTGGTAAAGCTTTGTACCCGGAAATTTTTCGATTGCTGTTCGCACAAAAGAAAAAACAAAAAAAAATATCACACTATTTACGTTCATTTTATTTAAAAGAAAAAAAAAGCAAGTGAAAATATTTTTGTCGGTAGTCATTATCTTTTACTAAAGTTTAAATCAAGCATTTAATAGTGTTGCAATATGAGATTGTTTATTCAGAAGATATTTAGATAATAAACTTTGGATTTGTTTGCATTTTTTTTACAGAATTGAAAGAAAAAATTAAATTTTCATTTGTTTTAAAAAAAAATTTAAGACTGTGCGCAATATAAGTTTTTAATTTAAAATTGACGTCATCAAATAAAATGACCTAAGCATGCTGAAAAATTTTAGACTAAAATTTATTAAAAATTTAATTTAATTAGACATATTTTCTAATAAAATAAATTGAAAAAATTTTAATTAGCTAAAACACTTGGCTAAAGTATACTATAGGGACTTAATAAAAGTTTGAATAATTAAATAACTAATTTCCTTATATGAGATCCTAAGAAAATTATTTGAAATAAGGTGAATTAAAGAGTTTGAGCCGTATTCGAGCAAATCACTATGACAACTCTTTCTTATCAAAGCTTTTACTCAGTTTCATTTCATTTAATTTCGTAACTAAATCTATCACGTAATTATTGACTGAAAGGTCTATCGAGGATTAGTCCCCTAAATCACACTCTATAAGGCTACTCTAATCCTAAAATTGAATTAATTTCAATTCAATAAATTTAAATGTATTTTAAATGATATGCAATTTTTTTTGAATGAATCGTAATTTAATTTCTAATAATTTAATTAATCCTCGCTTTAATCCAGTCCCTTGATAAAATACACCTGTTAAAGAGTCATTTTATATAATTCAATTATTTTTTTTGCTCTCAAAATTGATGAGAGAAAAATAATAAAGTATAGGAGATACCGATGTGAATGATATTAGCTGAGATTTGATTGATTGATTTTGTTAGAATTTTTTCGGATCAAATTTTAAAATATGTCAAAAATTTAAGCTATCAAAATATTTATCTATTATGAAGTAGGCTCAAAAATTTAATCAACAGTAGTAGTATTTTTAGTAGCGGCACTAGATTAGATAATATCAAAAGTTTATCTTTCATCGAGCCGAGTATTAGAAAGTTGATTTTTCTTCAAAATATTTAATCAGCATCAAACTAGTTCACTTAAGCTAAACGATTAATATTCTTAAATGTGTAATATTGTTCAATTGTCCGTCAGATTTTAAAAATATATTTTAAAATTTTCTATTGCTTTTTAAAAGAGTTTTTCAGGTTCTGGTTTTTGTTTGAGTTAAAATTGAATGAAACAGTATGAGCTCACATTGAAAAGAGAGTCGGGTGTTTACTTTATGAATTTGAAATTCAAATTGAAATCTTTTAACAAAATTCTATTTACTTAATTAACTTGATTTTTCTTTTATAAAATATTACCAGTTTAAACAAATTGTTTAAATAATAGAACCTAAAATAACTAGAAATTGAATAATTTCGGACTATTTTGCTTTGAATTTTTTTTTACCTAATTGCTCTTTTTTTTCGAATCTTGAAAATCATTCATTCCGGCTAGCAATTACTTGAATGATACCTTCAAATACTATTTGGATTTTAATCAAGATTATGATTCATTGAAAGATCAATATCAATTAGTATCATATATTTTTTAAATGTTAAAAAATAGTGTTTCAATCTCATGATTAAAATTTATAATAAGATTGAATTTTGGCTTAAATTCGTGTTATTTTTAAATTGAAGTTAATTTTTTAAAAAGGGTCAAAACGTTTTTGTCAATTTAATTGTTTAAAAACCAATAAATATCATTACAAATAATGAAGCTAACTTCCTGTTTTATTCAAGTGAAAAAGGAAGATTTAATTTATATAAATTTAGGTTCAGAGTAATTCATAGTTAAATCCCGAATGTTTTTCGGTAATATAATAGCTAGATTTGGATTAGAAATCATTAATTTCTTTATAAACAATAGAGCAATTTTTAAAAAAAGAAATCAGTAGAATACCTTTATTTATTTGTAATTATTAAGAAAATTTTTTGAGATCATGTTAAAAATATTTAAGTAAAAAAACTAATTTTTGGGCTTGTTGGAGAACAGTCGGAATTGATTTGAAAAAATTTTTTTAATTAATTTTGTTCAAATTTTTAAAAATAAAATTAGATCCTATTAACTTTGTTATTTGTTGATTTAAGCGACTTTAAATTAACTTTTGACCAAATTTAAAGGTAGTTCAAAACTATTAAGAAATTATGCAAAAAATATTTTTTTACAAAAGAAAAAAATAATTTTTTGAAAAAATAAACTGCGAAATTTTTTTTTCAAAAAAAAATTTATTATTTTATTTTCAGAGTTGGATCTAAATGCGCTCATGGTACGATGAGCTCAGAATACTAGCACGGAATTTTTTAAACAAATTGCGTAATTCTATTTTCTTGCACGCTGTCTCTTGGCTATTCTTCTTCACGAATAAAAACAAAAAGATCGAATTTTTTTGAAATTTTTAAAATTCAAATTCTGATTTTTGGCTCATTTAAAATGAATTTGCGGGATTTAAAAAGCTAGTCAATAAGTTTCATTCACATAGTCTCTAATCCTTTCGAATTGTCTCTTTATTTTGTCTATCTTAATCTAATTTAAATAAAATTTAACAGATAATGAGTGGTTAAATTAGACAAAATTTGCGTACAGATTAGTCTATTGTTTTGATAGCCGTCTCTCAAAATCATGGTCAAATGTCCGAGTCAGTCGGTTAGCCAATGTTTTCATTTGCTAATGTAATACACGTTTAATGTTGCCTTAAACGCTCAAACTAATTAGGAAAAGCTAATTTTTTAAGTTTCGTTTTTCTTGTTAAAACCTAGTAGTATCGATTTTTTTTCTCAATTAAAAAAATTGAGGAAGAATTTTTTTTTTAATTTTAGTTCAATAATAGTTTAATAAAGTTTTTAATTTTAAGTATTCATTAGTTGGCAAAGTTTCAGCTTTCAATCCGGCTTAAATGTCTTTGTTCAAATTTAATTTAACTTAAGAAAATACAGAATCAGTAAAAGAGGAATTAATTTTTAATTTTGAATATTTAATTAGCAAGTGGGACGTATCTGGATAGCAAGATAAACGTCCTTCGTACTTACCTTAATAACCAGTTTTAACAAGATCTTGAATTCTAAAACCATACTTGTTGGACACGTTTAGATTTTTTCAAAGGTTAGCACTAAATATAACTGAGTGAGAGAGAGAAAAAAAAGTTATTGTTCAAGTCAATAAGGAGCTGAAGAGCATTCGACAATTTGCGTTTCTAGTGTTTTAGTGTTTGTATTCAGGCTGAGAATAAAGAGGAGAGAATAATTAAAATTCGAAAGATTTGGGAATTATATAATTTTGAAGAGAATGAAGATGGAATACCATACAATTTTCTAGTTTTTATAAAAACTCGAAATTTAAAAAGAAAACAAACTTGAGAAGAGTTTTTCTTAAGTTTCTTAAGTATTTAAACCTCTAAGAGAGAAATAGTCAGATTCAAGAAAAAATTTTCTAAAACTTAAAGCCCGTTAAAAATTATACAAACACTGGTGTTTAATTTTTTATTTAAATTAACTTCATAATTTAATTTGACCAAGATTTTTCTTGTTTTTTTTTTTTTTATTAAAAAAAAAGTGATTTATTGACATAGATTGGCGATTTGTTTAAAATTAAATACTTATTTGTTATGGATATTTAATTTTCTAAATTAAACGGCCTTTAAATAAAAATTTAATTGAATTTATTGGCTCAAGGCTATTCAATACCCTTCAATTAATTTTCAACTTTTAATTTTAGCCTATTTTATTTCATTGTTTTTTACATAATTTTAATTTTTCAATTAACTGATTTGAAAAAAAAAAGCTTTTCAAGTTATTCCAAGTTTCTTAAAAGGATATAAATTAATTACTTTGACGCAAATGATATATTGTTTTTTTTTTACTTTCAAATAAAATACCGAGTTTTTTTTTAATAAAAGATAGGCACCTTTCTCATTAAGTTTTTTTCTAGGAAAGAAATGTCTTAATTTAACAATCCCCTGTGATTTCATCTAACACAAAGTCTTTTGAAAAATTTGATTTAAGATTAATTTTGTTTTAGCTATTTTTAGTGATAACAAAGGGAAATTACGCAATGGTGAATATTTGAAAAAAAATTATATATATATATATATGTATTTATTTAATCACCTTTTATTTTTATGTTACAACTGAAATGTACACTTGTTAATTTGAAACTTAAACACGACCTTTTTGGAGGAGATAAATGCTCTAGGTGCAATTTTCTCGAATGTCATATGTCAGTAGAATAGATGCGGGCAAAATAAGTAGTAGAAATAAAAAAAATTAGTATTTGTTGTTTTTGTGATTTTGGAATATCACTTTTTATTTATTTGAACAAGATTTTATTTAATATCTAAATTTTGAAAAAACATAAAAGAAATTTTTCGAATAAAAGTATTGGTTTACAGGTGTATATCAAAGATATGGTATGTGTTTAGACTAATTAGTATATCTGGATTAAATCGATATTAAAGGTGATCTATCTTATTTTCAAATTTGATTAAATTTTCATGCTTCGAATATTTTTGAAAAAATGTTTAAAAAAAAACACAAAAAATATTTTTCTAGTATTTGGATTTAATATCTGGATATTGGGAGATTCTGAGTTCCAAGGTAAGTCACAATTCTGTCTATAATGTAAACAAAATCGATAATCAAACACCAGTTAGAATTTTCTTATCCGCAAATAGCTTAAGAATAAAGTAATTGATCTTGTTTTAAGGCTAACTAAATAAATAATTAACTTGTCGATTTAAAATGCTCACCTCTGGATCTAAGCTAATTTAATTGCCTTAAAACAATTTAAAATAAAATAAAAACTTTATAGCTGCTTTTATTTTAATTTCTTCTTTCAACTATTAAAAATCAATAAAAAATGCTTACGCCAATTGAATTAAGATAAGCAATCTGATCGTGTAGGACACTGGTAATTGAGATGCCTATTAGAACCAATGCATATTGAAATTGTATACTAGAGTAACTAAATATTTACCTAATAGTTTAAATTTATCTATTTAAAATTTGATGCAGCTACTGAGAGACAAATGGCTCTCATTTTAAAGCCTGAATGAATTGAATATTAATGGGAAGAGTAAGTTTCGTGATTTTTTTTTCTAAATTGTCATTGTGCAAGAAATAGTTATCTAATTTTTATTTAATTTTTGTGTATGTGTGTGTGTGTTTGAGCGCCCTTACCTTGGCTCGTTTTAATTATGGTTTTTTAATTAAAATTTATATTTTAATTAATAACCAGTAGAACCGAGCAATAAGACTCAAAGTTTTGAAGCGAATCAAACAAACAAACAAAAAGTCGATGATTTAAATGTTAGCCCCTCTTTTTGTGGCCAAGTTGGCATTTTTTTGAGTCGAGATTTCAATTTTGCCAATATTGAAGATTAGTTTCACTTGATTGGTTTTTAATTTTTTTCTCTTTTTTTAATAATCGGTTTTGAATCCGATTTTTAATTACAAGCTCGTACAAATTGAAATTTTCGATTTATCTACTTTTTGAAAAATTTTCATCTTTCATAGATCCTTTTAGTTTTCTATTTTCTCTCATTCAAAACTATGAGATAATTTCTCTTCTAATTAAGTCACAATTAAAATTCCATTTAAAATATTTTATACTTGAATTGATTTTGGCAAGTAAACTTAAGGAAACTGAAGCAAGCGCATCTCGGCATTATTCGAAGAACTTGAATGCCGAATTTCACTGTTTTCTGTTGTCATGGTAACTTTTATTTTTACACAGATAATTTGATTAATAGACACTAAAGTGACTAATGCGAAATTTACTTAGAGCTATGACATCGACAAATTGAGACATCAAAAAATTCATTTTGGGAATTAATTTATTGATAACCGACAGGCACGGTTAAATTTTATCATTAATTTAGGTGAGTTGAATTCATGCTAAATCCCATCGAAATTTAGATTCACATTTATTTCGGTTCAAATCAAATAGAAACAAATTTTTTTTATATTTATTTTTAAAAGTATATAAATTCATTTTTTTTTGTATTACATAATTTAGGTTTTAAGTTGCATTTAAATCAAGTTTCGGTCTCTAAAGAGACCTGGGAATATCAAAATAATTATCTTTGAAATCAAAAAAAAAATTATATCGATTGGAACAGTCCGGAATGCAATTAAAAGTTAAGGGTGTAAATTATCTGCTAATTTAAGTGCATTCCGAGAAGAAACAAACTTAATTATTTATCATTATCATAAAAAGCATTTGATCAGGCCTAATCAGAGTTGCATTAATTAGGGAACGATGACGATTAGAGACACTAAGAGAGAGATGAATTTAGAAGAGATAATGAATTTCTAATCTATTTTGCTTTAATTTATTCTTGATCCATTTTTATCGCGGAGATTTCGTCAGAGTTAATGTATCCAACAATTCCGTCATTTGAAAAAAAAAATATTGAAACAATAAAATATATAGATAATGGGTATTAATTGAATCAATTAGAAGTTTTTAAAGCAAATTTTTTTTTTCGGAAAATATTCCTTAAATTTCCATCAAAAATAAAATTTTTTCCATGCTCATAAATCACAAACAGTTAATTGCTTAGATAAACAAGCACTCGAGTGTAACTTAAAGGTATACCTTTCTTTCAATTCATTTCAGCACCTGAATCGTTAAAAACCTACTTATTTCCAACACAAAATGAATGAATCAATTAATTTTTATGTCATTAAAATCACAATTTTAGATATTATGAAAAAAGCATGACTTCAAATTTGAATAGCAATGACCCTTTTTATCAAAATGGATTTAATGGAACTCACTTTACATCCGGTCAGTACTTTTTGGACAATAACCACTTGTTACAATTAAACTATCAACCGGTATTCGAGGATTCCGAATGCAAAAAGCAAAAATTGACCGAAGAGCAAACCGATTCGGAGGCGAAGAGGCTCAAGACAGCCGATAGTAGAGAATTTAGTTTTTTCACAGCGCCTCCGCCTCAGTCTCTCGGCTCGAATTCTCCACCATCATCAAACGAATCCTCGTCACCGAACTATCCTGTAAATCAACAATATCCGTTCAACTTTAACGACTACAACAATCAGAAGCCGTTTGCCACCATCATTCAGACAACGGTCATAGATGATCTGAATCGTATAGACAATGTTTATATCAAAAAATCAAAAAGAGATCCAATTGCTGAATATGACGCTGAATTGGCCGAATCGATTGAGTTCGAACTTGGCCTAAAGAAACAAAATGGACCCAGGTATAAAATAACTTTTTTATTAAATCATTTAATTTAAAGAGAAAAAAAAATATTTTCAAATTTTAATTAATTTAAGAAAAAATTCATGGGGTAATTTGTCATATGCCGAACTAATTACCAGAGCTATTGAATCCAGTGCGGAACAAAGACTCACCTTGTCTCAAATTTATGACTGGATAATAAAATATGTTCCATATTTTAAAGAAAAGTTTGATCGAACCAGCAGTGCCGGATGGAAGAACTCGATTAGACATAATTTGTCTTTGCACAACAGATTTATTAGAGTACAGAATGAAAGTTCAGGAAAGAGCTCATGGTGGATGATAAATCCGGATGTAAGCAAATATGCGATCAATTCAAATGCTCAAGATGAATTGATAAATTACAATTTCAAAGACAAAATAGAAAAAACAAAAACAGATGAAGTAAAAATTAAAAAAGCTAGAGCACGTAATCCTATAGAGACAAATTTTGATGACAAAGCAAAGAAACTTAAATCCAAATGTGCCAAAAAGACCAAGAATGCCAAGAAGCCTGAGTCGAAAGCAGAAAAATTGGACATTTCTGCAGTTGACTCACCTGTTTCGCCAACAAATTTTAACCTTTCAAATAACATTCTTCGAACGGCCTTGCAAAAGCCGTCAAATACACCACCAACTCCATCAGCAACTCCAAATATTTCATATAGATCATATACCGGAGACTTTTACCAAAACACTATCTCTTATCCAACCGCTACTGACTATTCATACCAAAATAATGGCCTTAATAAAAACTCACATTACTATAATTATCAATGTTTAAACAATAATCAATCCTATTCCAAAGGCTATGTGATGCCTCAAATGAGCAACTCAAATTTATATTTTAATCAAAGCTATCAAAAAGCGCCAAACGTGTCATCTCCAGTTTCCACAGCATCAACCACGTCGACTGCGTCTACTTCTTCGTATGATCTCAGTAACAGGCTGAATAAAACTGGTCAACAGAGCTTACCACTTACTCCATCAAGTATAAATAGTTCGGTAATGAACACAGCACCAATTGCGACATATGACGATTTTAATGATCTGTTCAAGAGCCAAAGCAACAATAGCGTAAGTCAGACTAATCCGTATTCTGTTTATCAAACAAATCAAATGACTAATGTCAATAATTCGACTGCAATTGGATGTTTTTATGGAAATTAAACAAAATTAAAAGAAATTTAGTTTTTTTTGAATGTTTTTTTTTTTGTAAATAACTTTGTTTTTTCAGAGATTTGTTTTTATCTTGTTCCGTTTTATATTTTCTAGATTATGTTCTCATTCGATGCCAAGATCAAAAAACAATAAATAAGAAAAGTTTATTTTTAAAACAAAAATTTTAATATTTTAAATTTATTTAATCAAATTAAGTTTAATAAATTTTTAAATTATATTTTTTGAAATTTTTTGATGAGTGGGTTTTTATTTTTTTGTATTTTTTAAGAATTATTTTCTTTATAAGAAAAGAAAAGGTTTCAAAAAAATTACTTGGATTCAATGACAAAAGAAATCTTGTTTGAGATTTGAAAGGGCTTCTTGAAAAGTACTTGAGTGATTTCTAGCTAAAAATAAAGCACTAAGTTTGATACTTAGTTAGTTTTAAAAAGCCTCATAGTTTAATTTTTATTTTGAGAGTAGATTTAAAAATTTGAACTTAAAAGATTTTTTAGTTCAGTTTCTGAAAATAAATAAGATTAATTATTAATTATTATTTAGTTATTTAATTTTAACAAATTATTAAAAAACGAAAAAATAATTGTTAGCTAATTAATTGAATTTGATTTTTTATTTAAATTATTTATTTAGATATTTATAAAATTATTGCAATAAGAGAACTTGAAACCTAAATAATTTATTTTAAAAAAAAAATTTTAATTTAAAGTAATAGCAAAATCCACTAATAGATACTCATTTCTATTTCTGATCTTTCTAAATTACAGACAAATAAATTCCATATAAGATCAGATTATCCTTTTTAAAATTGAAAATTATTAATACTTTATTTATAGCTTAAAATTAAAAAAATAATGAGATGTTAAATCGAATTAGATTTTTAATCAAATAATCAAATTTTTTATCATACAAAAATAATTCGGATTTTTCAAAGATCCTAATTGAAGTTGATTTGACATTCCTTTTTGATTCTGAGTTTCATAATTAAAAATGAAATCAGGAAGTTTTGAAAAAATTTGTTAAATGAATCATTTAAGCTTTCAGCGTTTGAAAAATAAATAAATAAAAACTGATGGTTAATATGCTTTGAATTTTATTATTTAAAAAATATAAGGATTTATTCTAAATAATTATTGGGTTTATTTATTTTTATAATATTTTGCATCAATTTAAATTCATAAACGTTTCCCTAAATGAATGATAAAAAAAATTTTTTTTGTAACAATGATTTCTATTCTTCTGGGAAATTATTTATATAAAAAGCGAAAAATTCAAGATTTTCGAGATTTTCGATGATTAAATAAATTTTATCCTTTTTTATTTTGAAATTTTTATTTGGTTAAACAAATAAAATATTTTATTTTCAGTTCTTTTTTTTAATCAGGGAGTACACTAATTATCTAATAATGCATTTATTAATTAGATTTTATTTAAAATTTAAAAAAAATGAATTCTCTTTAATAATTTAAAAATTAAATCTATAAAATTTTGCTAAAACAAGGTCTTTCTGTTCGGATATAAAAAAGATGAAATTAAAAAATTAATAATTTTTTTTAATTTATTAATTTTTTTATAGTTTAAAAATTAAAATGACTAAATTGCGCTACTATCCAAAATTAATCGCTTAGAAAACTAGCCAAACAAAAAACACTACATATTTTATAAATTAATATATCAAAATTAAATAATAATTGAATTATGTCATAATTTAAATGAGGAAATTATTTATTTAAATATCAAATTATAAATTTGCCTTTCAATGCAAAGTCAAAAACAAATTTTGTTAGTAATATTAAAATCATTAATAATCAAATACTTTATTTTTATTATTTGATAATTATGCAGAATTTTAGCATATCGGAGTGGTCATCTTTTTTTAGCTCAGACGATAAAAGTGAAAATGATATTAAAATATGATCAGATCAAGGAGATTAATCATTGGGTTATTCGACTATACTGGCAATATAAGCCGCCTATTGCTGAGATCTGAATTTGCCAAACTTGTCTCAAATTAAAGTTGCAGAAATGACATAGTCCGGTAGCTCAATACAAAAGAATGCTACTCTGTTTGTGAAAAAGCTTTTCATCAATGGTTTATCGGTTGCTGGAGTTTGACTTGACGAAACAAAACCCAAACTTTACAACTCTGTCGTAAAATAAACACTGATGCACTGGTGAATCAGACAGGTAAAGTTTGAATGTCTTTCACACTGGAAACCTGCGAAGGATTTTCAATATACACTGTACTAGGGTATTGCCGAAGTCTTTAAGTCAAAGCATTGAGAATAAAAACTGCGATAGCTTGGGCATCTACTTAGAATGAAAGAAAAAAAGATACCAGAAATTGACAATGGACGCCTCAAGGGCAACGTAAGTTAGGAAAACCATCAGTAACATGTAGGTTAACAATCAGAAATGGTTATAGCCTGGGGAGAAGCAAAGATATAGGTAAGGGAGTGGAAATCAAAAGTGATGACCCCATGTTCCACAAACAGTGAATAAAGTAAATAAATAAATGGAAGTAGAAGTAGTTCAATGGTTAATTAATTCCTCGTTTGGTTAACCTTTAAGACTTTAAGTGATTTTTGTTACACGATGTTGCACCTTCTAATAACAAGCTTTAAAAAATTTTAATTTCTTTTTTTGGTCATATACTGACTTTTTTTATTCATTTCATGAAACTTGTAACAATTATTCATATTTGATTATTCATATTTAATGTGAAATAAAAAATTAAACTTATTACAAAATTTATCAATAGGATTTATAAGAAAAAAAATCAAGCTTTTTATTGTTCATAACCAAAATTATAAAAAAAATACTAAATAAAATAAGAACGATTTTAAAATTTGAATTAAAAAAAAATAATTTAATTTTTCTTAACTAAACTAAATTTCTTCAGTTGAATTTTTATCGTCTATGCCTTTGTCAGTTGATTTGTTTAAAAGAGACAATTTTTCTTCATTTTCAAAAAAAGAATATTTCAAGTCATTAACTGAACTTGTTTCTGTTTCACTATCATCATCGGGAGCAACATAAATCACTTTTAATTTAATATCCCCAGTTAGATTAGACAAAATCTCAACTGCTTCAGAATGCATTGATTCTTTTAAATCGATTTCATTTGCACATAATATGGCATCGCCAACATAAAGCTCACCGGATCTAAAAGCCGGCCCATTGTTGTGTATTTCCGAGATAAGAATTGGGACACCGTGTTCATTCCCGCCAGTTATAGAAATTCCAAGACCTTCTCTAGGATTTTCTCGTTTAAGAAATACTTCTCTGGTTTGATTGACAAGTTTTTTTTGATCAGAAGTAGTTGGTTGTAGATTCTGTTGTTCAGTATTGGTCTGCTCTTTAAGTCTCCTACTTCTGCATGCTCTTATAACTGTTTTGTGTCGCTGTAAATGAATTTCAGCTTCAAGTTGATTCCACAATCGTTCATGTTCTTCTGGCTTTAAATTTTTGCCAAATAATTGAATTTGTTGAATTCTACCGGCCAATTCTTTATCTAGATATTTGGCCGCTAGTCTAGCACCATAAATTTCGCTGTTTGAGTCAACTAATTGCAGTTTCAAATAGTCATTTTCTTTTTTAAACTGATTTAGTTCGGATTCAAGAGATGATATTTTCATGTTTAAATTAGTATCCATGCTGAACCGTTTTTCCAACTCTTCCTCTAGTTTTTTTTGTATCGTGTCTGTATTATCAAGAGATTCAGCATCCTGAAAAGCTTTTTGGTTAGAATTTGCTAATTGATTCTTAAGTTTTTGTATTTGAAGTTGAGATGAATGCAGTTCTATCATTAATTTCTCAAGTTCCTTTTCAGATGCCTTTTTAAAGGCAACAGCCTCAGATATTTCTGATTTTTGATTAACAAGTTGAGCCTTACATAAAATAAATTGGATTGATTATTTTTAAATTCAATTAAATGGTTACTTCTAATTTACAGTTAAATTGAAATACTGTCTGGGATTTGTGTACTAATTGAGCCCAAGCATAACACATGCTCTTGACTTTTTCTCTAGTTTTATCAACAAAATCAATCAGGTTGTCTTCGATTAGATCACCGTTTTCGAAATCATTGGCTAGTTCGTTAAGCAAAAGTTCTAGGTCTACAAAAGAGTTATCAAAATCTTTTTCCAGTGTGTCCAGCCATGCTAGGGATGCAACGCCAATATTGGACATTTTGAAATAAATTGTGAGTATTTTTTTAACTTCAGGAATTCGTATTAATTATTTGAAATAGAGAAAAATTTTTCCATAATAGCTTTCGTGTTCCTTTCTTTCATTTATTTTGAAATAAAATATTCATAAAATATTTTAATAGAAAATTATTTTAAAATATTTCTCATTTTTATTTTTGAATTAAATGATTTAAAAAGTGTCTTGTAAAAAATTACAATCTAAACCTTAGTGAACAAAAAATGAGAAAATAACTGTTTTTGACTTATAAATCAAATTAATGCATCTAATTTATTTAAATTCTTTTTACATATCATATTCCTTTAATCGATTTTATGATCATTTTAAATTTTTTCTTTTTAGATCCAATTTCTAACGCTGGATCAAAAAAATTATTTGAAAAATTGATTTTTATTTTTCACAAAAATCTCAAGACTAAATGGTCCATTATAACTAAAAACTTGATTTAAATGCAAACCCAATGTTTAAAATATATGTTTTGAGCATGCCTTATTGATCAATTATTTTAATAATTATGTCAATTAATTAAATTTATCAACAAAAATTGTTAATTTGTCTGTTGACTGTCGTATTATTTTAAAATAGAATTTTATTTTTAAACATATAAATTTGATAAAAATTCGAATATTTTATTTCTCAGAAGATGGATTTAAATTTATAATATTCATTACATAGGTTTTCATTCAATCTTTTGAACGCTTCAAATGAGACCATTATTTTTTTTTTCGAAATTTTAATGGCTGTTAGGTCAATTTTTTTAACAAATAGTTTTGTAAATCAATGTAAAATAGCCATCTATTTATTAGTTAAGAGTTGGGTCCTTCGTCCGATTCTGAAAATTTAATTTAATGTGACATTTTATCAAAATTGAAAAATAAAACTAACAAAAATTTTAATTAATATAATAAATTTAATCAAATTCAATAACCTTGATGTTAGAATATTTTTTCTTTTTCTATCAATTAAGTCAATAATTAATACCCTGTGTAATTTATTTTTATATCCATAAAAATCTATCTTTATCTATAGGTTAATATAAAGATAAAGTTACTTAGGTTTTTTGTCACACTTCAGAGCTTTTAATATTTAGATAAGGAATTAACTAGAGGATCTCGGCATAAGGCTAAAATTTTTAATTGTAAATCAATTTTTAAATTAGATACCATTTATTTATTTATTCAATTGACGCCTTAAGGCGATGTAAAAAATAATTAATTTTACTATTTGGTTGAAGAAAATTCAATATACTGGGATTAAATTAAGAATTTTAGGTTAAATATACGGAATAAAACTGCAACAAACTTTTTTCTGCAAGTAATTATTTATGTTTTTATTGATTCCAAAGGGTTTGTGAAAGCAAAATGATTATTGAAATTGATTTATAAATAGATTTTTTTTTATTATTTTAAAATCTAAAAAATTTTAGAATTAATAGAGCAATTTTTTAAAGAAAATTTTAGGAGGTTAGGCTCCGTATTAAAATAGCTACAATAAAATTGAATTAACATTTAAATTTTCTTTTATTAACAATGAATAGGTTGCCGTTTTTAAATTAAAAAAGAAATTTCCATCTCAAAAAATTCTTTTTAGAATTTTTAATTTGTCCCAATAGTAACAATCTATAAGGACAAATTCGTCAAGTTTTGCTTTGTGAATTAAAATTTTTTTTATTAATGCTATTAGAGTTGAATATATAAATTCAATATATCTGCCAGATTTGATGAAAAAAATCAGTAATATTTATGATTATTTACCAATGATGAATGATACTAGTTTGTTGGTATATTAAAGAAATTTAAAAAAAAAAAAATTTAAATTAAAAAATTAATAATAAATGTTTGCACTGTTGGAAAAATAAGCGTTTTAAACCTTGAAATTCTTAAGAGAAAAACAAATATTTAAGAAATGAAAAAAAGTTTTAGTTATAATAATTAAAATTTATTTTCATCAGGAGACTCAAGCTAAATATTAAACTTTAATAAAATTAAAAATTTATATTGAAATATTAGATCTATTTTTTTTACCAACAGAAATTAGTTAAACAATAAAAAATTTAAAGTAAATTGTATTAATATGTATTTTCTTATTTAAAAATCATTTGATAAAAAAAATTCAATTTATAAATTAAATTTATGCGCTAAAAATCTAAATGGAAAAAAATAAAATGCGTTAAATATTTTTTAAAAAGTTTTTTGAATAAAGATTTATTATTGATATTTGCATTTAAAAAATATTTATTTATTAGTTATTTTGAAAAAGGTGTATCCTAATTACTTGAATAATTAGTTAAAATAAAATTTTTAACGAAAAAACAATAAACTTTTTTAATAAAATTAGAATAGCCAAAGTGATTTTTGTTTTGAATAGAAAAATGAAATTTGATTTTGTCTAAAAATAATTTTTTTTCTTAAAAAAGAAACATAATCAGAGATTTTAATTTTATCTTATTCATGGTGAGTAGAAATAAAAAAACAGCGAGAATAGTTTTGCCTGACAACCAACCAAAAGTATTGAAGTTATCTTGGGGTCAAATTATAACAACACATAAGAAACCTTAATAATTAATTATTTAATTTGTATGTTTACATTTGGTTGTCATAGTAACGCTAAAATTTGTTTGCATTTCCATTTTCTTCAAGTCGGGTTTCTTTTTATCAAAAAGCAAAAATAGCTTTATTTACTTATATATAAAATCCTTAGGGCCATCGTTTTAAAATGTGGTCTTTGGCACAATATTTCGTTTTCAATTACAAATCAGATAATTTTTTACTTAAATTATTAATTTAAGTCGCTAAAATTAGAGAAATAACAACAAATCAAAGTTTCTTTGGCTCAGGTAAAATTCTCAAGGTTCTGTCCAAACAAGCGCCTACATTAAGACAAATTTATTTGTCGATTCTTACATTCTTAAAATAATTGTTTTCTAAACACTTAAAAACTTGTTTTTTTCTTGCTTCAGGCTGTAAACATCGGAACAATTAAAGTCACTTAATTTTTCAAGTTAAAGAGTTTCGAGTTCTATTAATAAATTAAAATTATGTTTATGACGCTGGGTTTTATGGTAATGGATTCACGATCGATAATTAAAAAAGATTAATTAATATTTAGCTTGAATGGCAAATGTATAATTTACGATCAGATAATTAAAAAGTATAATAAAAGTATTTATCAAAAAATTTTATTTAAAAAAATAGATATAAAAAACTGCTGAATGGTTAATTAATATTTTTAAATTCTGATGCAAAATTAAAATGGAAAAATACGAGAATTTGGGAACAGTTGGTGAAGGTAGCTATGGCGTAGTAATCAAATGCAAGGATAAAACAAATGGAAATTTAGTAGCTATAAAAAAGTTTCTCGAGTCGGAAAACGATAGGGCTGTGAAAAAAATTGCATTCAGAGAGATAAAAATTCTAAAAAGCCTAAGACACGAAAATCTTGTCAATTTAATTGAAGTTTTTCGTCGTAATAGAAAAATTTATCTAGTGTTCGAGTACATAGATCAAAATTTGCTAGAAGAGATAGAAAAAACTAAGAATGGCCTTGGTGAAGAAAGAACACGCGAAATTATGTATCAGGTTGTGCGTGGAATCGACTTCATGCATTCAAATAACATCATTCACAGGGATATAAAGCCTGAAAATATTCTTATAAACAGTTGAGTTAAAATTATCATTTATTCTTTTTTATTTATTTATTTTTTTTAATATTTAGATAATGGCTTGATAAAAGTATGTGATTTTGGTTTTGCCAGACAAATTGCTCAGCCCAGCGAAATATACACTGATTATGTAGCTACCAGATGGTACCGCAGTCCTGAACTTCTAGTTGGAGATCCTAAATATGGAAAGTAAATAATAAATAATAAATCATGCATTAAAAATGCCTTAGTACTTAGTATAAAATTATGGCTGGATAAAATAAAATATAAATTTTTTATGAATTTTTGTAAAATTAAGGCTTTTATTTTGGACTAAGAAAAGTCCGTATTTGAAAAATTTGATTTTAATATTTAACCATTTTTAAGACCCGTGGACATATGGTCTATTGGAGTGTTGACTTATGAAGTTTTAACTTCACGTCCATTGTATCCTGGAGAATCGGACTTAGATCAATTGTTTTTAATTATGAACTCAATAGGTGACATAACTGACTCGATGAAACAATGTTTTAACAAAAATCAGTTTTATATGAACTCTAAGCTTCCCAAAATAAGCAATTTTTCTCCTCTTCAAAGCAAGCTTAAAAAATATTCACCAAATTTGTCCAAGTTTATCTTAGATTCACTGATAATAGACCCGCATAAGCGGTACACATCAGCCGAATTGTTACAACATGACTTTTTTATGGAAAATAAATGGCTAGATGATTTTTTGATTAAGTTAAAAAATATAATAAATCAACAGGAAACGTGCCTTGGTTCGAATAGAAGTTTGGTTGTTCAGTCAGTGCTTGGAAAGAGCGAAAGTGAATCGTTAAAAAATTTGTTATTTGAGACAAAAGTAAAAGAAATACAGTCTCAACATGACAGAACTCAAAACAACACTGTCCTGGGCTTAAAAACCAACACTTCGAACTCAAGTCAAGCTAAAGCAAATTCAAGTATGAATAACTTTTTTAATTCTCAACAAACCGAAGAAATCAAAAAAACTAATCAGACTAATGCAACTCAATCAAATAGTCATAATAATAGTCAAAAAGGTTTTAATCAAAAGTTTATTAAAAATGCCCTCATTAAGCCAAATTTTTTGATACAAAATGGAAAAGAAAACACAAATAATGATTATTATACGACTTCATTTACATCTACTGTTGTAAATAGTTCTATTAAAAAATTGAACACAAAAAAAGTAAGAAAATATATGTTTATTTTTTCTATAGGTTTAACTTAGTTTTTAGACATAAAACCTATATAAACACTTTGCTAGTTGGTTTCTAAATGATACAGTAAATTAAATCTGGAATTTCTTTCTCAATTAGGAAGAAAAAAAATCGAATAAAATCCTCAAATTTAGCAAAAAAGAATATAAGTTATTAATGACCTTTTTATTTAAAAAATAATTTTACTAAAAAATTTTAATGATATATAGAATATTTTATAATTTATTTGTTAAAGAATTTGAATGCATCAAAAGACAATGTAGTCATAGAAATAAAAAATTCAAAGATATTGCCAAAAATAGAGAATCAGCTGCCAATTCAACAATCAGACTCACCAAGAACTGAAATCCAAACTATCAATAATAAACATCATGCCAATAATCCAACTGGTGCAAATTTTAACAGCATTTCTTATAATTTGTATAAACAACAATTTGCCAATACCAATCAATCAAATTTGACCAGCTTTTCAAATTTGAGCATGAGACGCAGTCCTATAAACGAAAATCTACTAACTAATAGCAGTTTAAGCATCATAAATGATTTGAATAATTCCAATTTAAAAAGATCTAACAGTAATACTACTATTGTTTTAAATAATTCAACTGCAAGCACGAACCACACTCACAAATCTAACAATTATTTTATTGATGAAAATATTAAATTGAATAAAAAGCCAAATATCCTAACCTCTTCAAATAGTGATTTGAATACTAACAACAGTAGCATCAACAACAACCACAATAACAATAACAATAACCACAGTAATAAAAACAATAGATTGGATAATAGTAAAACTAATCTACGGCTGCCTCAAATGAAAAACTTTGATAGAAAAAAATTTATTTTTAAATATTAAAATGACGGTGAATTTTTTCTTTGAAATTTTTAATAAACGTTGTTCTCATTTTTTTTAATTAAAATTTTTTAAGTTTATGATAAAAAATTCTTTTTTAGTGTCGATCAATATGACGCCTGTGCTTGGCTTAGAACTACAAGAATTAAAAAACTTGATGCATATTTTAAAATTCTTAAATTCAAGCACTCTTGAGTTTTTTTAGAGAATAGAAAAAACAAAATATACAAATGGCCAAACGATCAACACCCAGCACGCCAACTATGCCGATTGAGCACTATCGAAAACAAATAGGCAAACAAGAGAGCAAAGTAACGCGCGTTCGTCAAAAAGACATCAAGAAAAAAAATGCCCAAAAGACAACTGTACAAAATTTTAATTCATATTTAATTGCTTTGGCTATTTTTTTGACCTTGCTTTTTGCTGCTTATATTATTGTCTATTTGATTAATTAATTAATAATTTCTTTTGTTTATTCAAAAAGACTTTATCTAATAAATCTATTGAGTACGTTCTTCAAAAAATTTAGCCACTAAAGCTCCAAAAATTATTCCAATTAAGATAAAAATTATCTTGAGACTTGGACTAGCCTCCGAATAAATAAATGTGCTTTGAATTCAGATTCTGATTCTGCCACATACGCCACCATAGTAAAGACCAAATCCTCTCAAACGTTTGATTGCAGTAAATGTACCAAGTATTAGACCGATACCTGACCCAGTTAAAGTTGACAAGAAAATATCACTTGTCAAAATTAGCTATGGGATAAATTCGCTAGACTTTTTGCGTGTTATAAGCAATATTTTTTGTGAAAAGAAAATTTTTTTTATGAAATATTTGTTGCCTAAGAATACATTTAATCTAATTATAAATAAATTTTTTCAAAAAATTTAAAGTTTTCACTTCACCAGCTTAAATTTTACCTCAGTTTATGTTAAGATGAATAAATAACTAGGATTTTTTTATCATAAATATTTTTTACTTTCCAAAGTCGAACATTATAATTTTCTTTTTTATTTTCAAAATTTTTTTACTATTTATTTTTGAAATGGTTTCAAATAAAAAAAAGACTCTGCTACTCTTATCGCAGCAATTGAACGACCTCAAATTGAATCTAAAGCCCCTTATCGAAGAGTCACTCAAATATGCAAAGAATGAGCTTTTTGTCTACATTAATCCTAGTCTCAAATCTCGCCTCATAAATCCAGAAATTAAGCAAAATCTAATACAAGATCGATACAGACTTAAACAAATAGTGAGACAATTGTATCAATACTCGTTCAAATTAAATCCCGAAATAAGTGTCACTTGTCTGCTGCACAATGTTCATCAAGTGACTAAACCGATTCGTGTTGAGTCAGGGTTTAGTTATGATCAAATCCTGACAGATTTTATCTTGGAAAATTTAGAAAATGAATTGGATCGTTTTTTGAATCATTATCTGCCAAACATGGAACCAAAAAAATTAACTTTTATTCAACTTAATGCTGATAAAAATTTTGAAAATTTTCAAAATTCTCAAAATGAAAGTTTAGACTTTGATTTAATAAAAAAAAATAGAATTTATATGAATTCAGTAATTGGTGGAACTTATGACCGACTTCATTCAGGTCACAAAATTTTGCTTTCTGAATCAGTTTTACTAACAAAGAATAAATTATTGATTGGTGTTTCAGATGGTGAACTATTAAGTCGGAAAAAGCTATCAGATTTAATTGAAAACTTTGATAAACGTTGTGAAAACTTAAAGAAATTCTTGGCTATTGTTAATCCAGATTTAAATGTTATAACAGAAAGAATAACTAACCCATATGGACCGTCTATTACTGAGCCAGAATACGAATGTTTAATTGTAAGTCAAGAGACTAGTTCAGGTGGCATTAAAGTAAATGAGAAACGACTACAAAATAACTTGAATGAATTGGAAATTCATGTTGTTAATTTGATTAATGATGAGGCTAGCATTTTTGTTGACAATATTGGTGATGAAATAAAAATTTCATCATCTAATCATCGACGCAGACTTTTGGGAACTCTTTTAAAGCAACCATATGTATTGAGTTTTTTTTCTTTCTTTTTTTTTTAATTATAATTTAAATTTAGATACCTTATGAAGAAGGAAAGCCTTATGTTATTGGTTTGACTGGTGGTCTAGCAAGTGGAAAGTCTAATATAATCAAAGACTTAGAAAAATTAGGGGCTGCTGTTGTTGATTCAGATAAACTTGGTCATAGAGCTTATGAGAGAGGAACTGATGCATATCAAAGGATTGTTGAGATTTTTGGTAATGACATTATAGACGAATATGGAGAAATAAATCGAAAATCATTGGGAAAAAAAGTGTTCAATTCACAAGTAGAGCTAAAAAAATTGACCGATATAGTCTGGCCTGAAATTAGGCGTTTAAGGGATATTGAGATAAAAAGACTGTTTGATGAAGGCAATAAAATAATTGTAGTCGAAGCTGCTGTAATGCTTGAAGCAAAATGGCACAAAAATGTAAATGAAATTTGGGTTGTTTTTGTACCAGAGGAAGAAGCCATTTCACGAGCTATGCAAAGAGATGGATCAAGCTTGGAAAAAGTGAAACAGACTATAAGTTCACAAATGCCTAATAAGGAAAAAATTGAGTATGCAAATGTTGTTTTTTGTTCTTTGTGGGAAAGGGAATTTACTATTAGGCAAGTGAAAAAAGCTTGGGATTTGTTATTAGAAAGAACCAAAAGTGATATTCACACTTAAAACAATTTATTTTTATAAATATTTTTTAAAAATAATTTTATTTTGTCAAAATATACCCCGACAATGGCAAACAAAAAATCAAAATTTTTTAATCTAATTTTTCTTGTTTTTTTTTTACTTAAAATTATAAAAAATTTATAAAAATTCGATTCTATCATTAATATTCTGAAAAGAAAATTAAATAAAATTTAATTGTTAAAATAAAGTTTAATTTGTAATTTATATGAATAGTAAAATAAAAATAAATCATCGTTTATTTACGTAAGTAAATAAATTTCGTAAATAAATATAATTTAGGTAAATACATAATGGCATAGCAATACTGTATAAAAAGCATTCTAAATTTTATTCAATTAAGGAAAAAAATCTTTAACGTTTTTTATTTCTCATCTGCTTTAAAATAGCAATTTCTATAAAAAAATTTAAAAGTCTAAAATTAAAAATTAAATAATCAATTTTAAAATTATGACTAATACTAAAATAAAAAGCAAATACTTTTTTAATACTCTTTGCAAATAATCTGTTATCAGATTTTAGACGTTGCAGTAAACCACTATACTATACTATACTACTTATATATTGAGTGTTTGATGAATGAATAAAGATTTATGGATTCCTGTGTAAGTAAAACCTTTATCATTTCTTATTTATTTCCAGAAAAGAGCATATTTTAATCGATTTTATTTTATTTTATTTTGAGTATTTGTATGCATAGAAAATAAGCTATCGGTATTTGTTTATTTTAAAAATTATTTTAAAAGAAATTAACTTAAATAAAAATGAGTAATATTAATCGCCAAAAATAAATTAAGGAACTATCGGCATTTTTAATGCCAATTTTGAAATAGGAATTTTATGCAACAAAAAAATCCCAGATTAAAAAAATAATAACTTATTATAAATGTAATTGTTTAGTAATTAGGTAAAAAAAGTACAAAAAGCTTAAAAAAACTAATTGTCTTGAAATTGTCTATAACGACTCTAAATTTATATTTAACACTAGAAGCAACAACTATTTTTTAACGTTTTTGTAATTCAAAAATATATTATAAAGAAACTATAATAATTTTATAAAGTTATATAATTTTTTAAGAAAATTTTAAAATCTACATAAATCAAAAACGATATATTCATTAGAAAAATCTATTCGAAAGATACGAGTATTTAAAAATTTTTGGCGCTTCTAGTATTAAATTCTCTTCTTAGCGTATATTTTTATATTATTTCTCATTAATCTGTAAATGGATTTTTTGGTCCAGATATTTTATCACTATATCACATGATCAAAATAAAACTAACGATGAATTATTTAAAGATTATCAAGTTGAAAAGATCAGAGACTGTAAAGAAGCATTTAGGCAATCTTTAGCAGAAAATTCTGATCTTAAAGCTTGTGTTGTTTTGAATATATTGTGGCAATTATAAAAAATGGACAAAGGAAAATACCTATTAGTTTTCTTACTTAGAATAAAACTTTACATTGCCTTTTATGGCTTGACAATAGGTAAGATTGCACTCTAATGAAAAAGTCATCATGTTTGGCGAGTTTTTCCTTTGTGTTAGTTTTTCTCTTTTAATTTTTAATCCATGAAAACAAGCAAATTTTGTCACAAAAATTATTTAATTTAAATTTTTTATGATTATTGATTTCTGATTTAAAAAGATTTTTAAAAATTACTATATTTATTTAACTTAAGACAAAGAAACAATGAAACATCAAGAGTCAAAAAATCCTTCCGTATTTTGAGTGTAAAAAAAATCAATATTTGCATTTTATAGTCTTTAGTATTTTTGTTAAACGATGTAATACAAAAATTAAGCAAAATCCGACAAAATTTTGCTCTAACATCTTGTAAAGAAAAAAACAATGGTTTCAAGGCAAAAGTAAATCGTACTAATTTTTTTTATAAAATAAGCTTTTCATAGATAAAACATTATTTTTAAAATTTTTAAATTATAGAAATATTTTAATAATTAAATTAATTTTAATGTATCTTTCACAAACATGTCAATAAGCATATATTATAAAATTATTTCAAAGTCTAGATTTAATAATAAAAGAATAATTTTTTGACAAATACTTTTTATTTTTATCAAAAAATATTTGCTAAAAACTTATTTTTCGCTTCATGATTATTTACGGATCATTTGGGCAGCGATACGATCTAAGTCACGTCTGCCTTGTCTGCTCAAGACTCGTCCTCCACTTAAATAGAAATGAATTATTTTAAGAAATTTAAAAAATTTTAAAAAATACCGTTCATTTTTTTCAACTAATTTTACATTTTCCAAAGCTTGTAAAGCTTTACGGATGATATTTGATGAAGAACGGCAAAAGTGACCTGGTGCGACTCCGTTTCTTTTGTGACCTTAAATTTCAATCTATTAAATTAAATGAAAGAAAATTTCATGCTTTTCTTACCTCCGAAAACTTTTGTGAAGGCACCAACGCCAGCTTGTCTGATGTACAAATGTCTAGCAATGGATGCACATCTGGTATAAAACCAATCTGGGTCAGTTGGAGCAAGTTCATTAAAAGCACCTCCTTTAACGAGATCGTTCCAGACTGGGACTTTTAGTTTACCAGTTCTTAAAAAAATATGCTACTAGAACAACATTAACATTATATTTTTAAAATCTACTTTTTCAAGAAAGCAGCTACGGCTTTAACGAGTTGTTGTTGATCAACATCTTTAGCAGAAATACGATTGCCGGTTTCCAATGACATTTTTTAGAGTCTTTTGCCTAGATAAATTAGAAAATTTATTCGGTCTGTTGAAAATGAGTAGGCGGAAGGACACTATGAAAGCGTACTAACATTAGAAAAGAGAGAGAAATTATTTCTAACAAAGTATAAATTCTTAACCATGCTTTTTTTTCTATATTACTTAGAACCTTGACACTAGATTTAAATAAAAGTATGATTTGCTTTTTATTTCAATTCTGTTCAAAATTAGTACATGGCTTATAGATTTCAAACTATACGTGTATATATAAGAGCCTAGTCTAAAACGTGCAAGCTTTTTTTTTGCAAATCTAATATAATTGAATTCACTTATAAAATTTTAGAAACATAGTCTTTGAAAGACTAAAATTAACTTTGAAATTTATTTTAATATATATTATCATCGATATTTCTTTTTTTTAAATGAAAAACAAATTTTAAATATCAAAATATGATTTATACTTTTTAGAAAAAATTTTTGGATGCTGTTTGCTATTTTAGTTGATTCAAAAAATTCTAATTTTGCTAAATGCTTCGATCCATCAAGTTATAAAAATTTAAATTTTTTTTTTTATCCAAAATATTTTCAAAAAAATTAAAGTAATTTAACAACATGAAAACTTTTTTAAAGAAAAATATAAAAAAATCTAAAAAATTTATTTCAATATAAAAATTTGTCCAATATATATGAGGATTTTAAACTCAAGTGTTAAGTAATTTAAACAAAAAAACATTATAATTAAAATGACTATTTTTTTTTATTTTCTTCCTTTTTTTTAAATATTAGATTTAATTTAGAAGTATCTTTTGTAATTCCTTGCAAATTAAGTTTTCTATTTACTTTTCCAAAATTCTTTTAATTTATTGATTAAATTTAGGTCACTTTTTAGATCTTTTGTTAGGATTTATTAGGAAATGATAAAAAAAATATAATTTTGTATATATTTGTGTTCGTTTTAATAAAAATGTTTTAGAAAAATTTTAATTTGATTAAAATTACTCATAAATATTACACAAACGGGTGAAAGAAAACCATTTGCAAAAACCTTATGTAAAGTGGACCTAGAAATCATAAAATGATTATTATTAGAGTACAACACAAAAAATTAAATTATGTTGAAAGGTTGAACCAAGATATGATTTCCTCAAAAATAGATTAGCCACAGCTTAGATCAAACGACCAACATATATTTAAAATGCACAAAGTTTTACTAGTTAACATTATTCAAATATCTTATCGAATAAATATTTTAAGTTTAGGCATTATTTCAAAAAACAATTGTTAATTGAAACATTATGAAACGATTAATATAATGAAAAAAATTTTGATTATTTAAAAACCATATTCCCTCGTTCGATTATATTGCACCAAAAGTTAAAGCTTACCTTTGGACCATGCACCATAGTACATCTCACCCATTTAATAATGTTGTTAAGTTTGAGCGCATGCTTTAATACCTTAATCACGCGTTTAGGTGGGCATCAAACACTGAAAGTAAAAAATAAAAAATAATTTTTTTGAATTATAGATTTGATGCAGCACCAAAGATTAAGAAATAAAAAAATTTAAAAAATTAATTTTTTAATACTTTAATAAGCATTTTTAATTATTAAAAAAGTTATTAAGATAAATTAAACATTTTCATTAACATTTCATGAACTTACCTCCTCCATTACCGGATGATGATGATCCATTACTGGCTGATATTTGTGATGATGAATTTGTAGCTTCGAGTAATTTAATTTTATTACTCCCATGTATTCAGCTTCCGCGTTATCATCTAAATGTCCATCATGCGTTCTGCGTTGTGATGAAAAAAACAACAATACAAGTTTTTTTTTAACTTCCGGAGAATAAGAAGCTGTCGTAGTTAGAGGAAAGGTTGACTAAAAGGTTCAAAAAACAAAAATAATTTATTATTCATTTTTTCTTTAAAGAATCATTTGTTGATTTTTGAATTTTTTTTGGTGTTTTTATTTAATCTATTTTTTTTAATCAAAAAAAATAAAATGAATTTTTTAAATTTTTTTAATTCTTAATCTTTGGTGTTGCATCAAATCTATAAAAAATAATATTTTATTTTTTACTTAAATTTAAATTTTCAATAATTCCATCTCATTGAATAAAAATTATATTTCATATAAACCGCTCGATGTAATTAAATTCTATTTGACTTTAATAAAACAACAATTGATTATTTGGAGGAGAGCGAAGTTTTTTATTAAAAAATAATCAAAAATTTAAATTTTAAATAATTTTAATATTTCAATTTTAAATTATGCTTATAATTGAAGAATACAACTTGATATTTTTAAAATTAATATCACTGTTTATTTTCGCACAATTAACATTCGATGATCTGGATTGAATAAATTTGCAATAAAAAAACATATTCAATGTTGAATTTTTCATTTTTCTTTCTTGATACCATTCTTCCATGCATTGGTAAGCAACAGGATCCTTTTGAAGTTGAAATTTATTTGCAACAAAATGTGGCCTGTTTACAAGTTCTGGCAAATCCTCAATAGAAAAAACACATATTCCATGTCTATAGTATCCATTGCAGTCATTTTTCTCTCCATACCAACCTGTGTATTTAATCAATGAATCATATTTCTCTATCATTGGATCATCTAAATTAAACTTTGGATAAAAAATAAAGTAACTTTTTTAAGTTATTACATTTAAGACTATGTGATGAATAAAATTTTGTATTAAAATGTAAAGTTGACCAAAAAATTTCATCAGGACTATATGTATTTTGGGTCCATTTGAGAAAATCTTGCGCCTTAGTGTCAAAAATAGCATATTTTGCAAAATCTTTACTAATTAAGTAACTTGAATAACCTTTAAAAACCTTGTATCCATGTGGGGGTCGATTTTTTTTTTTACTAGTTTTAATTATAATATTCGATCTGTTATCCTCAATCCATTCATATTCAATTCTTTCAAGAAAAGAATCAATTTTAACTAGTTCTATCTCATTAGAACCATTGTAAATCTTGATTATTTTTACCATTTCGGAGTTTGTCCTTAAGGGAAACTCTGTACCCACTAAATTATAAGCATATTTCCAATCAACAAATCTTTTGCCAATTAAATTTTCATGGGTTTTTTTTAGATCATTTAAAGACAATAAATCTTTTAAACAATTGATATCAGCTTGTAATCGGCTGAAACCACCATAAACTATGTTTTCAGTCTTTGTGCTGAGGAATACGTTATCAAAACATTTTACCATTGAACGAATTGCTTTGTGAAAATCTTGATCAGACTTCTTATCCATATGAATACAATAAATATTTTGCGATTGATAAATAGATTTTAAAAGTCTATAAACTTGCTCAGCATTTTCATGAACTAAAATGCTTATTGCAAGCGGAAAATTTTGTTTTGAGTCTTCAATTTTGAAGTTAGTCCTAAAATTTGCACATTCAAATTGATCGAAAATAAAATTTTGGTCATTGATAAGTTTCATATTATCTGGCAAATTTTTGACAATATTCTTTGCCTTTTCAATTTCTATTTTGTCCATTTCTAAAATCAGCTTACAATCGACAGGATATCTTGGTCTATTGTATGAATTATTAAATAATAAATGATTGTCTGTTTTTGGATAATGTTCTATTTGTATAATAAATAAAAAAAGTGCTATAACAAGAATAAAAACGATAGATTTTTTAATCATTTTCATTTGTTTTCTTATGTTTACTGAAATAAATTTATTTTTAGTTCAAATGATTTAAATTCAATTGAAATTTAAATTAATCATTATTCTTAAGAATGGAAACATAAGTTCTTTTTCAAAAAATTGATACTTATTTTTAGATAATTTAAAACTAGAGTAGATAAATATGAACCAAAAAAGTCAAATAAATTAAGGAAATGAATTAGAATTCAACAGTCTAGTTTTTAAAAAAATTCAATTATTAGATAAAACTGAATAATTTTTTGTTTTAATTTAAGTTCAATCTCTATGCTTTTCTTTATTTTGAATAGAAAAAATAATCCTAAAACTAGAATCAAATTTTTTGTTTATTTATAGAATTTATTATTTCTTCCTTTATTATTTATTAAAAAAAATTAAAAAGATATATCTATCAGTCCTATAGGACTGAACTAAATAAAAATATCAAATAACTGAAAGCTAAAAATTAAATGTTTTTTTTCCCAAGAAATTTAAAGATTGATTAAAAATCTAAATTTCTAAATTAGCCTAGCATTTAATTTCATGACGTAAGAATTGTTAAAATAGAATTTTCTATGCGTTCCAGCTATAATTTTGTATTCACCACTTGGAAGTGAAAATTCAAGTCTGGATGAAAGACCTCCAATTAATGGTGAATCATCATTACAATATTCAAAATGGCGGCAAAATTTATCACCAATTTGAATAAATGTATCCATTTTATTTTTTCCATCTGCAGCGAATAGTTCAACTATTCCTTCCATTCGATAACCCGGGTCAACATTGATCCAATAGACTTGGTAGTTATTTGAAGAAAATGAACAATTTGACCAGATAGTCTCGTCTAAATATTCATCAAATGATCCTGTAAATTCTTCATTAATATTATTATTAATAGGAGTTAAAGTCAATACAATTGGATTAAAGCATGATCCTGTCGGACCATTTGGCTCAATACTTATTGCTTTGAATTCATATTCCAGATAAAAACTTCCCTCTGTATGGGAATCGAAAGATGAAGCAATAATTTTATAATCACCAGGAGAAAGTGTTCCATTTATTCTTGCAGATAAACCACCTACACTAGAATCATCGTCGTTACAACTAATGAGCTTATTATTAACGGATTCTAGTTCTACACAATCGTCATCTGTTATTGCTAGTAGAGTATCCATTTTATTTAGTCTATCAACTCCTATCATTTTAATATCAAAATACATTTGGGTTCCATTTGGAATTTTAAATGGATAAATAGTCACTGAAGAGTTATTTTCAGAACAACTAAATTTTGCCTGAACATTATTTTGACTTAAATAATTAAAATAAACTCCATTTATCCCCATTTTTGGGATAAAAATAGGATTTTGATTATAATCATTACAAAAATTTTTTGGTTTGCTATCAATTACATTTGGACTAAAATTTATAACCAAGGTAAACCATGAAAAGAGTTTCTCTTTTTTGCTAATTGCTATTAGTCTATATTCACCAGGAGATAGGATACCTGATAAAATATTAGTATTACCATCAAAAACACTGCATCCTAGTTCATCAAAACACTTAAGACCAGACATAACCAAAGTTATGTTGTTATTATTCGAATAATATCCATTTTCCAATTTAATTTCAAAATACATCTCTGTATCTAAATTAAAACTATAAACTTGTCCGAAAACTTCTTCTTTATTTAATCCGCAAAAGTTTGTCTCAAGTGAGTAATGGCTGTAAAAGGTATCATAAAAATAAATATCTCTTAAACCATTCTTTGGAACAGTCACTTCAAGAAATAAATTATTTGGAAACGAACAGTTATTAGATGATTCTTTTGAAAAATAGTCATAATAATAATCAGTTATTCCAAAATTGCTTTGAAAAGACGATGCATAATCTCTAGCTTCACATACAGCAAGAAACAGGAGTAAAGATATTGCATTACCTATCAAAATCATGTTTTTTTAATTTTTTGTTTTTTTTTAAAACTTTTTATAGTATCTTATGAATAAATAAAAAATCGAATATTATGTCAAATTGATTATTTTTAAATTTTGTCTGTTTGATTAAGACAAGCATAAAAATTAATATTTTCTTTTAAACTTTGATTAAAAAAAATGATTCATGAAGTATAATATCAAAATAAATTAAAATATAAGAATTCGAAAATTTCAATATTTTAAGTAAATAAAGCATTTCAACGAATGAGCAAATAAGCAAAAAATTCTAAACGAACCTTAAGGAAAATTTTTAAAAGAAAAAAATAGGACTCTTTAATTCATTAGATACAACCAGGTATTTTTAAATGATTTTAAAATAATTCTAAATACTCATTATCAATTAATGTGACAAAAAAATTAGAAAAATGATTCCAACGATTTGCTAAGAATTTTTTCTAGTTTAGAGTCTGCAAAAAAAATAAGGGTTTTGGGCTGATGAGATACAAAAATACTGAAAAAAAACCCAAAATTTTACAATTATTTGACCAAGATCTTAGTAAATTAACAGCATGATATCTCAGAATACTATTTTGTAGAACAGATTGTTCCCTAACAGAATTGGTGCAGTAATATAAAGATATGCATATTTGAACATGAGGTATTAAAGCTTGAAGTCAATATACTTTTTTATTTTTTAAATCTTTGAAGAGATAAAGTCAAGAATTTTTTACGAAAAATTTAAGTTACAATTTAAGGAATAGTGCAGACCTGATTGAACCGATGGCAAAAACGAACAGAAAAAAAATTTGTATTTTTTTTAATCATGATTGATTAACAGCTTTGTGATCAAACGATCAATGCTGAAATTTGCAACATCCAAGCTATCAATTTATAACAATATCAATTTTATCTTTACTGAGTTTTAAAAAAATTTTA
>PJRA01000549.1:1354080-1393423 GCA_016987375.1 Brachionus koreanus | reverse complement strand
AAAAAAAAAAAAGTGCGATAATTTTGCTACGCGCAAAATTTAAATGATCCAAATTTATATCAACTGAAATCAAATTATCTCGAATATAAGTTATAAAGCTTGCCTTTCAATGGTCCAATACTTGACTTTATTTTTATAAAAATATAAATTTAACTAAAGAAAAATTTAAAATTTTTGAAATGTTTACTAAATTATATTCAATTGAATTCAATCTTTATTCTATTTTTTTAATTCTTAGACTAAAAATTATGAAATTTCGAGTCGTTGTTTTCTATTGATGAATTATTTAATTAATCAAAAAACTAAACTTCCAGTGACAAATGTTAAATTAATATTAAAATTTTCTTCATTTTCCATACATATCTATGTAAATGTTTTTTTAATAAATAACGAACAAAATTAAAAATGTTAAATTTTTTTTCAAAATTAAAAATATTTTCAAATTCTGAAGAATACTGTTCACAAGATAGAATGCTGAACAAACACATTCGCTTTGATGAAGACACTGATGAAGAGGCTGATTTAAATGTTCAATTAAACAAAAATGATAAAAAATATGAAAACATCAATTTAAATTTAGTTAAGATTCGTTCAAAGCGGGAAAAATCATTTGGTTTCGAACTACAAGGTAACTTAAACAATAAAGGAGAGCATTATATAGATAATGTAGATGAGGATTCTCCAGCTGGTCGAGTTGGTTTACTAAAGTATGACAAAATACTAAAAGTAAATGGCATTGATGTAACTCAAATGAGCACAAATAATCTAATTGATTTACTAGAGTATGAAACTGAGCTTAATGACAACAAATTAAACATCGTTATCTGTAGACAAATTGCTAATTCAAAATTTTCTAAACGATCTCTAGGTAAACTAAATGATTGAATAATTTCTTTGATTATTTTTATTTACTATTTTTAGAATCTAAAGAAGATAATGTTGTTAAAAAACGATGTGAAGAAATAAAACCAAAAGAAACCAAAACTGATGCTTTTTTAACTGATTTGAACAAATGTCGAACATTAGAGCATCTAAAAGCTCAATCAATTGAACAAATCAAATTTGTGTCACCTGTTCGTTTTGTTAAAAAGACTGATGAAGCTTCTAAAATGATTCTTAATTCAAAAGCAAGAGAAATTCAAATTAGTATTAGTAAACAGGGAAAATATGTTAACTGGGCAGAAGTCATTTATGAATTGCTAGTAACTTACCAATGTGAAAACATTGGTGAACTTGGTTTAAGTCAAGCTGATAATCTAGAAGTAATCAACGAGCTGATTAGAATTCAAAAACGCATTGATAACATCATAATTTCATCTGAAATAAAAGTGCCTTTTAACTGTCTTTTGGATTTGGAACAATTTATTGTTAGTGACTATAACCACAATGCTGTTCGATTCAATTTGCAAAAAATTAGGGATTTTGATGATCTTTATGTTGGACCTTTGATACAGAATCAAATTGTGCGCCGGGTTTTTCAAATACCCGACCATGTGGTCGAAAAAAACCAATTAAAACTAATAACAGGTTCTGAATTACTTAAGTATTTGGTGTCCTATCTGAGAGACAATGATCTTTGGTCTGTGAAAGTAAAACCAACTGAATTCGAAGATTTCTTAACTAAGAAGTTAAAGGTACAGAGAGTTCAAGATTTAGGTGTTAAAATCATAAATTTGGGAATTATTGTCGGTGCATTAAAAACAGTTCAACATTTGTATTCAGAAAATTTAAAAAGTGTTAAGCTGGAACTAGAGTCTGAAATAAGTAATTTTTACAAAAATGAAAAAATTTTCTTGCTTAAAAAATTAGAAAAATTTTCATCAAACGAACGCTATCTGAACTCAGAATCAACTGAAGTGGTGTGTGAATTGCTGAGTTTATTTGAAAACTTACTTGACAAAAATGAGTATTATTACATTAACGATTTTCTTGGCCTAATAAAAGAGTCATCATACTTGCGAGATTGTTTTCAATTAGCAATATCACTAGGCAAACATGATCTCAATAAAACATTAGGTGAAATCGAGGATAAAATATCTGATCCAGAATCGACTGAATTTTACCACAAGTATAAAAATTTGCTAAGACGCATTTTTTGTCTTATAGCTGAAAAAAATAGTAAAAGTAATCGAGAAGTTAAGCGTGTGTTTAACAAATTTTTCCGAGAAAAAGGCCTTAAAGTAGTCGATTCAGGTCATAAAAAATTTAATGAATCCGAATCTGAGTGTGACGAACCAACAGCTAATTTACAGGCAAAATTAGAAAATTTTTTGATACAAAAATTTGAGAAGAATTCAACCATTACGCTTTGCCACTTGAAAAAAATTGAGTCACATGTATACTCAGATGAAAAACGAAATTTCTGTGATTTGATAGAAAAAAATACCAGCTTATTTGAAAGACTTGGACTAAGATTGATTTTAAATGAGTCTGAGTCAAAAGTCGAATATAAACCTTTTAAAAAAGAAGAAATTTATGCTTATATTACTCAAATAAAACGTGGATTAGACCAAAACACATTTGACAAAAGCATTGAATATTTATTATTGAAAAGATTCTCGATTTTGAGTATTCATGAACTAGGTTTTGGCAATTTAAATGAAATTATAAAAGATAGCGAAAATACAGCCGATGAGCATGTGCATTATATTGATTCTATTTTTGAGCCGAGTTTACCGGATAAAATTGAAATAAACGATTTGGTTCAGATGGCGATTTCCTGTCCTTTTCTGACAGATTTATACACTCATTTGAATTGGTCCGAGCAAAAAGTATTTCATGGAAAATTCTCAGATTTCATCAAAAATCTAAATAAAAAATCAATTCAAATAAAAACGCTTGAAATAGATGAAAATATTTATTTAAAATTAGACTCAAATTGTTCCATTGAGGCTCTAAAGGAATCAATAGAGAATATGAACAGCAAAAAATCAGCTTCTAATTTAGTATCTCTAATATGTTTGCGCTACAAGTCAATGATTCATGCTCCCAAATCTCTTATTTCAAATGAAATTCAATCATCCATGTCAACTATTAAAGATAAAAATCAATTGCTCAATTTTGTAATAGATTTTATATGTGACATACCCAAAGTTTGCATTTCTCACATTATCTTCAAATTCATAATAGAGCCATTAATTCGGATAGATTCTGATCATCAAGTGACAGAGAAAATTTTCCAAATGGTTATGACCAATTGCTCAGATGATCGAATTAATCTTTTTCTTCAACTAGGAAATCAATTGTGTATTCGAGAATGGTCTAAAAATTCTCTAGAAAAATTTAAAAATTCAAAAATTGAAGAAAATAAAAATTCGAATATTTCGATTGTAGCTAGTAATAAAATTGAAGTGGTCGAAGAACCAGTGTCAATGGAAGAACAGACAATAATTAAACCTATCCAAACTGAATTAATTAAACATGATGAAAATTTGAATTTTGGTAATGAACTCACTCACATCAATTCTATTCGAAAGTGCTATGGAATCGGTCTGGATCTAGACAAAGAATCTAGATCAGTGACCGAATCTCTCACGGGCGTAATTGGTCGAAGCTTACAAAGTCTTTCTAGTGAGTTGTACAATAAGGATATGCACTTTGTTCTAGAATTAATTCAAAATGCAGATGATAATTCATACATGGTGGACGTATCACCCACTTTAGTATTTTTAATAGAAAAAAATTGCATAACTATTTTCAACAATGAAATTGGATTTAGTAGCAAAAATATAAGTGCAATATGTGATGTAAAAGCATCGACTAAAGGAGCTCATCATAAAGGATACATTGGTCGAAAAGGCATAGGATTTAAATCCGTTTTTACTGTAACAGATAAGCCAGAAATTCACTCGAATAATTATCATATAAAATTTGATCTTGCCAATGGACACATGGGATACATTTTGCCCCAATGGATCGACAATTATCAATCAGCATTAAGCAAGCAAAAAAGCTTTATTCACTCTCTTTTGGGACAAATAGATTTTAGTACATGTATTAAACTTCCACTAAAATCTGAATCAGAAATGCAAAGGCACAAAAGCTCTTTATTAACTAATAATCTGAATGATGTTAAACCGAATTTGTTGCTTTTTTTAAACAGATTGAGAAAATTGGCTATTCTAAATCAAAGTGGAAAAAGTTTGATTTATGAACGAGTCGACAGGGATGAAAATATAGTCGAAATTTGGAGCAATAATGACCAGGTTCATAAATGGTTTGTCATACGTGATTTAATTAAAGTGCCTGAGAATATCAGACCAGCTGAGTGTGTGGAGTCCACTGAGCTTTGTCTAGCATTTCCTTTAGATGATTTAGACAATTTGAATAAATTAGATGTATTTGCCTATTTACCACTTAGATCGTTTGGATTTAAGTTTATTATTCAGGCAGATTTTGTTGTTCCTGCCTCAAGACAAGACATCAACCAAGACAATGAGTGGAATCAATGGCTAGCTAAACAAATTCCAAACTTATTCTATAAATCTTTGGAAAAATTTAAGAATCATTTATATTTTAAACAAGACTCATTGCTTTATCTGACTACATTTTTAAAATTTATCCCAATTGATGATGAAATACTTGGTTTTTTCCAACATGTACCAAAACAAATATTTGATTTATTGAGAAACGAAAAGTTTCTGCCAGTCGAATCAGAGTCGATGAATTCAATGTACAAAAAACCATTCGAATGTGTCATTACAGATGATTGCATAAGACAAATTTTAAGTCCAGACATGCTCAAAAAATATTCAGGTCGATATTTTTTGAGCGAGAGGCTAAAATTGATAGAAAAAAAATTGCTTTTGAAACTAGGTGTTCAATTTTTAGGAATGAATGAACTGCTTGAATTGTTAGAACAAGCATTTACAGAGAACATAACTGACAGTAAAACCATAGCCAAATGGCTTTTGGTATTTCAGCACTGTTTAAATGGATCATATACTATTCAACAAGAAGAAAAATTCATAAAAAAATTAACTCAGTTGGAAATAATACCGGTGATAACACACAATAGAGCAGAAACTATATTCCAATTTGTATCATTAGAAAAGCAAACTGTCTTTTTTAATGAATTAAATAAGCTACAAATTCCACAAGCTTTGCTAAACGATTTGACTTTTTTAAACCAAGAGCAAATTTTTTGCTTGGACACTGCCAAAAACAATTTAATCAAGCAACTTTTAAAGAGTTTAGGAGTCAAAAATTTAGACATGTACGAAATAATTGAAAATCATATTCTAAAAAATTTAGATAAGGCATTTATTGATAAATCTGATGATGTACTTGTTTCATACATGATATTTTTGTACCAAAGTTGGACTAGCATGAGCTTAAATTTTGAATTGATAAGAAAAAATTTACCTATTAAAACAAATCAAGGTTTTAGAAAAATAAGCGATTGTCCGATCTATTTAACTAAGCCTTACGGCGGGATATACGATTTGAAAAATGTGCTACCAAGCTACAAATGGGTTTTCATTGATGATGAATATTTCAAATTAAGCTCATCAGATGGGTCTAAAAAAAGTGAAGTTAAATGGAAGAAATTTCTGTTGAATATTGGTCTATTGGAATCATTTAGTCCAAAAGAAAAAATTGAAGAAAAAGAAGATGGTTCAGTGATAAAAGACTATGATTGTGAAGTTATTGATTTTTATTTAAATTTAGCCAAAAATGCTAACGATCCTAGTCCAGGTCTCAAAGAAGAACTGGCATATTTTTGTAAAATACTCGATGATACTTGGGATTTAAATTTTTCAAGCTTTAAAAATTTGAATCTAATTCAAACAAGTACTGATATTGACAAATTTAGAAATGAGTCAGATTTTTTTTCAAAACTTAAAGAGACAAGATGGATACCAGCCGAGATCAATAATAAAATTGAACTTATGAAACCAAATAATATTTATCTCAGAGATAAAATAATTGTGTCTCTGTACTCAAATAATGTAGCATATCCAACAGCTAGTTTGAGTGAAAAATCAAATTTTTGCAAAGATCTTGGATTTAATTGGGAATTCCAAACAGATGATTTTTTATTTCAATTTAAAAAATGGGCTATGTGTGGGAACAAATTCAAGGCCAGTTTTGACCAAATGAAAAATATTTATTTATTTTTTTCCAATTGTTTGAGTTCATTGACAAAAATTGTTAGTCTAAAAGAAATAATGGAGAAAAAATTTATTTTTGTCCCCGATTTATTTGTTGATGATGAGCAAGAACAAGTAACTGGCCAGTTCTATCATCATAATCAAGTATTCTGGACAGATAAAACAAATATATTCGAATTGTACAAATTTGAAAAGAGTCCAATTTTTCTCAGTAAATTTTACTTTCGCTCAAAAAAATTAAAGGATATATTTATTAACGATTTTGACATAAATCTAAATCCTAAAGTTGGTGATTACATCGAACTATTAAACCATATTAGTTTGGTTTCTTTAACAAACAAAAGCGAGTTTAGTTACGACCAAACATTGGCACATGTATTCGCTATTTTTGAATTCTTAAGCGAAAGCCAAGAAGCTAATTTGATTGAATTGTTCGAACAAAATGATATTTTACCTTGTTTTAAGAACAAATGGGTATCACTGCGCCAAAAACCTGTTCTAGTCAATAATGATTTTGAAATAGCTGAAAAATTAGTTAACAAAATTCCAGTATTGATTTCAAAAATTCCGAATAAAAGCGAAAATGAATTAATTAATTTTTGTGGTGATTCACAAATTAGCTATTTTTATACACATGTTTTAAAAGTAGATATATTTTCTAGTCTTATTTGCTTGGAAATGGAAAATGTAACAACTTGTCTCAGTCAAGATTCAACTATTAGCTCAATATGTAATCTAATTTTACCTTTTATTCAATCTTTTATCTATCATAGAGATGAATTTAAGAATTTTGTTAATACTCAAGGTGAAATTATTAGTGAAAAATTGTCTAAATTAAACTTTTTTTCGGTCCAACAATTAGAAAATATTTATCGTTTTAAAAACAATTCTAAAATTTGTGCATCTTTGTCAAACAAAACTTATTTAGACTTAAATTCATCTAATTTCTATGTTAGATCGGACTGTGTTGATAATTTAAAAGATGTTGTCAAGGGTTTCATAAAGGGTCTCACTCAAGGATACATCAGTGAAAAAATTGAGCGAGAAATGCTAAATTTTTGTTTATTGATGTATCAGTTATCTAATGCAAAATTAAAATTAGAAGATAAAAAGGAAATCGAGAAAGATTTTGGCATTAAACTGAGTCTACCTGAAAATGTGGAAAAATGGGCCTTAACAAGAGAATTAAAAAATGATCTTAGAATTGATATAAATAGAAGTGGTCCATCAAAAAGACAAAATATGCTAGATTTAAATCAGTTGTCGTACACTCAAATGAATTTACCAAATAAGCAAGAATTTAGTGTATCTGATTTATCAATTCAAAATATAAACTTAAATTTAGACCAATTAGAGGAAAAAATGAAAAATAAATTCTCTATTAAGAATTTAAATGAAATGGAAAAATTTACAAAGTCAGAATTAAGCACTTGTGATATGAATTTACCCGGATCGAATTATTCTAAAAAAGGCTTAGAATATATAACAAAAATTGGCCGCTTAGGCGAGCTTTGGGTTAGTGAAATGCTCAAGCAAAAATTTAGAAATGAAATTCAAAGTGGTAAAATAAAAGTTGAATGGGTGAATGAGCAATATGAAACTGGCTTGCCCTATGATTTTAAAATTACACATTTTTCAGCTGAGCAAGACGGCTTTGGTGATTCAGAAAGATTTATTGAAGTTAAAAGTACTACAAAAATGAATCAAGAATACTTTCCAATATCTATTAAAGAAATTTTATTTGCTCAAAAATTTGGTTCAAAATTCGAAATCTATCGACTGTATAATGTGAATTGTGATGATCCAAATAATGTTAAGCTTAGAGTAGTTCGTAACATACCAGATTTGCTTAATTCTCATGGAATAAATTTGTTTATTGTTATATAAAAAACTGTTTCTGTTAATTTTTTAAGACTCAATAAAATTTTAAATATTCAAATAATTTATAGATTTGTATTTTAAAAAAAATTTTTGATTTAAAATCATAGATTAAACTTTTTGGAAAATAATTGCTTAAATAAACCTATCTATTTTTAAAGTTTGGTTTTTTAATTTAAAAACAAGCAAGATTTAGGCCTATTAAAATTCAAACCGAAATTTATTCTAAAGTTTTATTTTGATTTTCGGAGCAGAAAATCTTTTTTAAAAAATTTCTTTTAAGCCTGATCATTAGAATTTATCATAAGCTTCAAATTACTAAATATTTGGATACTTCCTTGGAAAACGAATTAAAATAATGCTTTTCTTTCAAATTAAAACAATTTCTATACGCTTTTATTTTCAAAGCTTTCTATTTTTTTGTGTTTAATTTTGGTTCAGCTCTTCAATTTCCTACTTGCTTAAATTTTATAAAAGTTATTTTTTGCTGTTTTAGTCTGGTTATCATGTTCATAAATTAATGAATCCTGAAGAACGAGAACTTTAATTAATGAGTAGTTTGATATAAGAGATTTATTTATTAAGTTCCAAGTCGAACATTAGTTAGTGCAAAAACTAACCCGGATCGAACTAAGAACTCGCATTTTGTGATAATCAACATTAGATTCACAGATTAAGCTATTTTTTATTATCATAAGCAGATGTTGCTTTGGAAAAATGCTTTAAAAAAATCAAGATTATAAATTATTTTAAATAATTATTTTTCTAATCAAAAATGAAAAATTGAACGTGAAATAGGTGGTTAAATTTCTATTATTTTCAATATGCGATACATAAATTTCTTAACAGTAGACAGAACAATATTACATAAAGTATATTAAAACAAGTTTTTTATGATTTTATTTAAAATAGACAAATTTAAAATAAAAAAAATAAGCATAAAAATTTGTCTCAGGGATTAATTCGTCTTTTGATTAAAATTTCGAAAGCACTTTTAGGTCTTCTTACAAAAATCTCGGTTAATTCTAAATTTTTGGGAGTATTGCTCGATGGAAAAAATTCAACATTTAGCAATAGCTTGCATAAAGCAATCTTAAGTTCAAGCATAGCAAATTTCATACCAATACAATTACGTGGTCCATTACCAAAAGCCATAAAAGCTAGAGGATTTCTTTTAACCTCATGTCTTGGAGGATAAAACTCATTTGGATCAACTGGACCCCAAAGCTCTGGATCAAAATGCAAACTCATCACATCGACCATAATAACTGTATCCTCTGGTATATCTATACCTTTGACTAAAGTTGATTTAGTGCATCGCCGACCAACAGCTCTTAAAAAATGAATAAAAGGTTGGTAAATAAAATATGTAAGTTTAAAAATTTTACGCATTAACTATGGGATATATTCTGAGCACTTCTTTTATGAACCAGTCTAAGTATTCAATTTTTTGAACACTTTCAGGATTAATGTCTTCTTCAGAATTAAACTCAGACTTTATTAATTCGTACATTTTTTGCTGCTCTTCTTGATAATTTGCTAGAATAAAGCTTGCATAGGTCAAAGTGGTACTTGTGGTCTCGTAACCAGCAAACATAAAGAGCATCAAGTTCATTTTTATTTCCTTAAAGAAAAATTTTTAATTAGCAATCTAATTTTGAAAAAAAATTACTAATAGAGTTAGCTTTTTATTCAAACGAGTTCCAATATAATCATCAACAATTTTATCTTGAGAATCGGATTCTGCATCTAAGAGTAGCTGCAAATAATCTTTTTTCTTAAATGTTTGTTTTTTTCTTGTTTCAACAATTTCGAATACATGATTTACAAACCATACGCTTGGATTTATTCGACTAAAATCTATTAAATTTGACATTACCTTTTGCATAAGTGTCAAAAATTCGAGCACAAATGGTTGGAATTCGTGCAAATAGCTCAATAAAAAGTCGAGTAATTTTGGTTTAGCTAGAAATGTAAACATAGCTTCACACCGATCAAAGTATTCATTTTTAACATTTTTTTGAATATCAGTATCGATTCCAAATGCACAATTCCATATACTATCCATAGTGAATCTCTTAAAGTATCTAAAAAGAAATAAGTGAAAAGCTCAATTCAATTTTTAACAAACTCGCTAATGCTTATGCTTGTTTCTATTTTTTTTATCATAATTTCGTTCATCCGATCAGTACATTTTGTTAGTAGAGGTGCAAGTTCTTTTAATTTTGCAGATGAAAATGTTGGATTCATAATATTGCGCATAGTTTTCCATCTTGACCGACTAGCAGAGAACAACATGTGATCTGGAGCATCGTCATTTCGATTCAAAATTTGCTTCTGATATTATTTATTTGCAAGTGGTCTTGATCAATTATTAAAAAAACTTACTTTTCTGCCAGAAAAATTGCTCGATTGTTTCAAAAACACTTCTTGTATTATCTCTAAATCAGAAGTTACGATAATAGGTTGATGACCTTCATAGTAACCATAGGTTTTTCCATATGTTTTAGTCCAATTCAATATAACATCTGAATAGTTCTTGTGGTAAAAAAAGTCAGTTTTATGAAATATTTATTTTTGTAAAAAAAATATTTTTACCGAGTTACTAGTTAATTCCAGATTATTTCCCCAGAAAAATCTATATGCTGGTGTCTTAATACCGCGTTTTTTGAAAAACTGATAAGAATTCCAAATTTTTCTATTTTAATTACATTTTCAAACCGAGAAATAAGTCAAATTTAAAAAACTCACAAGAAATAAAAAGTAATTAAGCTGGCTAAAGATATTATGATTAATTTAAGCCATAATGTTGAATCAATTATTATAAAATCTAGCATTTTAAAAGTAAATGTTATTTTTTTTTAGCAAAAAAATTTCAAATTTATAAAGCTTTTTTTTTTGAAAAATGGTTGATTCAAAATTTTCAAAACGCTTCGTCAATTCTACTTTTATTCAAAAATTTGAAAAAAATCAAAAATGATGAAGCATTTTTTTCTTTAATTTGAAAAATTTTGCTTTGTAAAGGTGAAAAAAAATTTAAAAATTCTCTAAGTTTTTATTAAAAGGCAAGTTTCATTAAATATTTTGGAAAAAAGACTTCAAATTCAAAATTAAAGAACACTTTAATTCAAGATTAAGCTTTGTTAAAAAAATGCGTTTTAACACACAAGGAAACCTTTATAAAGTTTCAATTGAATCTATTAAAAGTTATTCCTTTCCTTGCTTAAACCTATAATCAGAAACTTATATTGAAATAATTCAGATTAATCAAAACTTTGCCATCTGGGCTTTTCTTAAAACTAAAATTTGATACTCCCTCCAACATTTAACAAAATGAAACCTTAAATAAACTTAAATTAACTCGAATTCGAATTGACTTGTTGAATTAAGTGAGAGACAAGTAAGGGCTTAACTTAGTGATTATGCTTCATTAGTTTTCAAACTAGCTAAAGAATATTAACCCGCCTTTAAAACAAGATATTTAGATTATCCGTCTGTACTGGGTAATTGTTTCCTTCTTATTTCTTTTTTTTTCTCCTGAGCCATCAAGTATTTAAAAATAAAAAGTTAATTTGTTTTTCAATATATCTAATTTTAATTTTTTTTATTTTACCTATTTTTTTCTTATATTTTTACTTTTTTTCATCGTCGACAAAGATTAGGCACAGATCATTTGTAATAATTGCCTAATCATTTGAAATCAACAAAATGAGCTCAAAACGTTGGGGTTAAGAGGGAGACTTATGGAAAAAAAGGCGTGTGCTAATTCAATAACTAAAATTACTTAATTGATATAAATATACGATTTATGTCAAAAATCAAGTTTACAACTTTTTTTTCTAATTTTTAACTAAATTAAAAAAATAAGATGTTTTGACAGGCTCTAAGAATAATAAAAGCTGAATGGTTAAGAGAGAATTTTAAGCAAATTGATGTCGGTATCAAAAAGCATCCATATGATGAATAGTAAATACAAGTTATGCAAAATAAGAAATTCTTTTTTTTTTTTCAAGTAATCTTAGTCTAAGTTTCAGTAGTTTTATTTTAAAAATAATAAATCGACAACAAAAAATACGAAAATATGAAAAAGTTTGATATTTTTCCTTTTACTTAAATTTTACTTCCTGAATGGAAAATAGCTAAAAACTATTTGAAATTTTTAAACTGCTAATCGTTATTTAACAAAAAAAATTGTTAAATTGTCTAAGCTGAACATATTATTTTTTTTATTTATTCTTCTTATACTTTCCAAATATAACTTTTTTCAAGCATGAGATTTAGGATCAAAACATAATAATCATTTAATAAGACATTATTTCCATGTGGAAAAAAACAAGTTAAACCCATGGGATTAACTTAATGCAATCCAAGTTTTGTAATCCAATTGTTAAAAGTACTGTAAACCCTTGCGTATCATGCATGGGATAAATTATGATTCTTAGGTTCTAGTGGACTCATAAGTGACCATCTTCCTTTGTTAAAATCGACCCCCTTGGGATTCAATCATAAAAATGCAGATTTCGTGATGTTTACGGTAATAATTATATATCCTTTTCTATCCTAGTGGATAATAGGTAGAGGCTCATCTTATTTTTCCAGTTCCTTTTTGAGCACTACCTTCTATCTGACATAGAGATTATTGCATCATGTTGATCATTTTCATCGCAATTATTATAAACATTTTCTGCGAGAAAAATAACGATATTTTTTTTTATTTATTAATTATTATCAATTTTTTTCATTTTTGCAATTGAAAAGTTAAAAAAATAAAAATTTTAAATTTTAATTTTTTTTAAGAAAATTTTTGTAAAATTCAATTTTATATAGGTAAAAAAAAAAAGTAAAAAAAATAAATTTTTGGAATATCTTTTATATTAAATCAAGCTTATTTTTTTCTTATGTTTTACTTATAGTTTTATCACTCTCCATTTTTAGCTATTACAATAGGAATAACCTTTTTTAAGTGATCAATATATCTCTTACATTTTTCTGGACTCAAAGTCTTTTCAAGTTCCCGGATAGCAGCAATACCATCGTTATCATTTGAAATATCCTTTTTCCTAACAAAATTTTCTAGATCGTTCAAAACAAATTTGATCGGATTCAAGTCTGGCGACTTGGCGATTTAACTTTAAGATTATAAGCAAACTCTACTTAGAAGCAAAAAATTAAAAATTAAAAATACCCAAATTATTTTATTTTGATTTAAAAATTCTTTGCAAATTGAATCGTTATTCTTATGTAATTTAAAATCTAAGTTAAACATATTAATAGCAAAAAGAACTAAAAAATGTATAATATCTCCCTATATAATTCTGAATCCATAAAATTTAATCATTAAATTTATTAAATAAATTCAATTTTTATCCTAATAACCAAATTTTTTTATAATATTTTATACTCAACCAACTAAAAAAGGATGCTTCTTACAGCAAATTTTATTTAACCATTTAAAGATATAGCAGCCCAAATACCTAACTTTGTTTCATGTTTTAACGATCATGAAGATGCATTCGAAAACATAATAATTGAATTCTTAGTCTTTATATTTTTAGAACCAAACATGTCTATGTATTTTATGGGAAAAGCAGTCTAATAGTGGTTTTCTAAAGCAACGATGACGAAATCCTATTCAAAAATATTATAATTATTCCAAAAATTTAGTTTTTTTACTATTTTTTCTCAAACTATCATTTTTTACCTTTTTTTACCTATATCAAAATTGAATTTATTTATTATAATCAAAATTAGCAAAATAGTGTAAATAAAAGCAAATACCAGAAAAAATTTTTTTTTACAAAATAATAATTAAAGCCAATTTGAACCCGCAGGTCTAATTATTTTAATGAGAGCTGACAGCAATAAAGTTATTCTTTAACCAAGCGCGGCAGCCATTAGTATTAACCTTCCTTCAGAAGCATGAATTGAGTGAACATATGCGATGAATTCATCAAAACTTTCGTAATTCACAAAATTTTTTATTCACGTAATTTTCTACTTCATTATTTAGATAGGAAATAAAACTTTTTTCCAATGCTGGTAACTCGTTTATCAAGTTTTTGCCAGTTGCACGCATCCTTCCCTGTGTGTTGTTAAATTATTTATTAAAATATTTTCAGAATTAAGTAGGATCGAAATTTTAAAATGAAATCATAATATTTTTACTATCTTCTAGATGAAATTTGAAATATAAATAAATTTTATTTCAAAAATAAAAAATTGTTAATATCGCACAGATTTTGAATTATTTTAAATAAAATGACCGAGAAACATATCAAACTGAACATTCAAAAATTCAACAAATTTTTGCAATTAGCATAAAGAATAATTTTGCTGAACATAAAGAAAATACCTTAAAAATTTAAAATAAAATTAATTTAAAATCAGTTTGCTCATTTTTAGGCATAATATTCATAGTTTAAAATCATCCGATTCAAATGAGCTTTCTATTGTAAGTCTTTAAGCAACGCCTTCCTATTTTAATTTTAGTAAACCATTTTCTTCAAAGCAACAAGTCCAGTAAAACTTTCAAGTCGAAAAAAAATGTTTCAGAAGGAGGAGAATCGCACAATTTCGATCTTGTTAAACACGCCTCAACTACACTGGGAAGCGGTAACTTGAAACTCGCCGTAATGCTTCCAGAAGGTGAAGACATAAATGAATGGGTCGCTGTAAACAGTAAGATTCGGATTAAATTAAGAGTATTCATCTAAAGAAACGGCTAAAGCCGTGGATTTTTTTAATCAAATAAATATGCTCTACGGAACTTTGACCGAATTTTGTACCGAACAATCTTGCTCAGTTATGTCTGCTGGTCCAAAATATGAATATCATTGGGCAGACGGCCAAGTTATTAAGAAACCGATTAAATGCTCAGCTCCGCGTTATATCGATTATCTAATGAACTGGGTTCAGTCTCAAATCGAGAGTGATTCTATTTTTCCATCTGCCATAGGAGTGCCGTTTTCGAAAAATTTTTTAAGCATTGCCAAAACAATTTTGAAGCGTTTGTTCCGCGTTTATGCACATATCTACTATGAACATTTTCACCAGGTGATTCAATTACAAGAGGAGGCTCATTTGAACACATCCTTTAAGCATTTTATTTATTTCGTCCAGGAGTTTGATTTAGTTGAAAAAAAAGAACTGGCACCTTTACAAGACTTGATTGACAAGCTGACTGGAAAAGAAAAAGCATAATATATTTTAACACCAACAATCAATAAAAACCAAATCAAACAAAAGTCAATTATTTTTACCCTCTATTTTTAGGAATCAATCTATTCATTTATTGTATAAAAATTAACAAAAATTAGTTTTCTTAACTTGAAAAAAAACTTTCTCTTTATTTTAAAATAAATAAAAATGTTTTTGCGTTGATTTCAAAACAAAAAATTTTAAAAATCAGTCCTGAATTTTGATAAAAAAAATGTTAATAATTGTTAACAAATATAAGACAAAAGTTTAGAAATGTTAAAATTTTTCATGCTAACTATCTAGTTCTCTTATTTGAAAAAAAGCTAATTTATTAAAATATAAATCTTAATAGTTTTTTTTTTAATTTTGATATTAACTAATAATAAAATATAATATTAATTAACTTTTTAAAATATTTAATTTTTAGACCTTTCTTTTCTTTTATTTAAAAGATACATTCGTAATATAGTAACAAGAAATATAAAGACTATTTGACTTATATTTGTATCAATATAATTTATGATCAAAATTTTTTTTGTGAAGAAAAGATACTTTTCTTTCAAATATGAATATTTTTTCGATTTTTTTTATCTAGTACAAAATAAGAATTAATAAAACTGTGATTGTAGCAATTTAATGAAGATTTTAATATTTTTTTTTGAGGAAAATTCAAATCATTTCTAATGCATTGAGCTCTTTTCATATAAGTTACTTGATTTTAAATTAATTTAATTTTTTTATATTTTCATTAAAAGCATCAAAAAATTAATCACTTTGAAAATAATGTTATAAGGAAAATATGCCAACATTAGATATCAAAACAGCTAACAAATAAATCTGAAAAAAATTTAATTATTATTCTTTTCTAAATTAAATAATTGAGAATTAATTTATTTTTTTAATCCTTAAAATTTTTTTTTTCAAATTTATTCCGGCTATTCGCCCCCTTTGTTCTTATCGATTGTTCTCAATTTTTTGGCTTCCTTGTATAAAACGTTACGTTCGATTAGTGGATCAAAACGAATAAATTCGTATTTTTCAACAGCTCTATCTCTTAGCATAAGCATTGAATGACTTGATGCCGAACTTTTGACCAAAACCAAAAGAGTTCGGCCTTTTTTAGCAAAATGCGCCAAACTTAATTGCATTCCAAACTAAATTTAATGTTTTATTTTATTAAATTTTAGTGAATTTTATACTTGATGGCTGATTAAACCCATTCATTAATAAAAAATATTTTTTTTAACCAGAAATTTTTATTATTTTGAAAATTATTTTTTAAATCTTTTATTTTTATTTTTTTTTTGCAATCTTTTTTTAATACCAGTGGATTCTTCTGTATCTAATTTTTCATCATCCGAATCACCATTTTTTCGCTTTCCCCCCTTTTTCTTGTCTGTTTGTTCTTTAAGTTCAATTTTAGCAAGTCGCTGAGCCTCGGCAACACGTTCCTGCAAACTCATAACCTCATTTTCAACCGTCTGATACTCATCGAGTTTTTTACCAATTAAATTTTCTATCCTCTGATACAACTCTACATCATACTGTGAAACCAAAGTAATAGATTTTCCTGCTCTTCCAGCTCTGGCTGTACGACCCACCCGATGGATATAATCTTTAGAATGAGTTGGAATATCAAAATTAATTACAACATCTACATGAGGAATATCCAAACCACGGCTTGCCACATCAGTAGCAATTAGTATAGACCTTGTTTTTGATTTGAATTTATTTAACGACCCTAAGCGTTTTGTTTGACTCATTTGACCATGTAACGGAATAGCAGTAAATCCTAAATTTCTTAACATGATCGACAGTCTTTGTGTATTGGCACAAGTTGAACAGAATATAATGAAGGAGTTACCAGCTAGTTCGTTTAAAATATAGACTAAATAAACGTCTTTGTATTTACTGGGTAAAAAAACATAAAATTGTTTTAACTGTTCAACAGTTTGATACTTTCCAGATACTTCAACTCTAACTGGATCTTTTAAACTGGCTCGTTGAAGTTTTTGTACTTTTTTGGTCATTGTAGCAGAATATAAATAGGTTACTCTTTCTTTGGGTATTACCTTTAGCATTTTGTCTACATCTTCTTCAAAATCCATATTTAATATTCTATCAGCTTCATCCATAACCAAGTATCGTATTGTTTTTAGCGAAAAACCTTTAGTATTTTCTAAATGATCGACTAATCGGCCAGGAGTAGCAATTATAATATGAGGTTTTTTAGCTAATGCAATTGATTGAGTCATCATATCCATTCCACCAACAATAACAGCACATTTGACTCCAATTCCTGCACCAAGAGCATCAAATTGCTCCGCTATTTGATAAGCTAACTCTCTAGTTGGAGTTAAAACTAAAGCAAAAATGCGCTGGGGTTTATCAAGCAAAGCTTGCAAAATTGGAAGTGCGAATGCACCTGTTTTACCAGATCCTGTTTCAGCTAGCCCAATGATATCTTTACCTTGAAGAGCTACTGGAATAGACTTAGCTTGGATTTGTGACGGTTTTGTCCATTTTAGTTGGGCACAAGCATCACAAAGCTCCTTGACAATTCCCAGACTTTCAAATGTTAAATTTTCATCAGAAGTTTCTTCTTCCGTTGATTTTTCTTGATTAGTTTTTAACAAATCAAGGGTATCTTTGTCATCATCGGTCAATTCTTTTTCGCCTTCGGTTGCTTTCTGTATTACGACCTCGGTCATTTTTCTATAGTTTAATTTTATTTAAAATTATTTATTTTTTATTTATAATAAATGAAAATATTCAAAACGTGTTGAAAGCTTACTATTGCTAAATATTTTTTAAAAATTTATTTGGCAGATTTAAATTAACTTTTTTTTTGAAATTTACATTCAATCATCTCAAAAATTTATAGCTAGCTTCAATTAAAAATATACTACAATAATTTTATAATTAAATTAAATTTTCCATTCTATATAATAAATAAATTTTTAACTTAAATAGGCAATTCATTTTGAATATAAATAATAGTTTATTTTTTTAAAGTTAGTTAGTTATGTTGGGAACCGGACAAGCAGTCTCCGATGTGCCAAAAAATTTTTCTAACCGCGCAATTTTTAACAAATCAATTGAATGTTTTATAGAAAACAACAAATTAGCTAACAATGTCTCAAATTTTTAAATAAGGTTATTTGGCGCACCTCGAATTAAAGGAAATGAAATTTTTTTTTTCAAAAAAAAGTGAATTACGTCAAATCTTTGTTTGTTAAAATTTATAAAAAAATCTTTAACTAATTTGTCGATTCCCATAAAAAAATAATTTAAACTTCCTTAATAGATTTTGCTCAAAACATCAGTCTGACCGCCATCCAACACTATTAGGTAGATTAAAAAGCAAAAATTCAAATATAATTGCAACTTGATTTCAGGTTTTTTTTATAGTAAATTTTCGCTTAATTTTTCAATAATTAGTAATTTTTTAATGTAAAAAATAAATTTTTAAAAGTCTTTTTAAAAGGATGTTTCAATTTTTTAAGGTGAACAAAAAAATAATATTTTAATAAGTTGTTTTAATTTAAATTAGACTATCAAATCTTTAACAAAATATCTTAATTTGATTTAAAAAATCAGAAATATGAACATTAAACAAAAATGAGAAGCATTTTTCCACGATTCAGAGAAAGTATATGTCTAGTATTCTGGAAATAAGTCTTTCTTTCATTTAATTCACTCAGTAATTTATCTCCCAAGTGTACTGAACACTTTATTTCTTTAGAACTAGATTTTCTGGTGTTCTTTCCCTATTTTTTGCTTGTTATGTGCTTGGTCATGTAAAATTATAATGAAATAAATATTGATTTAAAAAAAAAGACCAATTATTAAAAGCAATATTATATGATAAATAATTATTTTTGGCTTGAAGAAAATTAGTTTCATATACATTTTTAAGTTAATAGAAAAAAAAAGTTTTAATTTTTATCATGAGCTAGACAATAGTAAATCCTTGATTATGTTCTAAAGCCACCATTAAACGCTCCCGCAATACATCTTCATTAGTGTACATCGGCAAATCTAGCAAATTAAAGCATGTATGCGCAACTGGATAGTACGAATCACCTCCTTTTGTTGATTGTATAAACAGTTTTACTCGTTTCATGCCAAGAATCGGAATTCTATCAGAACCAGTCAAGTATACTAAAGAAAGAGATAAAAATTTCACGTTTTTAAAAACTTTTTGTTCAAAAATTACACAAAAATTTTTTTTTCTGTTCTAGACTCATCTCATGAAATACTTTCCAGAACATTTTTATAACTGGATGTTCGGCATTGTAATCTCCTTTATATTCTGTATTCTTTTCCAACTCAACAAAATCATAATTCTGGTTTCCGATCACCATTGACATGAGCTCAGATGGATGAAACAATTCCTTTGAATAAAAATAATAATTAACTAATTCTTTATAAATAAAAGTGTGAAGCTTACTAAAACTTTAGATCCACAAACTCGATGAAATCCATTGCTAAAAGCCTCAAATGGCTTTTGCACTGATTTGTTGAATATGTAATCAACATATTCGTTCACATATTGTTTAACATTTTGCTTAGTCACCGGTACTTTAGATCCATCGGGAATTAGTTCAACATTAATAACTTGATCATATCTTTGTCTAGAAATTTCAAAATTTAAATCAAATACAGACTCAAAGTCATCTCCATCATATTTAAGCAATTGTTCAAGTCCTTTTGCAACAGATGGACTAATTGTGTGTAGATCTTGTAAAGTTGGCTTATCTTTGAGTAATTTTTTGTACAAAGCTAATGGAAAGGGGAGATCAATAATAATTGAGTTATAAATAGCTAAACCACACAATTCCCCAATTAGTTTGTACATTTCTTCACCCTCCAATGTCTGATCGTTGAACCATATGGTATGAGTTTCATCGTAGTAAGTGAACATTCCATATTTTAGATCCAAGATTTCTCGTATCAAAAGCATAAAGAATTCTTTTTTGACCCCACCAGCATCGTAGGCATCTTCTCCAATAAACATTACTTTAAGTGGTTTTTTTAGGTCATCACGTTTTTGCTTTGATAATTGGTTTAGAGTATCCTGAACGATATGATCTCGTCGCACAAATAAAGCAAGAATTGGATTCACTGGATCGATAGTTGTTGAAAAAATCGAAGATAAATTTTGGTGAACTGCTTCATTTAGGGCAAACTGCATTTGAATCTCTGCGTCGGTTTGTAACAGCAAACTTTTTGCTCGACCATCAAAAACAAAAGGAAAATCGCAGAATAATACTGAGCTATCATTCTAGATTAAAAAAATTATAAACATTTATTAGTTAAATTCAACTTTTTAAAGTAAAAGCAAATCTAAAAGGTGCAAACAAATCAGTTTATTGAACTGTTATTAAATTTAATTTTAGAAATATTTGGTAATTAAGTTTTTTTCTAAAACTAAATTAAAAGAATATTTCCGTAAAAGCTGTTCTAATTTGAGTAAAATTATTCGTTCTTTTTCCTTTTCAATTACATACACAAAGAGTCGCAATGTTTCAATAATCTCATGATTAATCAAATTTAAATCCCATAAAATATTCAAAAAAAGAATAATGAACAATATTTTTTCTAAAATGCTAGTTTGAGCTCGCTAAGAATTTTTTTTAATTCAAATTTTTAGATATTTTAATTGATTTTAAGAATTTAATTTAATTTAATTAATTTAAAATAAAGTCTCAATTTTTTTAAATTCGAATTAAAATCAACATTGTTAATTTTGAAACAAAAAGATTAAATCTTAAATAGCTAGATTTTTTTTAAAAATTTTGAAAAAGCTGGTTCTTCAAAATTATAAAAATTAGATTACGCATTTAAATGAGGGACAAATTTTGAAAAAAAAAACAAAAAAAAGTATCAAAAAAATTTTTTTTATTGTTAAACTGTTCTTTTTTTAAGTATAAATTTCAAACATTATATTTGTAAATATATAATTGTGTATGTAAATTGGTATTTTTTATGTCCGTATTTTTTTAAAGAACAACTGTATGAATAGGCTACTCAAAATAGTAAAAGATTTTACGGAGGCTTTTGACAATAAACAGTGATTAAAAAACGTTTAATACAGGCAAAAAAATATTTAAAACTAACCCCTATATCAATCAATTTGAATACTTGATAGGAATGCTTGTGATTTTAAATTTGAAAAAATTAGGATTTATTTTTAGAATTTAAATAAGCAAAAGCTTTTTAATTATTTAAAATATCAAAATTGCTTACTATCTTTAAAATTTGAATATTTTAAAGAAAAATTTTATTTATTTTTTTTAATTTTAAATCTCATATGAAAAAAAATTTATGAATAAATTGTTTATACGAAATTTAAAAATAAATTAAGAGCATTAATTTTATCATATTTGATAAATAAAAAAATTGATAGTTACTCGTAATGTCTTACGTCTAAGCCATTCAAAATAGTCTTTTTTTACATCAATTTTTTCAATCAAATCAGGAATATGAAACGAGTCGTAAGGGACAATTTCGCGAAATTCAAGATTGATCTAAATTTAATAAATTTTACCATTCATTATTCAAATTGTATTGTTTTCTTACTCTATTAAGTTTGTCTAAAAAAATCATTGATGATTTAAGAAAATTTTGTCTTTTAATTAATTCATTTTCGGACACAACTTCATCTTTGCTTTTAAGAATATTCATGACAATGTTTTTATAACTCTTGATTTTTAAACACAAAATTTTAGTTAAAAAATATATTGTTATATTAATTACTTTGATTAATTTTTTAAAAAAATCAACACCAGTAGCAGCAAACCAATAGTCCAAAATACGGCCGGCTGCTTCTTTTTTTAGTTTGTTAATTGATTGGGCGTATGCATATAGTAAAGAATGGATGTTTGCAGTATCTTGAGAGGCCAATTTTTCGAATTCGGCTAAAAATGGAGTTGTAACATAAAGCCGTAGTGCTTCTATACTTGGAGGACTATCAGGAAGTTTTTCAAATAATTCTGTTAAATTTTCAATTATCTTTAATAAAAAATCTATCAGTTATTTTATTTAATTTAAAATTTTCAAAGTTATGTCATTTGAAAATAATAATACTGTTTTTAATATAACGTAAATGTTCAATTTTTATGACATTTCATTTTATGGCATAATAATCACATGTTCTTTTACAGAGAACACTGGTTAAAATTTTTGATTTAAGACATGTTCATAATTTCGAAAATCCAGCTATTTTTTGATCATATTTGACTTTTAGCTCATATCTTTTAGCTAAATTTTGCTGATAAATGAAAACTTATTTAATTCTGATTATATCACAAATAAAAATTAAAATTTTTTTTTAATTTATTGGGTAATTAATTTATTGGGAAAGATAATTTTATTTTTAAAATTATTATTTGTGACATAATCAGAATATATTGAATTATTTTGATAAATACCTGAATTAATTTAGAAAAATTGAATATTCAAATAAGAACAAAAGATATTCATGTTATTCAGCTGAAAATAATTAAAGATATTTAAAGTAAATTAAACTAGAGACAGATTCTAATTTATTTTTGTTCAATGTTAGCTCTTTTTCAAATTAATAAAATATTGAAGGCAAAAAAAGTCACAACCAAATGAGTTTTTTATTAAAAATTGTTCCAAATAGACTTGTCGTGAAAGTGTATAATTTATTTATTGAAAAGAATCCAAAAAATCATGTCACATATTTTGTTCATTCACTTTAATTTAGCTTTTACCTCAATTATTGCGCAAGGGTTGTAAAATTTTGATTAAAAAATTAAAAATATTCTAAAAATTAAATATTATTTAAAAACTCTATCAAAAATTTAAAGTTAATACCTATAATTTTTTAAAAATGAACTTGATCATTAGATCATACAATTTTTTTTATGTTTTTTTTTTAAAATTTTATTTATTATCTTTTCTTATAAGGTTTGAATCAATAAAAAGAATAAAAATAATAAAGTTAATCAAATCTATTAGTTAAACTCAAATCGATGAACTTTATCAATTTATCCGATTTGACTTTGAATTATATTTTGTAAGCTTTTTTTTTAAATAGAACGTTTAGATTCATTTATGAATTCATGATAGTTAGCATTTAAACCTGAGATTTTTTAATTATTATATTTTTTAAAAGTTAAATTTATAAACTAAAATACTTTAATTAAAATTTCGAATTAATTAAAACAGTAATTACCTTATCTTTTATATAATCATCATTTAAGCCAGATATGATTGAATAAATTGATTTCGCTCTGCTTAAATCAATTCCCGGATAACGATTCGATGTGCTATAGTGCATATTTTGGTCCAAAAAAGACGCATTTAAACAGGATGCAGAAGTGAATGCAAGTTGAATTGCTCTCAATTTAGGTTGATCTAAAATAGCTATTTTAGAGCGATTTTGTTTGACGATAGCTAATGATTTTTGATCTAGATCTTCCACAACATTTGCTGTGATTATATGAGATTTTTCCAATATTTTTCTATAATCTAGAGGAAAAATTTTGCTTGATATCGGTTTTGTTATAACAAAAGTTTGATCGCCACCAGCGTAAATTGAGTACAGATAAAAAGAACTTTGATCAGAATCAGAAAATTTCTTCGGATTAGCAAAATTAATGTTAACAAAGTTAGGACTAGATATATTTATTGTAGTTCCATTTCCAAGTTGACCATTACCTGCCAGACCAAACGTATATAATCGATTGCTAGTTGATGAGTAGGCGATCATATGACATCTCCCGCATGCAATCTGCGTTATTTCACTTCCCATCAAATCCACAATCTTTCTTGGCAAATATTCATGGCTCATATTATTGTGGCCTAACTGTCCATACATACCTGCACCAAATGTAAACACTCCTCCATCCTAGCCAAAAATATAAAAGTAATAATTTTATTCTATAATTTTTATTCAAATTTACTGCTGTTAGAACCGAACTAAAGTTTTCTCCACAGCTAATATAGCATGATTTAAGATTATTAAGAGACTTTACATTCATTGGAAAAAGTCTAGAATTAGTATCACCAAAACCCAATTGACCACAGCTTTTAATGGGAAAAGAAAAATCGAATTTGATAAATCTGTTTAGATTTTTAGTTACTCGTTTCTTCCAAAAGAAAAAATGAAACCACTAACAGTTAAAATCATTGAGTGATAACCGCCACAGTCAATTTGCTGAACTGGTATACCTTCTATTGATTGAAGGTAAATAGGAACACTGGTCGAATTCTTATTGCCAAGTCCTAATTGTCCATATTCGTTATTACCGCAAACATAAACTTTACAGTCCTCGGTTAACGCCAAAAAATGATAGTAACCGCAAGCTATTTGTACTACAGACATATCATTCACGATTTTAATGTGTGTTGGTTTTGGAAAGAACATGTCGTCTTCTGGATTTCCCCCAATGGCACCCCAACAAAATAATTGTCCATGGTTATTTAGAGCAAGAGAAAAAGAATGACCCGCAGAGATATAAGTAATTACTTGAGCTTCTAAAGCAGATATTTGCTTGGGTCGAGTTCGCGGCCCATCGTGTCCTAACTGCTCTAAGTCGTTATTGCCGCATGAATAAACAGTGCCATCTTCAAGCAATATTAATGTATGATTGAAGCCACAAGCTATTTGTTTTATGGGAGATTTTTTGTCGAAAAATTCATTTGATCTTGGTATGTTGATTACTTCTTCTTCTATTCCGCCAAGACCCAATTGACCATTTTTAGTGCTTCCCCAGCACAGCATTTTTGTAAAACAAATTATATTTGATTTAAATTCGGTTTCTAGAGAGAAAAATATGCAAAAATAATTTATTCTTAGTTTCAATTTTGAATTCTCGGTAACTTAGAATGTCAATAATTATTTAGAAATATTTCAGATTTCTCGGATATTCTACGCCTTTGAAAATTATTCGAGAAAATTTTATTTTATAAAGATAAGATAAGCTTTTGTTTGACTTAATAAGAAACTAACCAAAATGGACCTTATGTTGTTAAGTAGTTTGAAATGTTTATTTTTATTATTATGAAAAAAATAAATTCTAATTCATAAAAATCCAAGTAAAACAAAGTTTGTTTTAGCTCAGCTCAGTTCTATTATAAATCAGATATTATCTATATATTTTTAAGGTGTTTTGAAAATAAAATTTTTTTGATATTTTGATTATTTAGATTATTTTTAAAATTTGCTCTTTTTAAAGTATTTCCTCTAATAGAATAAGTGTTGCTATTTTCTTTTTTATTTTAACTTGATTTATTTACTTGAAATTGTCTCTTTGAATAAGACGAATTTTTTGAGTTTAAAAAAATCAGCAAATCTAATTGAATGTATCGTATTTATTTTGGAAGTACAACATAAATAAAACCATATTTTTTTAACTAAAAAACGACCCAATATTTGCTGATTTTGGAATAAAATAGAATAAAAATAATTTTCAAAAAACATAAAATCAAAAATCTGTGATTAATATTATTATTCTATAATTTCGAAAAATAATAAAAATTTATCTAAAAAATTTCATTAGAATTTTAAACTTAGAAATAAGAGCTTATCTTTTTTAAATTTATTTTAAAAAATTTATTTAACTAGGAGATGTTTTATCTAATTAAGAAAGAGCAATTACTTAAACTAGGGCTAATGATATTTTATTCATGGTCTAGTTTTACCTCTTTATTACCTAATTTGATTAAAAATAAAATTTTAAAATTATATATAAATTTATAAACATAGTTTTAATTTCATAATTTAGAATTTAAAATTCCTTAACTACTTTTTGGAATAATTAAAATCTGCTCGATATTACTTTTTAAAAGCTTTTCGATTTTATTACGAAGCAAATTATTTAAATAAAGTAATATGCTTCTATGGTTTCGTTTTATGTGATGTATGTCTCAGCTTAAGGCTTAAAAGATTACACCTTGAATTTAAAATTCTCGATAATTGAAATACAAAAAGATTGATAGAAAAAACTTTTAATTTTAACTTAATTTCAATGCAAGTAATTCTAAAATTATGCTTTAAATAGTTTAATGATCTAGATTAGTATTTTTATTTAATCAAGTTTGATTATGAACAAAATAATTTCAAAATATAATGTGAAGGTCGATTAGTGATTATTAAGAATTTTCAATAATCACAATGAAATTCCAATGAACATTTATTTTAGCTATTATTTTTTAATTTCTAATTAGATATAATAGCTGAAGCTAAATCGAAAAAAAAATTCAAAAAAATACTATTTGAAAAATATTTCGAAAAATTTTTATGTTTTATGAGTTTTATAAATAATAATGAGAGATTTTTAAGGGACAACTTAATAAAGTAAATTGTAAGTAATTAGAAGTTAAAAATAATTTATGTGATTTTATTGACTTAAAATAAATTTAAATTAAAAAAGTTTCCATTTGGTTAAATGATTTTATTCAAACTTGTGCTAAAGTAACAAAAATGGTCATTTCAAAGTCTTTTAACCTGACTTGAATTTTTTTTTAAAAAGTCGATTCCATTTTAATTACATTTTTTACATTTATTGAAATTTATATTTAAATTCAATAATTAAATTTCATAATTAGGGAAATTAAATTATTGGATCAATTTAAGGAATTTTCTTCTTCTTTATATTTAAGTTTTTTCCTTGTAGAAAACTCAAATAAAGTTAATTTTAAGTCTTTTTTAGTTAATGACATTTGAGCAATTCTAATTTAATTCAAAAAACCTGAAATAATACTGGGGTCAAATACCGAAAATGCATTTAAAACTGAAAATTATAAATTGAATTTTACTTCGCGTGAAAACATGAAATCCGCATTTTTATGCACGCATTTCTAGGCTCACTCTTGTAATAATTTAAAATATGATCCAAGTAGTTGGATCATATTTTAGAGAGAGAGCATCCAGTATTACTTTTTTTTTTCTCATAAATAAAAATCAAATTCACTTCTAATGAAAATTTTAAAATTAAAGATTTTATTGAATATGATATTATATTTTAAAGTAAAACGAAATATTTAGCTTATTTAAAATATATATTATTTATATTATTTTTAATTCAATAAATGAAAATCAAAAAAATTGTTAAAGTTTTTTTTTTTAAAGTCGTTAGCAATTTTTTTTAATATTCACTAAACTTTTCTGGTTATGATAGATAGAATTAATAATTCATAAATAAATATAGTTCACAGAGGGTATTTTGAAAATAAGAATAAATTGATTTATATAAGCTGTTCAAGACTAGTAGCGTGTTAAATTGCTGACCAAAATAAACATTTGTTTTTCTTAAAATAATTACAATTTTTTTTTTTAAGTATTGAAAATAAAAAATTTGAACTGAATTTTTTTATTTAATATTAAGGCTATTCGTCTATTTCATTATCACTATTAGAACCAAGGAAAACAGTGGCTTCTTGAGAATTATTCGGTTTTTGTCTTTTTGCCCTTCGTATTTCTTTTTCTTTAAGACGTTTTTCTCGATGCTCACGTTTAATTCTCTGTCTATATAGTTGTTTATCAAATAAATCTTCATTTTGAAGCATTTTTCTAGCCTCTTCGATATTAATTCCACTGTGAGTTTCATCACTTTTTTTGTTTAGTTCTTCAGCTAATTGATCTGTTAAATTTACAGATTTTGGAACATTTATTCCATCAGCAATGCGATTTCCTTCTTCATCAAAAAGAACTTTTTCATTTATTTTTATGTTTTTCTTTTTAAGTTTTTTAGCAACTGCGGCTTTCGATTTTATTTTGACTTTTTTAGAAATTTGATCGTCATTATCTGAATCTGAAGTTTCGGTGTCAATATCGACATTTTTTTTCACTGTGAACAATGAGCCTACTTCCTCATCGTTTTGTGTAAATTGGCCAAAATTTAAAGGCTGTTTTACTTTTTTGATAACTAGTTTGTTATCACGAAGCTTCTTAACCACTTTTGTTTTTTCATTTTCTGCACCGGAAGCCTCGTCTGTGTCTTCTTCGCCTTGACTATCCTTCATTTTTACTATAGATATTTCTTTGTTTGCAGATTTATTTTGATTCTTGGCTAAACGAATTTTTGGAGCAACCACCAACCCCAATGAGGATGAAAATTTAACCAAATCTATATTTTCTATATTAAATATTTTCTTATTGCTCATCAGATAAATCGATCTCATATAAGCCTTAAGTGCCTTAAAAAATAAAATCTTATAATTTAAACATTTTAGATATTTCTAATATACAAAAATGGCAATCCTTACTTAAATTGTAATAAATTTTTAAATTAAATCTGAAAACAAAGCAAATTTACTTTCAGTAAAAAGTTTTTAATTATTCTTATTGTCAAATATATCATTTGAAAACAATAACTATCATTTTTCCCTCTTAAAAAATCGAACTAAAATATTCCTTTTTTAATAAATTAAAATTTACAAAATTAAATAGAAATAAATTTAATAAATGCTGCAGCATAGTTCAATATACTTTGTTACATCTTTTTTATCCATAATAAAACTTTTAATTTCTTTTTATTTAGAAAATCAAATCAATAATCAATTAAAATCGTATTTATGTTTTATATTTGTCTTTATTTACATAGAAAAAAAAATTTAAGTAAAAAAGGTGCATCAAAGTACGTTGCACAATTTGACAGTATTTTAATGGATTTTTTGTATTTTAGTGAATTTTAATCTATCAAAAAAGGAAAAATTGTCGTTCGATTTGTACTTGAATTTCACAAATAATAGGAATAAAAATCTCTAGAAATGTTCAAATAACAAGTTAACTTTGCTTATCAGAAAATAAAATTATTTACTTATTTTTATCTATTTCCAAACATGAGGGTTGAAAAGAGGGCTACGCCGCTCGAAACTGCCCTGGAGTTACTCCAAAATTATTTTTCAAAAAAAAAAAATAAAAAGAAAATAAAATGTTTAATTTGATCAATACCATTAAAAGATAAGATTTTTAAATTCTTCCTGATTAGAAACTTTGAAGAAACTTGGAATTTACCTATGAAGGCTAATAAATTTAAATACTACCTGTACTTGATTTTGTGAACAATAGAACAGAACAAAATGTTAAAAATTCTGATAGCTTTTTTTTAAAGATAAAAAGCAAATTCTTTAAATGCACCATGGTGCAACATATAAAGTTGTACTAAAATGAGCAATCTTGTAAAAACCTTCAAAAAAAAATAAAAGCTTTTTTAGCATTAATTTCTGTTATATTTTTTTTATTTTGTACCAAATTTATCAAAACCTTGTATTTAAAATAAATATTTTTAAATCTAACTCATTTATTTAAATATATATTCTATTTGGCAGATTTGCATAGTTTTCTATAAAAGATTCAATCTGGATGAATTCAATTTTTTTTAGGAAAAATTTTTTTACCTAAAGAAAAAAAATTATTACAATTTTTTCATTTTTTTATTTAGTGGATCATAGGGTTATTTGATTTCTTGAAATTTTTGCGCTTGCACCGGGAACTGAGTGGGGATTCGAATCCTCGACCTTCTGATTGACGTCGGGTGTTCGAACCACTTCACCACATGACCAACAAATTTACATTTAGCTATTCAAAGTTTCCTAACTTATTTTAGATAAAAAAAAACTCTTTAAAATATAATTTCAAATGTAATGAGATATTTTGGGATATTTTTACGTGATTATTCTTTGATTTGATCTTCATTTTTGAATCATGTGTAAATATTGATGATTATTCGTAATAAATAAATAGAATAAAACAAATTTTCTAAATAGAAAATTAAAAACAAGTACAATAGAGGAAATAAAGTTCAAGAAATTAAACTATACATTGTGTGTACTTCATTGATTTAAAAATTGTTTATGATTAATTTTATCTGTAAAAAAGACTTGAAAAAAAATACACAAAGCTTACTCGTTTAGCCGATTCCTTTAATTCGACATCAGCAGCACAAATCGACTGAAGTTTGGAATCAATATTTTCAATTCTTTTCATATTTACTCTAAATAAAATATTTATGTAAAAAGATTTAGTTAAGCAAAAATAAGTTGCTCACTCAATTTTTGAGATGGGTATTTTTTTAAGCTGCAGATCATTGATCATTTCAGTTTCCTCAAACGGACTTAAAACTAAAATACCTTGACCGTCTTTTTCATATCGGGCTGTTCGGCCAACTCGATGTATATATGTGTTAACATCAGGAGGACAGTCCATTTGAACAACCCAATTGATGGATGGAAAATCGAGACCTCGAGCCGCAATATCAGTTGCAAATAAGACAGCAGATTGTTTTCTCACATATTGGTCATATACTTCCATTCTTCTAAGTTGATTCATAGTACCATAGAGAGCTAAAGTGGTCATGCCAGTCTGTAAGCGAGTAAGCGCTTCATAAACATATTTCACTTGTTTACAACTTTGGAAAAATACGATAATTTTTTGGTTCAAATGATTACGAATAAATGACCACAAAAAACTAATCTTATCGTGCGTGTCACATACTACATAATTTTGTATTAAATTTTGAGGAGTACTAACTGAAGAGTGTTCATGAACGGATACATAAGTTGGATTTTTTAAGCTTAAACGAGCTAAATCTTTGATAGATTTTGTCTGAGTAGCAGAAAAAAGCATTGTTTGACGACTTTGCGGTAAATTTTCAACTATGGCATTCATAGTTTCGGCAAAGCCGAGATCAAGAATGCGATCAGCTTCGTCTAGAACAAGGAGTTTTAAATTATCGCAAGAGAAGCCTGCAGTTTCGTCCATGTGCTGTAGCAAACGACCTGGAGTACAAATAATTATATTTGTTTGGCTAATTATTTTTGATTCTGTTTTTAAGTCTTTGCCTCCAATTACCAAGCCCGCACTAAAGTCATGGAATCGGCCAATTTTTTTTAATACTTCAAAAGTCTGATAAGCCAGTTCTCTGGTTGGGGAAATGACTAGGACGCCTAGACCATCCAATTTAGTCCATTTTGATGTGTATAATAATTCAAGTATCTTAAAGTAATATGAGTATTAAAAAATATATATTTCTAATATAAATTTTGATTATTTTTACAGGAATTAGAAAAGCCAATGTTTTCCCACTGCCTGTTTTGGCTGCTCCCAGCAGATCATAGCCTTTTAGCGCGATTCCGATCGATTCGCGCTGAATTTCTGTCGGCTTTTGATAGCCTGATTTTTTAAGTCCATCCTGAGTTCGCTTTGATAATGGGAAATCATCGAAGTTTACTACTTTGTTCGACTCTATCTTTAGATTAATATAAAAGGCTTAGATTTAATTATTTAGCTTGAAAATAATTTTTACCTCATCATATAATGGAGTTAATCGGTTTATTTCTTCATCAATTTGTTTCCAAACTGGTACTTTTTTTTTGAAATTGGGCTGAAATTTTTTTTTGTTATTTTTATTAAATTTATTGTTTTTTGGTTGATATTTAGAACTATCCGAACTCATTTTTTTAAATAGAATTTAAAATTTAATTTTTTTATTTTAGTATAAATAATAAAATTTATATCAATTAAATGCAAAAAGAAACGTGAGTGTAAATTTTTAATCAATTAAAACTAAGTTAACTTTTTTTTATTATTCATTAATACAATAATAAATGAAGAACTATTCCAAAGAAAAAAATTCGGAATCAATGAGCCTGTGTATAAAGAACAAAAGATTACGATGGCTAGAACATATACTTAGGATGGAAATTCAATAACATAAAGAGCCCTACAAAGGACACTGCAAGGTCAGCAAAAAGTAGGAAGACCAGCAATGACTTAAAGGCCAACAATCATGAAAGAGCTCACTGAAATGGGTATGATATGGGGTGAAGCAAGGATAAAGGAAAAAGATCGAGCGAAAATAAAAAGTAATGACCGTATGATCTACAAGGAGCCTATAAGGAGAAAAAAAAATTTCTTAGTGCGAAAAAAATCATATTATAAGTCTTGTAAATTCTTGAAATGAATGTTGAATAGAGACTTTTTTATTATATACTTTATTTAATCACTAAAATTTATCACCAAATTTCTGTAGACTGGTCATCGTTCGGACATTTTTTTAATCAAGGTGAATTACAAAAAATTTTATTCTAAAAAATCAATTTATTTTAATCTTTTTTAAAAATTAAATGACCAAGATAGAATTTTCAAAGCCGACTCGAATCAAGGAGAAAAAAAATTAATTAAAATGATGAAAAATAAAATTGTTAAGAAATATTTATAATATATTAAAAACAAAAAATATTGAAATTATTTCACAAAGTACAAGTGTTAAGACTGAAAGTTATAATATATTTAATGTAAAAAGTTAGGCGAAGTTGATTCAATTAAATAGTTAAATGAAGACACAATTAGTTTATATTGTTCAGGAATAAGACTAGTTATTTTTTTCAATTTAATTTTTATTTTGAAAAATAAATTTTTCTACTAGTGAGAAAAATAAGCATTAATAATTTTAAAAAAAATGTGTCTATTGGATAAAATAATTAGGTTTGTTAATTTTAAAAAATCATTTCAAAGCAAAAACTGTTTAAGTAAAAATTTAATCTTTCAAAAATGACCAAAACATATTAAATACGCAAATTTCATCGCAGATTTTTGAATTTTTTTTTAATAATCGAAAAAGTATTTTAATTTCTGAAAATACATTAATAATTTAGGCTGGGCTTTCTAGTGTTAATGATCATTTTTGAAAAATTAAATTTAATCAAAAATTTTTACTTGGCCAAAATTTTCAATTAAAATAATAATTTTATCAATCATTTAAATTTAAAATTTTAAAAATCTAGTTTTATCATTAAAATTATATTCATATTCTTGAGTTATAATCAAATTAATTAATATTATAATAAATCATAATTTTTTGAAAATATTTTTTGAATTAACAACCCAATCAAAATTTTAGTGAAATTAAAATACTCTCTTAGAAATCATTGAGTAAGTAAAAATTGGTTAAGATTATTCCAATAATTAGAATCTTCCAGTATCTTTAAATCGTTTTTCCATTCTTTTCTTTACAACAGCTAGCATTTTTTGACTTTTTTCTCTTTTTTGCTGATCGTTTAAGTTGTCCCATTCATTTTGAGCCAAATAGTGTCCAAAAACTTCTATTTCAGCAGCCTTTAAATCTTCTTTATGCAATTTAAGATCATCTACTGTAATATTGTCAAGCAATTTGTTATTTTCGCCTTCACCTTCCGCAACTACATCAAACTTTAGCAAAGTCCAGCATAATTTTTATCAAAAAGATTACTTTTTCCTACAGAATATTTGAGTTTTGTTAGTAAATCAGCCACAGGCTGCCGAATTTCACTATTCTTTGATACAATGTATTTTCTATCTTCTTTTGGTTTTGGTGGTTCAACAGGATCCGATCCAACATTGCGTATAATTTCTTTAGGCTTAAAGAGTACTTGAGAATCGAAAAAATATTATTCAATTCTTACTGGTCTTTTTCTTAGTTCCTCAAGCTCACGTCTCAGACGCTCAACTTCTTCTTTTGCAGCTTTTTCAGCCATAATTCGTCGAGCTAATTCAATTTCGAGAGCCTTATCCGCATCATTTGGACTGATGAAAATTAAAAAATCAATTTCATATAAAATAGTTTTTCGTATTACATTTTGGTTCGAGTGGTTCTTCTTGGTATAATATCTTGGTGCCAATGTTCCCATGGCTGAAGACGTCCAACAGTTGGATCAATAATTGGTCCCACTCGAGAACTTGAGTTGAGTTTAGCCTGTAAATTTTTGAAAAAATATTTGTTCAGAATTGTCTGAATTTGACGAGTTTGAATAAAACTAGTCTGATTTTTGATACACTCATTGAACATATCCACATTATTTATAGACATTATTTGGTCTCTGAGTAGCATTAATACAATAGCTATTACAATTGGTATCAATTCTTCGTGGTAACCAGCCACGTCTTTGGAAAATATTAGATTTAATTTTAGCTTTTCTAAGATTTACCGCTTCCAATTATGTACTGGTCCCAAACAAACATCAAAGCATGAAGATTTAAGTAGCTGGAAAAAAGACTTTTTATCAAAGGCGTACAGCATACTTTCAGCAGGACAAGATCAGAGCTCGCTAAAATGCAAAAAATTTAAATAAAATGGATAAAATAATTAAATTCCCTTCAATTCATTATCTAGAATCGATTCCTTAATAAATTTTTTTATTCAACATTTTGACTTTAATGACAGAAATTAATGCTGAAAAAGAAAACTATTTTTTTCTAAAAATGTGCAAATTCTCTGCAAATTGCACTATCATATTTGTCCACATTTAAATTATGCTAAATTTGCTGGATTTTACCAGATTCAATCAATTATGTGTTTCAAAAAGTTTCCTCATCTTAAAAATTTATTTGTCATCATGTAATCACATTTTTGTTTTTTAACGAATTTAGTAACTGATTTTATTAAATAACTATCTATTGTCATAAGAGGTTTTTTTTCTTTAATTTTAATCAGTAATAACAGAAGTATAATTTTGAATAGTTTATTGAATAATTGTTCGGCTTCAAAAATTTTTGCATGACAAGTAAATTAATTCTTTCTAATCTTTGTGCATTGGTTGAGAAAGTGCTGATTAAGTGATACAATGGAAGATATAGAATAAAAAATTTATAGCCATTTTAAAAAAATCGATTTATCTAGTTAGTTAAAAAAATTTTTTTAATTTTAGTGAAAAATTTCACTTACAGTTTTTGCTAGCTAAATTTTTGATATAACTTAAAAGAGACATATCATGTAAATCTAATAAGCCTATGACTTTTCTAATATACAAATCCATTTCAGAACTTTCATTCTTTAAATAGAAATTCAAATGTTTTTTTTAATGATCAATCAATTATCTTACAAATGGATTATTGGAACTTAAAATCGCATTTGGGAGAGTTCTCATAAATTGAATAAAAATTTCAATAAGCATAGCCATCGATCTTTCACTTGGACTTTCATTTCTTAATTGAAAATTTAAATTTTATAAATTGATAGGAAATAAAAAAATAACTTTAAAAACTCTGGATGATGTGCATTTACAATAGGTAAGGCGTATAAATATTCCCAATCATACAAACTCCGTTTTTCGCTTATTGTTGAGTGATAATATGAGAGGATACCTTTAATTGAGTTTGATATGCCAATTGATCCGTTCATTTCTTTAAATGTGGACTCGGTTTTTAGGATATTATCACATTTTCGCTGAATTTCTGAATCTTGATGAGACAGACACAATTTAGGGCTTTTTTCTAACTTTTGAACAAAAGATTTTCTTTCACTGGGGTTTGATAAGTACAACTGCCAGGTTAAAAATCTTATCGGTTGTGGTATCGATTGATTTAGAAAAACTTTCAATTTGTATTTTTGATCGGGATTTTTTCTCAAAAGTGTTACAATTCCCTCGGCTGTAGTATCGAGAACCAAATCTGTTTTGGTATCAGCTAAGCTTTCTTCAAGCATTTTACGTGCAACCTGGTTGTTTACAGTTTGATCAAGAATATAAGAAAGCTTGGACTGTAAGTTCTCATACACTCGGCCTCCATCAGAACTTGCCAACGATCGAGCTGCTCTTTCCAAGATCAAGATTTTTTCATCCTCGGTCAATTCGGAAAAGTAATCGATATGACTTTGAGACAAATGTTGATCAACTGCGTCATAAATGTGTTTGCTCAATTCAGCCCATTCCTGAAGTATTTTTTTTTAGATTCAGAATTTTTTTTTAATAAGATTACATTCGACTTGGTAGCATCCTCTCGTACATCCGTTAACCATGATGGAATTGTGTGTTTATTCAAGGCCATTTAAAAGTTAATATTAAATTTAACAGTGAGTAAATTTTTATTATAATTTCACTAAAAAAATTCAAATAACTATAGAAACTTTGATTTTCAGTAAATTTTTTGATGTTTTTTAATTTTGGAAAAATATGAAAAAGTAAAAATCAATTTTTTTTAGAATTTATTTTTATATGAAATAAAAATGTACTAAATAAAACAAAAACTGATTTAAAATATGAACAAGTAAGTAAAATATCAAAAAGAAATATCAAAAATCTGTTCAAGTCTTAATTGATTGTGAAATTCATCTTAATTTTGGTTAAGCTTTGAAAGGATCCTATAACAATCACAGCAAGAATATCAAAACCTTGTAAAATGAATTAGTATGTAATTACCTTGTATAATGACGATGGGACTTTTAGCCAATTTCATTTGTTTCCAACTTAATTTCTTTTAGTTATTTCTAACTTTTATTTTGCTAGCTTGTTTTCTAAAAATGAGTAAAATTTAAAAAAAAAAATAACATGTTAAAATTTTTTATAAGATAATGAAATAAAATCTCGACAGAAAATAAACTCTCTGAATAATTTTAAATAAAATAATTCTTGAAAATAAAAAATCAAGGCGAAAACAAAATAATTTTAGTAGATATATTATATTTTTCAATTAAAATATCTATTGAAAAAAAGATCTGATTTTTTGGTATATTTATCTACTCTGGCAATACATTAGAAAAGTTGTTTTTTGTTCGATGGGTCAATGGCATTTGGGATCCAGAGGGTCACAAAGTGACTTTATTCAAAAATTTATATTTTTTTGAGCTCTACCACTACTTATATTTTCTTAAGCAACTGTCACATATATAAAAAAAGTTATATATTCAGAATCAGCTCATTGATTTCTAATAAAAAATCCCAAAAAGTTAATTTTTAGATTTTCCATTCAAACCGCCTGATATCCCTAGTATATTATCTTGTGGATAGAAAACAAATTTTAGAATGTTAAAGTTGAAATTTATTAAATATTAAATTTGAAATAAAAATTAAAATATTGTAAATTTTGTTTAGGCTCTAATGCAAACGTTTTCTTGACTGCATCTAAGACCTGCTTTGCAATAATCATCAGATTGAAGACAGTTTTCTCCTTCATTTCTGTATCGTTCACACATTTTGGTATGTTTGTTACAAAATTCATTTTGTTGACAAGACATTACATTATTACAATAAGTTCCCATTTGAATACAGTTTCCTAAATTAGGGTCACATTGATAGCCTTGTGGGCATCTAATCATGGAGCATTTATTTACGTCATTTGAAATAGGCAAACAGTATCCATTAATACAATACAAATTTTGATTCGCATTGCAAGATATAACATCATTTCCAACAAAATCGGGACATTTTTGACCAAGTTCCATATTTTTCATACATTTCATGTAAGTCGGACTACAGAACATGCCGTATCCACATAAATCATTTCTTGGATCACATTCCATATCATTAAATGCCGAATAGTCAATTACACAACTGTTAGTTTCATAGTCATAAATGGTTCCGATTCCACATTCTGGACAAAAAACCATTTGGGAAGAATAGTTGAATCCAACAAAAAAGAGCAAAACTATTTAAAATAAAGAATCAAGGTTTAGTTCTAAGTATTCATTTCTTTAAATATTTACTTGAAATTAATAGTTTATTCATTTTGATTTAGTGAATTTTTACTTTGTAAAATTTGAGCTATTTATAAAGATTTTAATGAGGTAAAAAATGTCAAATTGATTTTTGTCTTTTCTATTAGTAATAAATTCCAAAATATTTTCATAACGAATGATATTCGCTAAATTAATATTGCAAACCAAATACTAATCAGAACTTTTTACTAATGTAAAACTTTTGAAAAATTATTTTTTTAATTATTTTCAAAATAATTTAAATGATAAATAAAAAATTTTAAAAGAAACGACAAAATAAATCGAATCATTTAACATTAATATCAAAACATCTTATCTTTTTAAAAAAGAAATTTTAAAAAATGAATTTCGTTTTTTTAAGTTTAAATATAATTCTTAAATTTTTAGCGAATGATGGACTTACAGTTCGCTTCAGTGATTTGAATCCATGTCAAGCTGATCATTATTACAATACTGATCAAATGGCTTGTGTTTATGATCCCTTGCAAGCTTACGAAAATTGCGATACTTTAGAAGACAGATGCCCTTCAGGTCAATATTGCAACCCAATTTTTATGAAATGTATTCCTTCCTTAGAAGAAAATGATTTATGTCCAGAATATTTCCCACTTAAACAAGTCATTTTATGCAACAAGCTTAAGAATCTTTATTGTTTTAATAATCGTTGTCAAAAAGCAATTTCAAATCATTATTGTTCTAAGAAAAGTTGCTCTCACAAAGAAATATGTAATCCATTAAATGGTGCCTGTGAGAGATCAATTAATATGTTTCATTGTGATCCAAAAAAAGACCTATGTTATTTAAATTCAGACTCATTTTGTCATCCGAGAATGAAAATATGTGTGAACTATATTTACGAAGGACACTTTTGTGATAGTTTAAATGACTTTTGTAATAAAAGGAAGGGTCTAACTTGTTCAGCAAACAACGTTTGTGAGCAAGTTGGCTAAATACTTTTTTTGACAGGATAATTTGATTTTTAGAATTAAGAAATTAATAGCTCTAACCTAGATTGAATTCTCAAATGAACAAATTAGTTGTTTATTTTTATTTAATATTTTTTTTTACAATAAAATTATTTATTTATTTTTTTCAAAATGAATATAAATTTTTCAATTTGGTTTTTCGTTTTAAATAACGTTCTATTGTCAGAAGATGTAGTTAGTAACTGTAAATTTAATGAAAAAAAAGAAACAAGTCCTTATATAGATTGTACTAGGAGAATGAAACAGAAAAGGGTAAAAAAAATTTTATTTCTTTAATCATTTAATGTCAAAATAGTTTTTTATTGAGCAAACAGATATTCCTAATAATAATTTTTGATAAAGTAATAAAAAAATTAAAATTATAAAATAGAATTAAATTATACAATTAAAATTAAAGAAAAGAATAAGATTTAGTTCCTAATTTTTAACTGAAATTATTTAAAAGATGTAAGAAAAAGATGTAAATTGTAGGTCACCATCAATAACGAAATTATCATATTGATTAAGATCAGACTTAAGAAACATAGATGTGATAGGTGAAAGTATACAAAGAAGAATTTTTCTAGAATCTTCTTTCTAAATAATAATAATAATAAACTGCTCTGTATAACATTAAGGTTATACACACCCCTAGGGCGTCCAGCCAACTAGTGGCTTCAGCAGTTATTTGCGATTGTCCGTTCAAAAAGTTTAAAATCCAAAATTCTTTTGAAAATGTTGACGT
>PJRA01000549.1:1334972-1354061 GCA_016987375.1 Brachionus koreanus | reverse complement strand
GATTTAATTATTTCAATTAATTTAACATCATCTGCGTATAGCAAGTGAAAACATTTTAAGACATCGGTCAAGTCGTTAATGTAAAGAACAAACAAAATTGGCCCCAAAACTGAGCCTTGTGGCACACCACTTGTCCCAGGCTGATTTGTAGACATAGTCTCGCCCAAGACCACTTTTTGAGTTCGTCCCGTTAAGAATGACTCGAACCATTTAAGAATGTTTCCATTTATACCAAATGCTTCCAGCTTCTTAAGAAGCTTTCTGTGAACAACTTTGTCAAACGCTTTTGAGAAGTCCGTGTAAATTATGTCAACCGCATTACCACCTGAGATTGCCTCCGTTATTCGATCTAAAGCCTCTATTAAATTCGTGATACACGATTTCTTAGGAATGAAGCCATGTTGTTTTTGGCTAATCAGATTGTTGGCCAGCATAAACGAGATTAATTATGTCCTAATTAATTTCTCCATTACCTTTCCAGGTATAGATGTAAGTGACACGGGTCTATAATTGTTGGGTTCCAATTTAGAACCGCTTTTATGCAAAGGGGTAACGATAGAATGCTTCCAGATATAAGGGACTTCACCTGTTAAAAGCGAGTTTATATATATTTTTGATAACGGTAACGATATTGCTCTAGCGCAGCACTTCAAAAAGTGCGGATTCATTACATCTGGACCAGTCGACTTATCTGATTTCAAATCAGTTAGTAATTTTGCAATTCTTTGTGGACTGATATACTACTAACATATTCAATATAGGTTGTAATCCTTTTTAATGGATCAATCTTTTTAATGACTAATCGATCCAATTAGGGATCTGAAAATTCCGTAATTTTTTTTCAGCTTCCATGACTTGTGTGAAAGAATCTTTCATAATTCAGAACTAACGTTTTTCTTTTATTCTTCCTATCTGTTTGTTAAAGTTTAGATTAAGTTTAGATTTTAATCTTGAAAACACGATCAATAAGTACTTAAACGAAGCTGAAAAATGGCTTTTCAAATGGAAAATAAAAATTTCTATTGAAAAGTCATTTTTCATGATCTTTGAGAAAAAAAGAAAAGTTAAAATCAATCTTGACCTTAAAATTAAAGGTAACAACTTAAATAATGAGGAAAAAGTCAAATTCTTAGGCATCACACTAGACTCAAACTTGCATTTAGTCCGATAGTTGATTAATTAAAAGAACGCTGCAATTCAAGGCTTAATCTAATAAAATAATTCTCAAATAGGAAATTGAATCTAAAACCAAAAGCATTAGGTCATCTTTAAAAATCTTTGATAGGATCAATCTTGAATTATTCTTTTCCTTGTTTAAATTAACATCAAAAAAATAAAAGTTATTCAAATTCAGCTGTTCGATTTATTCTGAAGCTAAAATATAATATCTCCTCCAATATTATGAACGAAGAGGCCTTCAATAAACTTAAACTACTAACAGTTTCAAATCGACTCTTTGAGTTAAGTGAGAGATATGTCAGAACAGGATTAAGTCATTCTGTTCCACTAGTTGTCAGACTGGTGGAAGAATATAGAGAAAGTTTCGAATCAAGATTCATCGATTTTCTTACTCCATTGGGTAATTGCTATCTAACTATTTCTTCTTTTTTTCCTGATTCAATCAAATTAATGCTTTAAGTTTTATCTTTTTTGTAGCATAAAAAAAAATATTATATTTAAAAAAAATACAGCATATAAAGTCGCATTATGTTTGTATTTTTTTATAAAATTTTTTATTTTGGTTAATTTATCAAAAAAACAATAATTTTTGTTCAATTAGTATTGAATTTTACAATTCCAAGATAGTTGATAAAATAAGTCTTAAAAGATCAAAAAGAAAAAATCCATCTATGAGATTGTAAAAAGAAGTTTTGATCTCTAAAGTTAAAATTATTTTAATTTCAGCAAAAACGTCTCCATATTTTCTCAAAAAATTAATTAAATCTAATTTATATATTTCATTTAATATGTAACTGATCAAATTCTTTGATCCGATACTTGTTGGTCATTAATTCCACAAGTTCTTAATCTTCTATTCATTTTAAACATTTTTTATCAATGAAAAGATCAGCGTTAAAGAAAGCAACTCTTTTAGTATTATGAATTATTCACTATCAGTTTTGCAAAAATACGAAAAGCGCTCCACAATAGCTAATATTGAAATCATGTCAGAACTTATCAATAATATAACCAATATTAATGCTAGAAGTGAACAATTTGATGCTGTACGTAATTTAATTTTATAATCTTTTTTAAAAAAAATTATTAATTATTAAAAGGGAAAATTGGAAGCAGATATTTTTGTAATTTTATTAAGCGAAGTTATTGAACAAGCGAATTATTTAAGAGCTGAAAGACTATTGAATTCTACCCAAAAGTAAATTGATTTTAAATTTTGTAATTAAATTTAAAACTTTTTTGAAAATAGAATTAGCCAAACCTTCGAAAGATTTATAACTAAGTCTACTATTCCCGAAAAGTATGTAATTAAAACAGAAAATTTAAGTGTTCTTAGTTTAAAAATCAATAAATCGGAAACAAATATAAATGGATTTGTAAAAAAAGTCAACTCAAGTGAGATGAATCTGATTGATAGTTTAATCGACTCTGACAATGTTCAAGCGACAGCAGCTTTGCAGCTGAATTTAACCAATTTGACTAATTTTAGTAATACACTTTTTAATTTCAATAAATTAGCCAAACTTTCTAAATTAAGATGAATCGGCTCGGATTTCCTATGCAGTTTACGAGTCTTCAGTTCTATTTGATCTTGATTCATCAATAATTCAAAATATTGAAAATTGTTCTAATATTAATTCCAGTCAGATAATATCAAACGTTGTTTCAATCAGCTCAAATGAAGTTATTTCAAGTGAAGAAACATTTGTTTTTGCCAAATTCAGAACATTAAAAGTTAGCTTTAATTTGAATCAGCGAAAAATTTTAATTTATATTTTTTTTTTCTTTTAAACTTTGAATTTTGGAGCTAAGGGCAATAAATAAGATAAATATTTTTTTTTAAGTCAACTGAATCATGTGTTAAAAATTTTACTGGAAAAGCCAAATTTCAATGCGTATTCTGGGACTTTAAAAAATCCAAGTGGAACACTCAAGGATGCAGTTATCGTTTGTCAAAAGAAAATTTACATACTTGCCAATGTAATCATTTGACCAATTTTGCAATTCTAATGGTAAATTTTTTTAAATAGCACTTAAAAATCAAAAAACTACTATTTTATTTGTAGAGTTTAGATACAGAGACGATATCTTGTAAATTTTGCAACACTTTTCTCAGATTTTTAACCTATATGGGAAACACAATGAGTATGGTTGGCTTATTTTGTACAATTGTAATTTATTTATTCGACAAAATAAAGTATTTTAACACAATCTATTAATCAATGTTTATAAAATTAAAATTACTTTAAAGACGATTTGAACAGCGCGTAAACTCAAATGAAAAAAAATTCAAACTTATGTTTGATTATTATATTGAAATATTTATATGTTTAAGTTCAAGTTTATTCCTATTGAATTTATTTTTTATAATATTCAGCTTTTTAAAATGGAATAAAAATCCTATTTCATGTATTTGCATTGGAGTTTTGCTACATTATTTTCTTCTAAGCTCGTTTAGCTGGATGCTTTCTATTTCAATTCTACAGTATTTTACATTTAACCGAGTTTTTGTAACAATCCAGAATTATTTCATCAAAGCTTCAATATTTTCGTTAGGTAAAATTTTTCTTTACAATTAATTTTTAAAATAAAAAATTTTAATAAAAGGTGTTCCTGTGGTACCAATATCAATAGTTTTAAGCATTAATTGGGAGCTTTATAAGCATCCTAATTTAACATGTTGGCTGAGTGGAAAAATTGCGATATTAGGTGTTGTTGTTCCTTTAACAGCAATTATCCTAATCAATCTAATAATTTTTGGATTGATAACAAAAAAACATTGCAAATTTAGAAAAATATCAGAAACTAAAATGGAATCAAAAAATAAAAATGTTATAGTAAGCACTAGCTTTTTAAACATGGGAATTACATGGAGTCTGGGTCTGATTATGCTAATAGATATGGGAGAATATATTCGTTTGGCTTTGGCATTAGTTTTTTGCTTATTAAATGCTTTTCAAGGATTCTTTATCTTTTTTGTCTATATTATTCTATCTAAATCGAGAAGAAAAATGTTTTTGAAAAAATTTGAAAGTCTAAAATTATGTAGAATTATTTTGGGAAGCAATGACTTGGATGAAAATTCAAAAAAGACTGAAGTTACTAGGCAAACAACGATAGAGCAAATTTCGATTTGATTAGAAGCAATTTATAATTTTTTGGAAATAAAGTTTTTTAAACATGATGTTTATTTTGGATTCAATTATTTTAGTCAGTAACTTTTTTAAATTTTAGAATAAGGAAAGCTCTTCTAGTATTTTTGTGTAGTTTAAAGTTTGAAGCAAAATTGAAGATACGACAGATGCTAAATTTAATGCTTAAATATATTTTCTACAAGGATGGAAAATAATTTTATAATCTTCTCTGAATAAACTCAAATTCTGTTGTGATTTGACATTTTAAGCTGAAAAGCGCGAATTTTAGTAGATGGATTGATCTATCTGACTTACAAAATTAAGTTTCAATTTTCAAGATTGAATGCTAAATTAAAACTGCTATGGTCCAAGTTCAAATTTTGCTCATCGCTTCGAACAGTCATTATTTAATAAAACAAAAATGATATTAATTAATAAGAGAAACTAATGATTCTGAATAAAACATGATGAGCTTAGAGTTAAAAGTATGTGATCAATCGCTTATAATTGGATAGATGAGTGATCGTCAAATATGTTATTCAAGTAGATTTTAAATTGAACTTGAAAGGTGTGATGGTAGTAAAGATGTTTAAAGACAATATAGGCTATTTTTGGAGATGAACTCTCAAAAGTTAGGTGTGTAGTCAAAATTTATTACCTTTTAAAAAAAATTTTAGACATCTTAATATTAAAAATTTTCCACTGTGAAAAAACTTAACTAGCTTTTTTTTTCATTCTTGAACGGCTTTTGAAAAAAATAAATAAACTTTAAACTTGAAACTTTGAAAAATTTCTCAAAGAAATTTTAAGAAATTGTTAACAAAACATAACATATCATTATCAATGAAATTTCAATTAAATCGTCAATATTTATTATTGCTGTTAGATGATCTAACAAATATAATTTTGATAATTACTTTTAAAAAATTAATTTTAAGAAAAAAATTTTTATTTTTTGTCTAATTATTTAAAAATTTACAGTACAGAAAAATAGCTTTTAATAAATAAACGTTTCAATTCAATTAAAATTTTTAATACTATTATTATAGTTTTTTTTTTCTATAATTGCTATCATTCAAATTTTTAGGATCTGAAATGACTTAAAAAGTTATTTAAATTTTTTAAAAAATTATTGTTTAATATCCTCAATTTTTTTTAATTATTAGGCTAGAACAATATTCTCAAAATATACAGAATTTTTAGAAATAAAAAAAGCAAAAAATTTTAGAGTTAGAAAATCAAGGAACAAAAATCTTAAAAAATGAAAATCTCGTTATGTCTTTCCTTATTTGTATTGATAATAATTATAGAAATTAACCTCATTTTTTATATATCTTGAGCTTTAACAAATCCAAAAGCTAACCATTCATCAAATTCAGTCATTCAGAATTTTTACTTTTAACCCATCAAGTAATCTAGTAGGTAAAGAAAAAATATTGCAGCGATATTTTGAAGATTTTTCCAACCTCAGTGGGTTTCGAACCCTCGATCCTCTTCTTGCATGGCTAACACACAAACAACTCGGCTATACGGGCTCTACATAAGTACATAGCGTTTTTATTTTGAAAATCTCTTTGGAGGAACCCAATTTCAAATTAATTAATTTTTGAGACAATTTGATGTCTACTTTCATATTTTTTAGAATATTTTTAAAAACATTTAATTTGACAAAATAAAGTTTTTGGCTGTTTTTCATACTTATAACATGATTTAAAATAATTTTTGTCTTGTTGTAAATTTTAAAATTGGTAGAAACATTAACAATTTACTGAAGATTCGACAAATGTTTTATTATATAATTTTTTAAATTTTCTTTTACAAAATTTTAAAATGAATCATGAAGATATGATTGATGGATCATTATTTTCGAACACAAAACAATGAAAAATAAGTATTCCTTTTTGATAAAGGTTTTATTCTACCTTTTAAAAAAATTTGTAAAAAATATTATTTTTACGTTTCTAGACTTGAGATTTTAAACAATTTATTAGATACTTTTAAAATTTGATTTTTTTTACAATATAAATCTATTTTCATTGAAAAAGAGTTAAAAAAAATAAGTCAAATAAAATAGATCGAAAAATTCATCTGTTCTTTGAGTGTGCAACAGAAACTTATAAATTTATGAAAACTACTGGTCAAATGTATTGTTGGATTTAATATTTTGATTTAAAAAAATTTTTTTTAAAAATTAAATTTAGAGGTCGTTCATCTAGTTCAGAGAAAAATACATATAAGAAGTAAGAATTATATTCTGCTAATTATTTTCAATATTTAGGTTGCAAATCGGACAAATGATAGACAGGTAAAGTATTTTTAATCATTCTTTGTGGAGCATTGGGAGTGCTCATCTCTTGAAAGAGTTTTAAACATGCGTCTCGTCGAATTATTTTTGAATTATTTTATTCCCTTGCGCGGATCAAGCCTCAGCTTGTGTTACTTACACTTAAACCTCTTGGTTATATGGACTCAGATTTTTTTACTATCAAAAGAGCAAAATTCTTTTTTTTTCAAATTCTTGATAATAAAATTTTATTTTTAATTAAGAGGTTTTTAAAAAATTGATCGCTTTTCAAGTGTTTACTAAAAAAGATTACAATTATTAAAATTTTTTTCCTAATCCTAATTTGTTTCTTAAAATTTTTTTTTTATTTTAAATATCATTTATTTATTTTCAGAAAGTGTGATTTTTATTTTGTAGGCATACATAATTTCAATTGAAACAAAAAAAAACAAATCCAGACAAATTTTCGTAACTTTCAATGTTTATGCAAATTAAACATTGAGCCAATTTATGAGAAATATTTTATTTAATGCACAAAATTTTTCTCAAAATAAATTTGATTTTACACAAAAAATCCAATATAATGAATGTAGCTAGCTAGTGAAATTTATTTTTTTCCTTATCAAGCTATTGTTTGCAGAATTGAAAATTTCAAATTATAATATTTCAAATATATGGATTGAAGTCTTAAGCGAGAGAATGAAGTATAGAGCGAATGCAACAATAAAAAAAGAATAATCAAAAATTTTCTATATACTACGCATTTTCATTTTGGATTTTCATTTTTTATTATTAAAATCATTCAAGTTGCTTAAATAATTTTTTTCTCTCATTGACTTATTAGCAATCAGTGACAGTCTAGAGCAAAATACAAACGCATTGATATTTTTCAAAGCCGAATTAGTTGATTAATATCAATAAAAATTATGCTAAATAGCCATTGTTTCGTTCATGGTCCTCCAAGTTAACATGGCTGCTGATAGAAGAAGATTACAGGTTGAAATTGACCGAACCCTCAAAAAAGTCAATGAAGGTGTTGATGCTTTCGCCGATGTTTGGCATAAAGTAAATTTCACGAAACAGCATAAATAGTAAGTCATTTTTTTTGTCTAGTTGTCAGTTGTGAGTAGTCGAACAGAAACGCCCAATGCTACAAGCATGAACCAAAAAGAAAAATATGAACAAGAGCTTAAAAAAGAAATAAAAAAATTACAGAGACTTCGCGAACAGATTAAAACGTGGCAAAGTTCAAGTGACATCAAAGACAAAAAACCTCTCACTGAGGCTCGAAAACAAATAGAAACTGTATTCAAAACAAACGATCATTTGTCCTTTATTTAATTTTTTTTTTGTTTAAAGCAAATGGAACGATTTAAAGTAATCGAACGTGAAACCAAACAAAAGCCGTATTCCAAAGACGCTCTTGGAAACACCTACAAATACGATCATCTAGATCTTGAAAAAGAAGAAATAAATCAATGGATCCAAACGTCAAATTCCAGATTGACTACACAAATTGAAGATTTGGAAACAAAATTGGAAGATCTAAATTCAAACAAGAAAAAACGAATGGACAAGGAAGTAAATAGAAATTTTCTGCTTTGATATTTATGGTCAATTAAATTTTTTTTTTTTATTTTTTTTGTTTAAATTAAAGAGAATAGAGTCAACCAAGCATAGAATAGATGTAAACAAAAAATATATAGATAAATTGGAAAAAATATCTGAAATGTTGAAAAAAAATTTAATAAATGTCAAAAAAGTTAGTTTAATAAAAAAATAATTTCTAATATTTTTATAAAAAAATTAAATTAGGTTCAAGACATAAAAGACGATGTTGAGTATTATGTAGATAATAATGATGATTCGAATTTGCCTGAAAATTTAGATGAATTGGACATATTTGACAACTTGGATCTTGACAAATACGATGATTCAAATGGATCAAGTAATTTACTTACTTTTAAATAATTCATTAATATACGACATTTTTTTCAAAATATTTTAGCTTTAAATTTTTGAGTATTTCAATTTTGTTAATTATTGGTAATTTTTTTAAAAAAGCAATCTTCATAATTAATTGATCTAGGATAATTTTATTTTACATTTTAAATTTAAGAATATTTAAAGCAAACTATTTGTGATATAACTTACTTTAGATTTAGTAGCTAGTGAGAAATTGATGATGATAAATCATGGTAAAATCATCAAAAGATTTGAGTTTATCTATTTGAATTGATAAGAATAAAAAATTATTTTTGAGAAGAAAAAATTTTTTAAAACAAAAAAATTTTATTTATTTATTATATTTTAGTTGACAAAAAATAATTAGAATATAATAAATTTTTAGGATGATTTATTGAGCAGTAAAAGAAATTTTTGTCGCTAAATTTTACCTATTTTAAAAGGGAATATGAGTTAAAAATTTTGTTATTTATAGTGTCAATTAATTTTTTAACTTAATCAATTAACTTAACTATTTGTGAAGGAAACCCTATCCCAATTTGTTTGAATAAAAAAATGTTCTATTTTTTTCAATTTTAAATTTAAATAAATTACAAAAAATTAAGTTCAAGCCCTAATTCTAATTCTGATTGAAAATTTTTCAGGTGATCAAGAGAACGAAAATGATCGCAATTCAAATGAAGAAGACGATGATGAAAACGAAGACGACGACGATCATCAGTCAAATAACCATTGCAGTAATCAGAACTCTAACCATCAAAGTAGTCACAGTAAGGACACTCATGGTAGCCACCAGGAGGAGGATACTTCAAGATTATCACAGTCACCCTCTTCGTCAAATATTTCCAAATCAAATTCACCTTCTGTTGGACTCAATAACTCAATGACAAACATGAACTATGTGCCGTCTTCGTCGTCCTCCTCTTCGTCGTCATCCTCGTCGTCAAATAACCAGCCGAACGACGAAAGACGCCGCCATAAATCAGACAACACCGAGCGAAACGAGACAGATTCGCGTAACCAGCGTCAGAATAAACGAGTGCCGAACCAAAATCAACGCAATCGCACAAACTCGGGCACCAATTCTAAAAGTTCATCAGCAAACACCAATATATCTCCTAATGTAAATAATGAGCCCTTAACTCAACCAACTACGACGACTACACCGCCTCTATCTCAGTCACCGTTCGCCGCAGTCGTTGCTGGAACCAAGCCAAAGACATATTCGAGTCATGTCAAGTCAAATGAAGAGCAAAATCCAGTCGAACCAGAGAAAAAAGACCAAGAAAATATAAATCCCAATATTAAACAAGTTGCAGAAAATGTTGGTTTTAATGGCGTTCAAAACTTAGCAACAGAAAACATATTAATTAATGCATCAAATAGTGATCAACGTAAGCAATTAAATGAAGCATTTGCTGCTCTATTATCCCAGCAACAAACAAATCAGAAACAAGATATAAATTTATTGCTTCAGCAATCGCAGCAAATGCAGCAGAATTTATCACCTAATCAGCAGACAAATCAGGAGACGTTTATTCAGCCAATATTAGGAGTGGCACCACTCGGCAAAACATTGCTAACAAAAGAGCAAAATCAGCATTTGACAATTTTGGATGGTGCGTATAAAAAGTTGCCTCATCCGTCCGATACAGAAAGATCGAGAAATTATTTACCGCGAATTCCGGTCAATACACCGTCGCATTATCCCCAAGTGCCCCCTGTTGGCCACGACTCGCTAGATTTTCTCTGTAAATTAAATTGTGACACACTGTTTTTTATGTTCTATTACATGGAAGGTACAAAAGCGCAATTTTTGGCTGCACAAGCGCTCAAAAAGCTTTCATGGCGATTCCACACAAGATATATGATGTGGTTTCAGCGTTATGATGAACCCAAAGTGATCACTGACGAATACGAGATGGTAAGTTTTTGGAGTAAAGCAATAATATTTTTACTAAAGTACATTTTTTGTCTTTTTCAAGGGAACATATGTATATTTTGATTACTCAAAATGGGCTCAGAATCGGAAAGACGGCTTCACATTTGAGTACAAATATCTGGAAGATAAAGACCTGTCAAGTTATCATTAATTTAATCGTGTCGAATAATTTTTATTGTTTATCCTCTAGATTTTTGTGTCTCTCACGGAAGTTTTTCGACTCATTTATACCAATAAATTTTTTTTAATATTTTTTTTACTATTATTTATTCATAGATTTAAACTTGAACAACTTACAATTATTTCTTATTAATTCGTTTAAATAAAAGAAAATATTGCTTAAAAAATGAGTCTTAAAGTTAATTTCGGTCAGTTGTTCATCACGAACTTTTAAAAATTTAGTAAGCTTATGACATTATTGTTTAGTGCAGTGAGTTTTGTCTTGTTTTTTTTTTTGTTCGCATTCACTTTGATGTTCTTTATTTTCATTTGTATTCTTTTAAAATTATGATATTTTTTTTTTTCAGCGTTTAATCTCGTAGATATGAAAAATTGATCAAGTTTTTGTTTTCTTAAAAAATAAAAATTGTTTAAACATTCTAATTATTTATGCTAATTTGCTTCTCAATCTAATTTAATTTGAAAGATAATCTATTTAAAAGTAAAAATATTTAAAATTTTATTGCAACTACCATTAATTATATTCAAGTCACACAAAAAAATAATGAAAAAAATGAAATAGATAAGAAAATATACATTCAATGTAAACATGTAAACAAAAGTTTTGTTTACATGTTATCACAAAATAAGGATAAAAATTCATAAAAAGGCAATCAATGTATTTCATTAAATCTGATTATCTTTTAATTTTGCGGTTTCTTTTGCAGGGCTCTTTTTGTAGTCCATAGTCATGCTTCCTAGATATGTGAAGTCTGTAACGTTCTCAATTTCAGTGCCGTCTATCGTTATTGGATTGTTAAGTTCCGTGTTTCTACACTTTACTTTGGTTTTTGTCCTATTTATTTAAAGTCCAGTTGGTTTAGCATTATTCACAGGATCTTGCGTTTACAGGTGTATATTAGCTTCGGTATTTGCTATCAATACAAGATCATTAGCAAAGTCCATATCTTCATGTCTTGTGGTAAGACTCCATTGAATACCTCTAGGATTAACTGTTGATTTTTTCATAACATAGTCTATTAAGACCATAGTCTAAAAGATTTGAAGAGAGTACACATCCTTGTCTTACTCCTGTATTTACTTTTGAAGCTTTCAGATTGCCCTTTTTCCAGATTTATCCTACACTTGAATTCTTCATAGAAGATTTTTATCACTTAAACGATTTTCAATGCTATACTGTACCATAAGTTCTATGATCCAAAGAGTTTCTCTATGAACGCTATCAAAGTCTGATATTAACATTCAGTGAACTTTTCCATTCTAGGCTTTGTTCCATGATGTTCCTTAGAGCAAATATCTAATCAATACATCCTCTTCCTCTTCTCAATCTTGCTTATTCTTCTCTTAGTATACCATCCAATGAGATCCTAATTATGTCCAGAATCGCACTAAAGATCACTTTGCTTGCTATTGTTAGCAGGATAATTCCTCTCTAATTGTCGTAGACCATTTTGTTATCTTTCTTTGGGAGTTTGACAAACAAGCCTTTGACCAATCTTTTGGAATTTGTTCTTGAGACCATACATTTCTGATCCGCCTTCAACATTTCATTTTGTAATTGAATTTTATTTTTATCTTTTAACTTGGATTTGGTGTTGACCAGACCTAATTAGAATTGAATTTTCAGTGGCTATTACAACAATAATTGGTTTCATCTCGGGCTGATTGTTTTGGTCTTCTTCTATTAAATCTATAAAAAATTCTATGATTTCTTAAAAGATTCTTTTTCATTTAATTTCTTTGTAATTTAAATAGAAAAAGGAATTTAAAAAAAAATTAAAATAATTCATTAATTTAATATTAATATTTTTTAAATAAATGTATTAAATTTTTTTTCATCAATAAATGCATGCTTGCAAGATTAGCTGGAAATAATTATTACAAAACCCTGAATAAAGCCTTCATAAAAATCTTAAAAGATCTAAAATTTCTTCAAAAATTGTGTTGACTGGGTGTCTTTCAATTATGAATTAAAGACATAATTTAAAGGAAATGATGTTACAAAATTTTCTTTATCAAGACAGAAACAAGAGCTTTTCAAAAGATTAACTGATTAAGTAAATTACAATAGTAACTTATAACGATTAAGATTAATCCAATTATAATAATTTTTTTAACTATATAAAATTTGAAAATTTAAAGAAAATCCTAATTTAAATTTGCTCAAAATTTTATTTTTTTTTAATCGAAATTAAATTTTTAATCCATGCTTAAATTAAAATTCTCTTAGAACTAGAAAACTTTCATAATTATCTTCCAAAATATTTAGGGATGGCCCAATCATGAACAAAATTAACTATTTTATCTAATAGGCCATATCTTTTGGTTTTCATTATAATAATTTGATCATGAGAAAATTCAATTTTTCAAAAATAATTTAGACAAACAAAATGTTTATATGTGCAATACACAAGGGTCTTTGGAACAATTATTCCTTTATCCCGTTTATTATCATTATCACCAATTTTGTTTTTAATCATACAGCAATAATTAATTAAGTTTTTAAATTTAGAATTCTCTGAATTTAAAGCCAGTAATCAGTGTAAATATTTGCTCAATTGAATATTCAGTGTAAAAATCCTATTTAATTAAATTGCTAGTTATTTTCTTCAATTTCATATTTAGTTAGGCCAAGTAATTGGGCTATTTAGAAATTCAATTACTATTATTAAGTTTAAAAATAATAGCCAACTTGAGAACAACTGTTAAGAGAATTATAAATAAGTCTTTTTTATTGAGAATAATAATGTGTATTGATTTTTGTCTTTAATCAAATTTTAAAAATTTTAATCAATTAAAAAAGAATAGAAAAAACCCTTATTTTTTGACTGTATACTTATTATTATCCTTTAAATTATTTGAAAGATTAAAAAATAAAATTTAATTATAAAATAAGTTACTATTTTCTATAATAATTTTTTTCATCAATAATTTTCGATCAAATATGCGTCAAAATTTGATGAAATGGTTCCTAAGAGAATAATTATTTGTCGACTGGCGAAGAACTAACTTAATTTTTTTTGTTGCAAAGCTATTCAAAAAATTTATAAATGCAGAATTATGAATATAATGTTTGATCAAAGTTGAACTCTTTGCTAAATTCTGTCTCCAAATTAAATTCCATAATTAAAAATTACCTTATAAATAAAATCTAAATAAAAACCCTCTAAAATTTAAATAAAAGTTATAAGCATAATCTTTTAAATTTTTTCTATAATCTTCAATTTCACATCAAATTTTTTCAGTTTTCTTTAAGGCTTAGTTACCGTATTATCTTGTAAGTAAGCACTTCACTAAAATCCTTATTTTTTAATATGCTTAATCTCTATATGTTTCTAAAAAGCAAATCTTTGATTTCTATATAATACGTTTGAGCTTTAAAACTGCTGATGTTGTATGACTAATCAAATTATTTATTACTATTGCTCCAATATAAAATTTACCTAAAGCTTGTATTAAAAAATTTAATGTTGATAAATAAAAATAAATGATAAATTTTAGCTAATCTGATTAATTTTAGCTTTTGAAGTAATTTCTTTAATTATCTATCACATGACTTTCACATTTTGAATCCCATTTTGCTACAGTATTAAAAGTAATTTTCAATAATATTCAAAATAAAAAAATGAATTTATTAAAGAAATTTAGCTACGGTGTTGGTCACATTTTAAATGATCTTACTGCTTCTATGTGGTTCAGCTATTTGCTTATTTATTTACACCGGGTAGTAAATTTTAGTAATTCATTATCAGGTTACCTAATGCTTTTAGGTAAGTTAACAGACATAAAAGTTTTCGAATTTTTGAAAATTTTAAAACTAGACTGACTAATAGTAAAAATTTCTATTTAGGACAAATTGCTGATGGTATTTCGACTGTGTTTGTTGGTTTTGAGTCCGATAGAACTCTATCTGGATTTTGGTAAATATTTTAGAGACATAAAATCAGTTAATTTTTAAATTTTCTCAAGTAATTATGGAAAAAGAAAATCATGGCATTTATTTGGTAATTTAAAAAATCTAAATTGTTTTTATAATTAGCATACTCTTAAAATTTAGACAGTTAAGATAAATAATTTCAATTTAAAGATTTTAATTTTGTATTAACAAATTAATAATTTAATTTAAAATTTTTATTTTACTAATCTACAATATTGTGATATATCACTCGATTTGTTAGCTAACTAAATCAGCGTTTTAGTTAATATAGAATATGGAGCATAAATATTTGCTTCAAAGCATTTAATCAGTAGATAGAATAGACGGATTCAAGACTTCTAATCCAAACATCACACATATAATTTTGAGCTTTTTTTTTTAATTTTTAGGGAGGTAAATAATAATTAGAAAAGTTTATCAAAACTTTACTTTTAATTATTTTTTGGAGATGATGTAATTTTTCAAGAGACGCTTGGCATTAGAGAAATAATATTTTTTCTTAAAATATGAGAATAAAAATTTATTTTAGTTTAGTTAATTGAATAAAAATAAATAAAAGGCACAATTGATGACATACGCCATTGTTTACTGTACAATGTCTGTAAATTAATTTTTACATATTTAATCATTATAAATTGAATTAAATGATTAGATGAAATAAATTTTACTGGGCTGATAGCTTAACTGCTTGTGCCGACGCTTCGGTTCATAATTTTCTAAGCTGACACCTCTCGGAAGCTTTTTAGTACTAGATCTTCTTCTTTGTCTTGGTCAATTAGTCTTTCTCTAGTGTCCCATGAAATACAAAGTTTTTTAAGCGTAGCCAAAGATGTCCTGAAAAGCCGTAGTGCAAGTTTTTCGTTTGGATTTACAATGTATGGGGACCGTAACACATTGCGTAAAATTGATTTTGATAATTAAGAGTCGAACAGAGAAAATACTCGAAATTAATAATTAATATTTTGGCACTAAAAATTAATTTTTAGCGTTCAAGATATTTCAATTTGCTGTTTCAAATTTTCAAAAAAAAAAGATTTTGAAGTAAAAAGTATTTGAAATTTAACTCCTCATTCCTCAATTTCAATTTTAAAAAATTATTTAAAAATTCTTAAATATTTAGGAATCATATGTGTTTTAGTAAGGTATTTAGTATGGTAATTAAATTACTTTATACAAGTCTTGTAAGACCTCATTTAGAGTATGCTATTCCAGTATGGTGCCCATATCTAGAGAAAGATAAAATAATTCTAGAAGCTGTTCAACGAAGAGCTACTCGTGCTATCACAGGTCTTAAAGATCTAAACTACGATGAAAGACTTAAGGCCCTAAATCTGATGAATTTAACTGAAAGGCGCAAGAGAGGTGACTTAATTCAAATGTTTAAAATTAAAAAAAATATTGATCATGTCGAATGGCAATCTCCACTCACTTTTTCAAGCAGAAGTACAAGAGGCCATCCATACAAAATTAAAAGAGAAATAATCAAAAATTGTGCTCAGCGATACCACTTTTTCACAAACCGTGTAGCGAATGGTTGGAATAAGTTGGGAGTGGATGCAGTTGAAGCCCAATCTAGTGATGTGTTTAAAGGAAAAATAGACAAAAACGAATATAATATTATTTGCACATAATCTGTTGTCAGATTTTACGCATTTATGCGTTGCAATAAACCACTATACTATACTACTATACTAGTAAGTTTTCCATTTATGTTTAATTTGTGTATTGGATGTGAAAACAGCCCTGAATGGGCTCGTTTTATTTACTATGCCCCTTTTGTTTTTATATTTCAATTTGGATGGGCTTCTACTCAAATCTCACATTTGGCCTTGATACCCCAATTATCGAAATGCGAAATAGAAAGAGCCTCTTTGAACACGACTAGGTTTTAATTATTCAGTTATAAGTATTTCATAATCATTTCTAAATTAGATACGCATTTACAGTTATTTCCAACTTATTCACTTATGGAATTACATATTTATTTTTTAAACTGAATGATTCATCTAATGAAAATCAATTGAGTCGAAAAGATGCTTCAAAATTTATGTATCTAAGTTTTATAATATGTTTAGTTGGCCTGCTTTTTCAGATAATTTTTCATGTTGGAGTTAATGAAAGAATTACATTGATAGATGAAAAAAAATTTGATAAGAACTATCGGCTAACAAATAAAGCCAAACTTAGCTGGTATGATTACCTAAAGAGCTACAGATTTTATTTGGTAATCTTAGTTAATTTGCTTATAAAATTCGGCTTATTTTTTTAATATGAAAAGGTTGCTTTGTTATACATGAACACACGAATGGTAGTAAATATGAGTCAAGTTTATTTTCCATTATATTTAACTGATTCACTTGAGCTAGACAAAGTAAATAAAAAACCAACAAAAGCATTTTTTATAATTAGATTACATTTTCATCTTAGTCTTCAATTGCTTTGATTCCTTTCATTAGCTTTTTGATTGGATTTTTGGCTACGTTTCCTCTAAGAATTTTGAAAAAAATATATGGAGATTACGTGAATATTGATATTTATATTTTAAATTTTTATTTTTTAAATAAACAAAATAATTAAGAGAACATATTCGATCGGGTCAGCCTTAATTTTGACTACTTGCATTTTATTTTGGAAAAATAGTCTTATCTCAGACACCAAGACGACATCAATTATTGCATCAATATTTCTTGGATGTGGCAATACAGTAATATTGTGTACATCGCTAAGCTTAACAACAGATTTGATTGGATCGAATTCTGAAAACGGAGCATTTGTGTTTGGGGCCATGTCATTCACAGATAAGTTATCAAATGGTTTAGCAGTAGCTATATTGCAGCAATTTAATCCTTGTGAAAAGTATTTTTGCTTATTTTTGCTCTTAAAAGAATTCTAATTTTAAATTTTTAGTCATTTTTCATCAATCGACTGCAAAAATTATTATCATATAATAATGAGTTCTTTACCTACAATATGTTCTGCAATTTCGCTATTAGCTCTACTACTTTTGTACCTAAATCGAAAAAAAGAAGATTTGTATTTAGAAAATCCATTATTTTTAAATCAAGAGAATGAAGAAATGTTGGTTTTAACACGTAGTCAACATTGAAAAAAATTTATGAAAAAATTACAATATCTATCATCTATCTAAGTGTATATCATCAAATTAAATGAATTTTATAACAGACAAATCATTTTTTCTTTTTTAATGAAATTAATTAAAAAAGATATTTTAATCTAAATTTTTTTTCAAAATTTTCCTGATTTAAACATGAACAGAACTTTTGACCATCAATGTAGCGGCTATGACTGCATCCAACACTTCACAATATACAAAAATGCATAAGCCTACTTACTTTGTTTAAATAAAGGACAAATTAATAGTCTTAACTTAACTAATTTAGTTTAGTCGACTAAAATACTAGTTAACTAAAGAATTCTAGTTTTCTAGTAAAATTTAGTTTTTTTTTTAAATTGTTTATTTATTTTTATTTATGTTTTATTTATTATTTTAAATAGCTTTGACAAAACTCCTTTTGCCATTAGAGTAAAAATTAAAGTGTACATATAAGTTTCAAAAATAATGTTGTCTAGCAAACTAGCAGTCCACTGGGAAAGCTCTTAGGAGGCTTGAACCTCGTCCATTTTATTTTCTAGAATATCTTAATCTAAGGAAGATGTTTCCTCATTGTAAAAACTTTCGTTTGAAACGAGAATAGATTCAGTCAATTGAACATCAGATAATTGTGATTGGAAATTCGAATTACAATTGTCTTGTGAAAAATTCAATCTCGAGCTATTAGCTATTTTCTTAGATTGATGTATTATTTTTTATTTTTAAAATTTATAATTTTACCTTATATTTAATAGATATTATATTTTTGATTTTTAATTAAAATATATCATTTATTGTAGAAAAACTTTTCTAAAGAAGGATAGGTTACAAAACCAGATGTATTTTGTTAATTTTCTATTCTATTGACAAAATAATAAAACATTATTTTCTTATTTTTTGTATTAGTAATTTTAAGCGGCAATGTGAGAGCTCTAGTCAATCAAAAATAATACTATATTCGAAAATAAATTAATTTTTAAAAACTTATGAATAATAAAGCAAATTAATTAAAACTTAATTTAATTTAATTCTTGTTTGATGTTTGGAGTAATTTTGGAAGAAGGAGTCAAAACAAATGCAAAAATGATTAAAAGGCTGAACTATAAGAAAGGCAACTATGTTGACATTAGAAAAGAATTTAATTCAATTGACTGGTTTGTCTTACTAAATGAAAAAAATGCTGAAACATGTTGTGAGCAGTTCCAAAAAAAATACAATGAGATAATCTTAAGGAATATACCTGAGAAAAGAGTGTTAATAGACGGCGCGAATAAAAATCCTGATTGGTTTAACTCAGATATTAAGTTAGCATGTCAACTTAAGTTCAGGGCTTTTGCCAAATATAGAGGAGCTTCT